>CM053509.1:158497007-158536527 GCA_028627145.1 Eidolon dupreanum | reverse complement strand
GGGGCCACTGGGAAAAATCGAAAGGCCAACTGTGCTGGAGGCAGCGCACTTGAAACTCAGCCTCAGGCTAATTAGCAAACAGCAACTGACCTGGCCCATCACAGTTCATCAGCGAACAAGCGAAAACCTTAATCACTACTCGCTTTTCTAGGAAATGATTGCCCTTTCCCAGAAATAGGACCCTAGAGTCACGCTGTGACTCAGAGAGGCCCATTTTAACGCTCAAATATAGGTCAAGTCCCTGTGCTAGCCGTGCAAAGCCACTTAGTTATCTGATGATAAAGGACGCTGGATTTTAACTCGCAGACTTAAGGGTGACTCCGATGATCACATTTTCAGACACAGGCTCCTGATGGCTGGGGCCCAGCAGGAAGTGGGGATGCCCGTGCTCCACAGTTAGGGACTGGCCCAGTACGTCCCCGAGTTCTTGACACTGAGTGACGGGGAGGAGGCTCCCATGACGCTTATGAGGATGGCAAGCGCTAACTTTCCCTGGACCGACAGCACCCTGCTTGGCAGGTCCCATACTTGGAACTGAGTAAGAGGGCCTGGGCCCGAGTGTCCACTTCCTTCTGCTAAAAACAGAGGTCCCACCTGGAGCGGCTGCTCCAATGCACCCCATGCTGCCCTTCGTTGTCAAAAGGGCAAAAAAGGGGAGGACAGGGAGGTCATTTCTTACACAGATTCCATTTCCAGGTCGTCTTCTTCCTGAGACAGCTGCAGGTAGGGGTTATCTGAAGCCGGGCGGAACTTATACCCCGTGAGAACAAAGAACACCAGCGTGGCCATTTCATCCAGGAGCTACGAATGTAAAACCACCCCAAAACGAAGACATTAGCAACACTGTACTTCTGAAAGCAGTGGGACTGAACACGCGGACGCCCCCGCCCCCCAGCAGTAAACCCTCCACGTCACTCGCTCGTGTGCTGGAGTCCACTGCCAGGCAGCATTTTCCTCAGAAGATGCGCTCAGGCCTCGGCTGGGGGCATCCAGCCCAGGGGTGACGTTTAAGGCTCTCGCTGCAGCTGGCGTCTCCGCTGCTGTCTCTAAGGGTCACTGTGTACCCGCCTTTCCTACAGCGCCTAACGCGCCGAGTGCTCCAAGATGAAAGTCTCTAAACTATTCGGTGGCTTACCCTGGTAGTGACACTAGTTCTAGTACATTGCAAAAAGAGTTCATTATTGAAATAATAATAATAATAATAATGGGCATAGAAGAAGGGAGGTCTGGATTCTAAGCTGTTCTGAGCCCCAAAACCGATGGAGAAGACTCCATCTTGTCTTGGTTTCCATTATACTGAATAAATCTTATTCTCCCTCCCTGAGGCTTTTTTCTTCAAAGACTTTCCAAATTGAAAACTAAAATCAATAATGCAATTACTTCCAGATTTCTCACGTAATCCAGCGGCTTTCCTGGACAAACAGATAATCTTCACTGCCGACCAGAAGGGACTGGCCACCACCACATCAATGTCTAACGACCCTAAGGTACAGCCCGACACTGTGCCCTCACACACGCGTTCCCTGGCGCTGTCCCCTGCAAGCAGCCTACCTGGTAGAGCCACTTCCACTGGAATGGAACAGCGAATTTGAGGAGAAATGCGATGATCCTGGTGAAGTATATGTAACATACGATCTACGTAGAGAGGAAAGAAACATAAAAACGTAAAAATCGAAATTATGGCACTGCTTTCTTCCAACAACCTGCTTTCAAATTAACTATAAAACAAAACAGAATTCACCTGAAGAAAATTATCTGACACTTTATAGCGCTAATAATAAACTGGGCCGAGATGACTACTCTGCTAGTCACACAAAAGGATTGCTTCTTGTTCTCTAGGTGACTAAGATACTGATAACAGCTACACCCACGGGGGTGCAAAACATTTTGGTATGGTTGCTCTTAACCCTTGAGTAACCTGTCCCTTAACCTACCCACATATATAACCTACTGATTTCAGTCCCCAAAGGGTAGCACTTCTCATTCCTGGGCTGAGAGGAATGTTTTCCAGCAGCGACAGCAAAATAAAGCCACGCAGGGAAAACAATGACTTTCAGTCTCTTCGACAGATGCTGTGACGCTTACTCAGAGGAGGGACCAACAGTACTAAATGCTCCAGCAAGGGAGACTGTGCCGAGGATTCGACAGGCTGGCCGCTCGAGCATGGACTGCTACTGGGACCGGGGTGGCCAGACCTGCAGGAAAAGAACCGTCCAAGGTGACAGTGCTAAAACCCTAGAGAAACTTCCTTTCTGAGTCAGGAAGCGAATTCCAGAAGACCCATACCTTACACTTCCCAAGAAATTACATTCCTAATAATTTATAGCAAGTCCTGCCTTTGGTGCTCGGGCTTATATGAAATTTTCATGTCCATCAAAGTGTGACTCCGTTTTCCTAAATGAATAAAGGAAAGCAAGCCAGAGGAGCAGCTGCGTGTGGCGCATGTCTAGGGGAGAATCTACAGAAATGATACTGAGCTGTTAACAGCGACCACGGAGATGAGGAGGGGGAAGGGCAGGGTCACCGCGGGCTCTGCTGTGCCTCCATCGTCCCTGCAGTTTAAAATAGCAACCAGGGATTGCTTTTCAGTGAAAGCCAGATTTAAAACTGAACTTTAAAAAGCAGCAGCTCAGACACTTCGTCCAAAGACGGAGCCGGGTTTTGCCGGGCAGCCCGCAGGTCATGCATTCACGGCTTCTCTGGAAATAAATCCACTTCCTCTGCTCCTCGAACTGACCTTATGTACAGATTTAGGGTTGTTATTTTTTTTTTTTTTTTTACTCACCAAGACGTAATAATGTCTGAAAAGTTTCAGCTTTGCTAAATTAATAGCAGCTAAGGAGAAGAAAGAACAAAATGAAAGGTTCATTAACTTTTCTCATTTTTGCAATGTGTTGCATTCGGGCACCCTGTCAGTCAAGGGGCCCAGCCTAACACCCGGGGACCGCCTAGTACTGCCCGGGGCACAGGGAGAACCGGGAGCTCCGCGGGTGGCAGGCTGGGGCTCCCAGCTCCCGCGCCCGGCAAACGAGCACACCGCCCAGCCCCGGGTTCCAGAGCTCCACGCTGGCCATGCTGGGCGTATACTGACACTGCAGAAATGAGCAGACACTACAGATCAAGACTCTCCCGCACCCCAACGGCCATGATTAAACATTTCAGCTCTGCTACATGGCTGACAGCGCTGAATCCCCAACTAGGACATCTCAGATGGGTCCCTCGCCCCATCTGGGGGAGCCTCTCAGGAGCTGGGGATGTGCAGTCAATTAATCAACACAGGTGCATCTTGCAAATTTAAATTTCACTTAGATTTTACAGTGCCTTCTAACAAGCCCTTGAAATGCAATCTCCCTGGCTTTGTCCCTCCTTCAGGATGGCTCAAGGTCAGGGAGCCAGGATAGCTAATTTCCTGCTACTGCCTATAGCCATGAAATATTGATGACCACAGAGGGTGGCCTGGCTCCCTCCCCGATCAGCAATCCTTTCATTCATCATAAACCTTCCTGCAGGAGGCAAATTAATTTTGCTTAACGGCATTCAATTACTGGTTGCATTTAAGAATGGGACTGTGTGGTGGAGCTTCAAATTTCCTCTTCCTCCCTCCTCTGCCTCATGATTAGCAGAGAGTAATCAAGCTTAGGATTCCAAAAGAAATTCCTGGAATCCTAAATGAATCTTCGAGGTGATCGTCAACTAACAGCATCACGAAGACTCCTCTGAGAAACCAACGCATCGATGAGGAAGGACCAGAAAATCTTTCTGAGAAATTCTAAGCTCTAGACTGAAAGGCTATCCTGCCCACAACCAGACTGCAATGGACCTGGGCAGGCGTGCGACATGTGAAGCAGCTTAACTGAAGTAGGCAAATCGGCAAAGGCTTTCTCATCTAGCGACCTCTCCGGTGGTCTTGCAATTTTAAAAATTAAATCTGTGGTTTTCAGGCATTGCTCACTTTGAGTCTGGGCCAGGCCCTGGGATGCAGCAGCGACTGGCTACGGCAGCCGTGGCCTTTGCCCCAGGGGTGGCTGCCTCCCTCAGGGAAGGGTCGCTGGACAAGGAGCTATACACTCACTGGATGCTAAGCGCACAGAGGGCATTCGGTTGGTGTGAGACGTGCGACATGAACGGGCATTCCTCCTCGCCTGGGGATGCGAAAGGATTTGCTGAGGACCAGACACTGAAGCCGAGAGGTGTCGGATAACTAAGCTGCCATAGACTTAAAGCTTTGCACACCTGCAAGCAGCAGTGTTGTGTCTGTGTGTGCGTCTCCTGCTCCCAGACGCAGTGGTCAGTGGGAGGGCGGTTCACCCTGCACCCCGCCCCACAGAGCAGCTGCCCCCCGGGGACAGTGGCCGGCCTGGACGCACGACACACTTCCTGAACACGAACACCCATCCTCCTCCCTGTGAAGAACGGAGACAACAGCACCGACGACTAGACCGTTTAAATAACAGAAGGGCTTTGAAAGTCTCTTCTGAAATAAACCGACAGATGAAGTCCTGTCCTTGCAGTTCACCAAGAGCCACTGGCCCAGCAGAGAGGTGTCACGTTCTCGTCATGTTCTTACTCCCAGATTTCAAGGTGCCAGGACGGGACATGCATGGCGGCCATGGCCAAGGAACACTCCAAACTCAGACCAGGGGGTGAAAGGACTCCCGAGGGGGGGTGACGTCTAAGCAGAGGCCCGACCGGGGCCCGGGAGGGAGCGAGAGCCGTGAGAGGGGGCTGGGAGGATGCGCGGGAAGCAGTGAGGTAAAGGCTTGCCACTGGGTGGCGTCAGGGAAGAGCAGCCCGGAGTGCGGGGCCCTGGAGTGGCCGGGCTGGGAGGAGGGCCGAGCCCAACGCAGGAGGCCAGCCGGCCTCCCTGGATGCGAGGGCCCCAGGGAGCCTCCGAAGGGTCTGAAGCAGGGCAGGGCCCTGACCACCGCTATGCTGCGGAACAATCTCTCCGGAGCAAGGATGGAGAGGAGCAAGGAGAAGCCCAGCTGAGCTCAAACCCCTGCCTATGGGGCAGCCTCCCTGGAGGGTGCTGACACATTCCTCTCTCAGTGGACAACAGTGGACGGGGCTGATCCCGCCACGGTGGTTGGACCAGGGAGACAGACAGGCGGTGAAGCGGAGGATCACAGAGAATTCTTCAGATGGAGTCTGATGGGTCCCCACCCTGTCATAGGGAGGGGCACAGGGATGGGGGTGGGGAGAGCTGACAGAGAAAGCGGAGGGGTTCAGGCGCTGCAGGCCCTAATGGGATAAGACACCGTGGTGGCTGTGAGAGGGAGGGAGCGGAAAGCACTGCATCTGACATCTCCCCGGGGTCATGCGTCACCATGTCACACCTTCCAGGCTGACTGTAAGACACTATGAAAGGAGGCCGGCCATGAACCGCTCTACAGAGCCTGCACACCCACATCCGGCGCCCCGTGAGGAAGTACCGGCACGGGCACTGACACTAGGCCAGCCCAGGACGTGTGCTGGGACAAACAGAACTTGGGAACAACCAGTACTGTCCCTAAGAATCACAGCCTCGATGAGCAGAGCTCAAGGTTGTTCCTACAACCCACCAGTCCCGGCAGGAATCATCCCCAGTCACGTGAAGACTGCTGCTCAGAGGATTCCCCGGATCCCCCAGGCCCCACCCAGCAGAGGCAGTGGAGGGAGGGAGGGAGGGAGGGAGGGAGGGAGAGAGAGAGGGAGGGGAGGGAGGGAGGGAGGGAGGGAGTGCACTTAGTGCCTAAGAAACGGGAGCGGGTAACAGTGCAGGCAGGCCCTTGGGTTCAAATTCCAACTCTGCTGCTTCCTGGCTGTGTGACCTCAGATAAATCTCCTAACCTTTCTGAGTTTCAGTTTCTTCACCCGTAAAACAAGAATAACACCACCTACCACTAGGGTTGTTGGGGGGATTGATGAGACGGTACATGGAGAGCAGACAGCAAACTAGCCACTCGATGGATGTCTGATGATACAGCATCAGGATTATGCGAGAAGCACCTGATATCGACCAAACCAAACGTGGCGCAAACCAAACGTGGCTCAAACCAAACGTCTCACAGTGGCTGCCACGGCTGGCAGAATGCCAGACGCTAGGAACTTAAACTGGGACGAGCGGTGACCTGGGCGCTCCTGGGAGCAGGGCCGCCATGTGCCCACGATGAGGCAGCCTGCCGCACGGGGGCCAGCCAGCTGCAGGCGGGGGACTTGGCCAGCATTACGCAACGAGCAGTGACGCAGCAGGTCACAGCCTGGAATCCCAAGCCTTCCCCTTTCCTTCCAAAAAAGCCTTCCCTGGAGTTGAGAACGCTGACAGCTTGCTGCTCACTGGGCCGCGGCAGGGCTGGGCGCCCCGGGAGGGCAGGGCCCCCCGGGAGGAAAGGCTCACCAAGTAAGCCTGGCTATTTCTGACCCCACCACGAGGAACAGCAAATATGGTAAAAGAATGAGCACGCTGAGAGGACAGACGCCCCGGACAGGAGCCAGGGGACCCTCGTAACGCAGTGTGCCTGAGCCTGGCCTGCCACTGCCTTCTCGGGGCGTCGGTCTCCTCACGTGGAGACCAAATTCCTTCTGGCAGCGCTGGTCATCACCATCTACTGAGTGATACCTATGTGCTGGGCACCCACCAGGCTGGACAGTGCCCGTGCTTCACCCCCTGTAACCCTCACAGACTGGGTGGCGGGCACAGTTGTCACTGCAGATGAAGGACTCAAACCTGGAGAAGCTTAGTACCAATTAGCAAGGTCACAACACAGCTCTGTAAGTGGAGAGGCCCGTCCTCAAACCCAAGTCCACCTCCTTCCAAGGACCAAGCTCTCAGAGACTGATGGGAAGGCGATTCACCTGCAGCTCAGGGGGATGCCAGCGTGGCTCAAAATGCCAGGCGATGCCCGGGAGCTCCAGCAACCCTCCCTGGGCGGTCAGCCCTGAACGGGTTATGGGATGCGCAGGGCAAAGGCCCACAGCAGCTGCTTAAAGGGTAAAAATTTTCCAAAACAACCCTTCCCTGGTCTAAAGAGAGCCTCAAGGCTTCAAAACACTCCTACCTACCCATCATCCTTTGCTCCTCGCCGCCGTGCTTCAGAGGGAATTTTGAGTCAAACGCAAAAATGAAGGTGCTACATCGCTGACTCGCTGTCAGCCTTAGCACCTGCACGACCTGCTCAGGCCCTGGGCTCGGGCCCGCCGTGTGTGTGGACAGGGCAGCTTCCCCTGAGCACGGTCAAGTACGGGCCCGGGGGCCACCCTGGGGCCGCCCTAGTCTGAAAAGGTTCATTCTGGGGGTGACTGACGGGGTGCCCTCTGCCTCCACTAAGAGGAGACCCCACTAATAGATCTCACAAAGACTGTACTGAGAGCAAGCACAAGAAGGGCTGTGATAAGAAATATGCAGAGAATAAAAGTTCTTGATTTTCAAACTGTCATGTGAAAAGTGGTTCAAAAATACATTTCCACTCTACATTTAAAACAATGACCCAGGAATCATCAAACTAACAGTTAAGAACTGTGTGTCGCACATAAGCAAAATGTTACCTTAAATAATAAAAAGCACCCAAGAAAGAGGCAAAAATAGCCCAAGCGAGTGGCTGATGCTGTACGACAGTAGAAGAGGCTACTCCAGAAGAGTTCTGTGGTCAAGTCCAGTAAGAATCTGCCTTCGCCTCCCTTCTGCCCTAGAGCCCACCCAGGGCCTGTGGGGCCCGCTGCCCCCCCGATGGCCACGGCACAGATTCCTGGCCAGCAACGGAATGGGCGAAGGTCAGATGTGCCACTGCCTGACGACACAGCCTGGTCAACAGCAGACAGCACCTCTCAGTGAGAGCCTCACCCCCCTGAACCCCACAGTGACCAACCAAGCTTTCAAGCTTCTCACGACTCGTGGAATGCGAATGCACGCCCACCCCACCAGGTACGAGAACCATGCTCGAAACCGAGCACAGCACGCCAACCCCAACTGCTAACAGGCCCGCTGGGCGGCTGAGGGCCCCCCAAGGTAGTGAGGTGCCCCGTGTTCTGAAGGCATAATAAAAAACTGGCACTGTGTCCACGATGGGGCTGCCTCTCAGGCTGGGGGTTTGAGAGCCTCTGCTTTTGGCTGTAGAGGGTATTAACTCAGGGCGGTCTTTCTGGTTAAGTGATTACTTCACAACGGTGATCAGAGCCACGATTAGGTTGATGATGATAAAGGAATTTTGAGTGATCTGCTAGGGGAAAGTAGTGAAAAGACGTTTTTGATGATTACGAGAAATTCAAATGTACTGTATTAAGCCAAAGTATACTTTTTCTCTCTCGTTCTCTTGACGGTAGTCTGTTTAACTCTGGTTTCTAACCTTTCTGGGGTCCCAGCCTCCTTTGCAGATTTGCTGAAAGCCACAGACCCTCTGCCCAGCTAAACGTATGCATGCTCGAAATGTCCCCTACAGCTTCTGGTGCGCACAGCCCCCTGTGTAATGCATTCGTGGGTGCCCCGTGAGAAACCCCTGAATTAGAGGATCGGCGACACACTTATGTGAGGTGGCCCTGCATGCAGGGCAGAATCCTTGGGGGGCTTGACATAGGCCAGCCGTAAGAGCTGCAGCAGCTTTATAAGCATTCCCATCACACCCCTCGCCCCCAGTCCAGCTCCCTGGAGCAGGAGGCTGTCTGTGCTGCTCTCACGGTGTGGCCTTAGACGTCGCGGACAGGAACGGGTTTACAAGGACGTGCTCTAGCTACACGGGGACAAGAGGGGGATGAAAATGTTCTGAGTGACCGGATAAAGGGAATCTCATTCCTTCTGCCCCTTCTTCTCTATTTCCACGAGACAGGGCTCCGGAGGGGGTCTCGGGGGCCGCCTTCGATGGCAGTGTGGACAGCAGCACACTGCAGCTCTGGGGGATGGCATCTTTGCCCAGGCCACGCCCAGTCCCAGAGCCGGGAGGGGGCATCGCAGCAAAATGTGCTGTTGGGAGGCTCGTCTCTTTCCCCTGACCTCCTTCTCCCCTCCGAGGCTTCTGACTCAGCGTCTGAAAGTTTAACCTACTGACGATCCTCACCACTGACAGCATTGGTGGGTCTGAGGCCACCTTAGTTTCCACGTGGAAAGTGGACATAAGGGTTGCACAAGCCTGTCATTATTACCAGGAACATGAGTCAGTGCTCACAAATGTCGGCCCAGGCGGAACTGTGGAGCCCAAAGCTCTGCTGGTAAACTGAGGGCGATTCACGTTAAAGGCCACTTGTCAGTCAAAGAAAAGCACAGATTCCCACAGGTAACAGGTTGGGTAAAACAGCGGAACAGATGAGGATGCAAAAGCTATTGTCTCAAACAAACAATAAAGAACACAGTTCTGGACACAAAGTTGCAGTTTAGTAAGTAAGTACTTCAAAGTAGTCACTTCTTTTACCTAGTCAGCTTTGTATGTTTCAAAGCGCTCAGCACAGAGTGAAGCCAGCAGTCAACAGCACTGTGCTATATAAATGGTTTTAAAAAATGGTATCTCTTTAAATGTCTATGTCAACCAGCAGTTGGCAAACCTCCTGTAAAGGGCTGGAGAGCAAATGTCTCAGGCCTCGTGGGCCAGAGGGTCTCTGCCAGAACTACTCAACTCTGCCACCGAGGCGAGCCACTGTGCAGACAGGTACAGAAACGGGCATGGCTGTGTGCCAGTAAATCTTCATTTACAAAAACAGGTGGGCGTACTTCTCATCTCTTCTAATCAGTGGGTTTTTCATTATATAAAAACACCCAAAATAAAACAACTTTTGCGGCATGAGTTGCCCAGAATGAATGGACATCTTAAACGGTCACAAGAGTCTGAAATGAGCTCAACAGGCACAGGGAAAAAGAACCAGGTAGCCTTTCGTGCCCACTCACAGTCGTCATGACGATGAGAGGCTCAAGATGCCTCATCCCTAACAAACGCTACTCAAACTTTCGGTCTCAGAATCCCTTCGCAGTTTTAAAAATTACTAAGGACCCCCAAGAACTTTCATTTACGTGGGTAAAATTCTACCAATATTTATCATCCTAGAAATAACAAATTTCAAAAATATTTCATAACTCATTTGAGAGCGACAATCTATTACATGTAATCCAAACGATATTTGTCTTAAAAAAATAAGTCAAAAAATCCCACCAGAAGGGCGGGATTGTTCTCCATTTTTGTGGGTCTCTTTACGGCCTGGCTGACTAGAACAGGGCTGGAGTCTCCAACTAGTTCCTGCGCTGTCTGCTGAGAAGGGGTCTGGCTGAAGCATTCGAAGGATGTGGGCCTTGCCAGCAACTGTGAACAGTCTCTACTCTACACTGAAACTCGGCGAATGGTACGCGGGGAATCCGAAACTGTATCAATGCTCACACTCCGTCACATTTAAATCACTGGTCCACCTTGCACTTTGAATGGAGTTTTTTCCATTCATGCATGGCTGTTGTGCAACGTGCATTGCCCAGGTGAGAATATTTCACTGAGTTCTGCACATCTCCAAAATGTTGAAACTTTTAACATAAAAAATATATATATTTTAAAGTCACAGTTGCTAGTATCACCCCCTGCTCACATCAGTCTTTTAAGAACTGGGAAGCTGTAGAGCTTGCAGTGGTGGCTGTAAGTTTTCCTAAATTAAAATTTGTGCTTTCAAGTGAAAATTAGATCACTGACAACAAAAACTTTTAGTTGTTTTCCTGAAGTGACACGTTTACTTTGTTCATTTTCAAGAAAGTGTTGGCCAAAACTCCGGTCTAAGTAACTGCGGCCTCAGCCATCCACCATCATTCTTTCAAATACACGACGTATCCCGAGAGGAAAGTGGCGAGTTCCACTCCAGCCCAAACAACTGCACGTGTGTTTTCAAGGCCACGGGCACGCTTTGGTGGAGAGCAGAGGTCTTCATGCGGACTTCCCATTTCACCACACAGAACGCTAAAGGGCAGTGTATTCAAGAACAGTTTTTACTACTTCATCAAGGCCACTCTTTAGTGAAACGAGCCTTTCTCACCCCCGCGAGCAGGTGGCAATGAAGAACGCAATGGCCACTGACAGTTCACTGCCACTGCCCTGAATCGTGCCAAGGCGCCAGCTGTCCTGCCCACCTCTGCTCGCCGTGACGACAGTGTGGACCCCGAGGGCCCTCCCCTCCTGAGAGCTGCTGCCCTGACAAACACTCCTCACGGCCTCGGCTACTTTCAGAACGTGGCAGCGGCCCAGCGCGAAGCCACTCCGCCACGAACCAGCCAGTCACCATCGCTTACGTGCTTCTGACGCTCACAAAAAAGCTAAGATTCCTCAGAAAACTTCCTCTGAATTTTCCTCACAAACACAAGGAGGAAAAAAAAGATAACCAGGAACAGAGACTGTTCATTAAATATGTGGTGGACCTCGTCCCTGAGCCAGTTTTGTAACTAACGACCCCGGGCAGGCGGGACACAGCGCAGCAGAGCCGGGTGGCTGTGCCTGTGCGAGACTCAATCACGCTTCCTCCCAGGGGACGCGGCACAGCGGTGCCTCTAAATGACAGGATCTGACTGAGGCCACTGTGTGACAGAAGAGACAGAGACACAGCTTAAGGATGGTGGGCAGCTTCGTCATTAATGTTTCCCTCAGGTTCAGTCCAAAGGAATCCAGGGACCAAGAAGTAAACAAAACCCAAACACGCCCCCCCCCGAAAGCCAGATGGCACCCCAAATGCGGGGAGGACGACTACACACAGCGTCTCCCCACCTGCAGTCAGCCAGCCTGAACTGCGTTACTCTGAGTCTCAAGCCCAAGTCACTGTCAAGGTCATGCAATGATTAACGAGCCAAGAACAGGAACCAGAGTCAGGCTCCGGGCAGCAAAATGCCTCCGGACCCAGGAGACACGGCTGCCGTGGCCTTCACTCTGCCAGCGCCTCCAGGACGGGCTAAGTCCAAGGAAGGGGAACTGCGGGGCACAGAGGGCCGGCCACGACATCCCGGGGCAGCGGCGGGCCAGCAGGGTGCTCACTCCAGCGTTCCCACGCTGCCTCGCTTCTGACCTGGAGCAGGCAAGCAGGGCACAGCCACTCTGTGCCACCCCCCCCAAGGCTGGAGTCTCCGCACCACGGGGGGCGGGGGGCCTGTGGGGTACTGTGCCTACGAGTCCTCTGCAGGGGAGACTTCAGCCCTGGAAACAGGCTGCTCTGACTCTGGAGGTGTCACCAGCATAACCGTTTTTCAAAGTATGGAGTGAAATGTTCGTTTGTGGATTAGCTCAAAAGCATCCCACAGCATAAATCAGCTCAGTGAAGGACATGAACCATGAAGACACCTCTACTCTGATCTGCTCTGTCCCCCTTGCAAAGGGGCTGTGATGCGTGCCGATGAGAAACGGGCGCTTTCTTAACAGCATGTCATCCTGAGAATGGTGAAAGGGAGCCCTTGTGTGCGCGTGACTTCCTGTCTCCATGTTCGCTCTCTGCTGAAGAGGTCCCATGCTGCCACCTGGTGGAACAAATGACAAACTGCCTCATGTGCTTTGGCAGGTGACAAAGGCATTCCTGTTCGGTAAAGTTTCTTTACCAAAGATGCTGGGGTACAGTGATGACCCCCATCTTGGGCTTTACCTGCTGTGCTGTCTACCCCAGGCAGCTAAGTTACTAAGTCCTCAGCTAACGATCAACCGCTCATGGAACAAACATTCAGAGACAGGTGCCTCCAAGCCCTCTAAAGGCCAGGTGGAGAAGGCGGACAGGGGACCAGAGATCAAGGTGAGGAAAGACGGGAGTTCACGAAGACAGAAGGACGAAGCCGAGAGGGAAAGTAGAGATCGAACATCACCATAAAACACTGCCCTTGGGATTCTCAAACATTTTCAGCCAGTCAGAAAAACAAATCCAGAAATACTGAAGTGTATAAAGATAAAAAAGTAAAATGCCTCATTTTAATGTATTAAAATTCGAGAAAGATCTATTAAGTTACAAAAATAACAAAAGCATCTTATAACATGTATAGTAAAAGAGCAAAAAATAAATGGATATCCCCAAATAATGATGATTTCCAGAAGGTGAGTTTTTATTTTTCTACGTTGGAGTTTTCTGTTTGTGTCAGGGTGCTTTATTAGAATTCTGACTTCTTTTACTTTTTGCAATTTTCCTTTACGCCCTCCCAGGAAGGTGGGGTGGCTGTCTGAGCTCCCTGGCTCAGAGGAAGGCTATAGAGCCAGGCTAGAAGATTTCTGCAGACATCAACCCGGCTTAAACTCACTGAAAAGAATCTCTGTCCCAGAGGGAGCAGGGAATCCAGTGCCTTTGAAGGAAAAGAGAAGAAAACAAAAAAGAGCCATTTCCCAGGGCCAGACAGAACACAAGAAACGGCACATTCTGCGAGTAGGGTCTGAGGACGCCTGGGAAGACGGGTGGGCCTCAGGGGACTGGACTCAGCACGTCTGGGCCCCTGACCTGGGCAGGACCCTCACAGGCCAGGCCGCCCTGAGCAAGAGCTACACACGGGGGCAATAGGGGTCTCCACAGGAACTACTGTGGCCCAAACCAGGGATGTCCTTGAATATCACGCTCTAAGAACCCCGAGATCTTGCCCGACACTGGTGTGAAGCTTTGAGGTCAGGTTTAATTCAATTTAAAGACAATGATGTGACATTTTCTATAGAGCAAGTGGGAAATAAGATTCGTCCTAATACCTGCTTTCCAAATTTTCTCAAACGAATCCTCGCTACTTTTGTAATCAGAAGACAGGTCAGCAACAAAATTTATATTAACAACGAATGAATACTCTGCCTTAAAGAACATGACTACCCGCACTGAGTGTGATTTCATGGATCCAGAGGACGCTCCGACCTTGACCTGTGGTCTAAATCCCTCATTCCAGTGAGCCCAGAAGCACATACAACATTTTCTTTGTGGCTTCTTTTCTGACTTAGGAGGCATGGTTGGAAAATCGAAGAGACACAGAAGAGTTTTAACGGCACGACCACTTGAAAATCAGACAGTTTTCAAGATTCTTTCTGGCACCGGGCTCACTTTAAATGAATGCCGACACATCTATTTTGAAAGCGTGTTAAATCAGCAGGAAGGGGTGCTTCGCACGCAGCCAGCCCCGCTCCATAATCCCTCCTGTTCTCACAGTGAAGTGTCGTCTGGCCCTTCCAACACAGATTTTCTCTTCCTGACTCAGTTCTGAGAAGGCGAAAATCACGCTCACGAGGGAAACGAAATGAATCATCTTGATGAGCAGCAATCGCCTCAAGCTTCCTTAACACGGCTGCTCTCTGCAACCTGCTTCTCCACCAAATGACCCCCGGTGGCCCTTACAAAGCTCCCAGGGAGCCCCCGACCAGCCCCCCAGGAAGACTGCAACTGAGCCCCACCCTTCCCGCTCCGCCTCCCAGCAGTGCCCGGGCTGTGGCTTCAGGAAAGGCCGAGCAGCACGCAGAGGGCACAAGGGGACTTGCCTTTTCCATCTGTTGCTGATGCTTCTTGTAAATGCCTGATTGACCTAAAAATAAACATTGGGAGAACAAAAGGTTAGCTAATAAATTTGCATTCCTTTTTAATCGCAGGGCTAGCTAGTAACTTGAGGCCTTGAACTCTTCAATTATAAACTTGAAGGGTTGGATGAGAGGATTCTGGAGACTCTCCCTAACCACGGGAACCCTGACGACACTTCGGCATGGACTGCGCTGAAGCCTGAGTTAGAGGTGCCCTCTGCTGGCTGGAAAAAGTCTGGCAGGGGCCTGGGCTTCAGCAGAAAACAAAATCCGATCATTCAACACCCCTGATCTTTTCTCTATTCCCACAACTACCACCCCCAACGCAGAGCCAACGTGAAGACAACAGAGCATCTGCGCTCACCTGCTACCTGGAGAGAATGGACCCCATAAGGTCCCAGGCTGACTTCTAAAGCCTGGGTCTAGGAGCTGTGAGCCCACGGCTTCATGCAAACAGTCTCTCACTGACTAGTTTACTTGGATGAAAATGCCGGCTCCCAGGGAATCTTTTTTCTAGCTGGGATGTGCTGGTAACTAACGACCGTCCTCGCAGTTCAGGCGGGAGAACGCTAATGTTACTAAAGACGCTGCAGATCAGAGTTCGAGGGAGCATTCAAAGGCGCCAAGGGGAAGAAGCCCCTCGTAATGGGAGAGCAGGGCAGAGGCTACGCGGGGGGCGGGGCCCGACCCGGGCGGAGTCTGACACGCCCACCGGTGAGCCACCTACCAAAACCTCCCTAGTATTTGATTTTTTTCATTTTATGGCAATTTCCCAAAAATTTACCTTCAAGAATCTTGCCATTTGACATCTGCTTGTTAGTGCTGCAACTGACAAGCGGCAGGAAGTGGTCACTTGTAGGTCTCTAGCACATCGGGGTCTCCCCAGCCCTCCCTGTGCCTTCTCTTCTGCTGAGGGGCCAAGGTAAGCGCAGGGTCTCACGCGGGTCCCTAACAAGAAGGCGCTTTCTGTCTGGAGACAGCGCGGGCCGCCCTGTTACAGACGCCGAGTCAGCTCTGCCTGGGCAGGACGTGAGGACGCTGCGCAGATTAACCCTCATTCCTACTCTCTCTTCTCTGCTGGACTGATACGGGTACACGGGCGACTTTCAAGGGAATTAGGTGTAAGTGGCTGAATGAGGATGACACTCCACACCACGTTCTGAACAATCAGAGTAACTGACCGACCTGGTAAACCTTAGGATCCTAAAATATATTAACTCGCTGTATGAAGCACTGTGATGTAGACCCCCTCATTTCCAACAGAAAGTAGGTAAATATCTACTTTTTAAAAATTTTTATTCTGAAAGAATTAACTGCTTTCGAGTAGCCACGGTGAGGGTGGGGGCTTCATTTCTGCCAGCCGTCCTTCCTCTGCTTGCTTCCCCCCGAAGCAAGAGCTTCCTTCACTTGGCATGAGACTGAACAAGGGCATTTTCTCTCCGCGACGCTGACTCGGCGCTTACACTCTCTACATGTAATCAAGGCACAACATACGCGTCCGAAGTTGCCGTCGCCAGGGAGACAGCAGCCATTCTGAACACCTCAGCTGTTCATGCACCGACAGCTGTCACTACCTTTATGTTCGTGTACTCCTCGTTTTCCATCTAGCTTGGAAAGAAAAGTCTATTTATGAGATTTCTTCAATTCCATTCCCTCCAAATTCATGCTATTCTATGTTGCGAGTAAATTCTCAGTTCCAGACTCTTCTCTATTCTCTGAACTGTGCTAAAAGCCAGCCATGGTGTCAGACCCGCTCTACCAGACGCCATAGAAACCTGGTAAAAACACAAACTCCAGGGTCCTTCCCTGAGACCCAGAAAGCTGTATTTGTTACACGGATGCCCCGCGTGACGTGGACCGGTTTGAGAAGGGCTGGCTCGGCTGCCAGCGTTGACAGCCTGGTGGCACACACGTGGCCTCCCTCCCTGCGGGTACTCACCACACCACGGGGAAGAGGATGGCTCCACAGCACAGCAGGTCAATCAGAAACAGAGAATCCTTCCACAGGCTATACTCAGTTGTCCCCTCCTCCGTGGACTCTATGATGATGTAGGCCACGTTTGCCAGGACCTACAGGACACGAGACGTTACTGAGGCCCCAGAGCGTGGGTGGACTCTCACGACGGCAGCCCCAATGCGGAGGGACACCTGCGTCTGTGGCCCCCCACCCGCGGCCACCCTCTGTGCCCTGCTCCTGAGCCTGTGAAGGCTCTGGCCAACAGAGTAAGGTGGAGTGATGCCGTGAGATTTCCAAGGCTCCTGCCTGCCTCTCCCTTGAGACACACAGCTCTGGAGCGCTGAGCCTTTTGGTAAGAAGTCTGGCTGCCTGAATCTGCCATGCTGGAGAGACCCGGCAGAGCAAGTGACAGGTGCCTGAGCCTCGCTGTTCCCGCCCCATCTGATCAAACCCTGCCAGCCCAGCAGGAGGAGGCAAGAGAAGGCTTCACGAGGACCCCGGCCCAGCCACCGTCTGGCTGCAACTGCAGGAGACGCCGCGTCAGATGGACACAGTCAAGCCACTCCCCAGCTCCTGACCCACAGAAAACATGAGAATAAATGCTGCTGTCTTAAGTCACTAAGTTTTGGGGTGATTCGCTGTATAGCATCAGATGACCTAGACACTTTGCTTTGCTTTTTTAGGACACAGCAGGTCACTCAGGTGCTGAGCAGGTGGCACTTCACATCCGTTTAGCCACGACACCCAGATTCCTCAGGCCCAAGTTCTCCCCGTGTGGGTACCTCTGCTTCTCAGAGACGACAACTCTCAGTGCCAGATAATGTCATCAGAGGCCTGAGCGGCAAGGACGGCCGACTGCAGCCCCTGGCAGAGGAGTCGCACCGGCCTCCCAGGGACAGTCCCGTGGGTCCTCTCCACGCCGCACACCGCCCAGGTCCTCCTGCAAGGGTCATCGGCTTCCACTCCCGAAGTTACCGCTCTGCCTCGTGCGTTCAGCCCTGTTTCTAAGCTCCTAGCGTGTATAGGGAGCCCTCCGCTGGCCCTCGGGCCCTCGGACACGGTGACCTTTAAAGCTGTGACGCTCCTCCGCATCAGGGACAGTCTCCGAGACGCCCTTTGGAGCCACCACTGGTGTGGAGAAGGCTGTGGTCCCAAACCCCCGGGCTGATTCGTCCCGTGCAGGCGCCCCTGCCTGCTGCGCTGCGCCCTCCTGGAGGTCTGCGTGGGCTTCCTCCTGCCGCCCAGGACTCCTCAGGCAAATCACGGCAGAAGCTGTACTTCACTTAAAATCAGCGCCAACACTGTTCTGAAATGCTCCTCCGCCACTGGCTTCTGGGTCTCCCCGAAGCCCAGTGGACCCTGCCTCTGGCCCGAGCTTGGCAGACGAAGTGGGACACAGAGGCTTCTGCGACCCACACTCTGATTCGCTTGTCCTCAGTTCGCACCCCGACGCACAGGACACGGCTCCCAGAAGCGCTGGGCGGAACGACGAGCAACGACGTCCCTGAAACTCCTTTCTGCGCCTCTCGCCTCCCCCGAAACGTGCGGGGGCCCCCGTGGCCAAGAGAAGCGGTTTCGACTTTTCAGGCTGACGGTCAAGGCCTTCCCAGCCTACTTTCTAGGTTTGAATACACGTGACTTCTTTATATTACATTTTTAATTAGTTTTTTCTTTTCCCCTCTTTAATCTTCCCCCCCCATTTCCACCCCTGACCTATGGATGCTGCCTAAGAACTGGATCTCTGAAGACGGGGCGTCTCCTCCCACCCGCTCTCTGCGTGCACCCGGGGCATGGTCCGTGGCTCCACGTGGGGCGCGAACCCAGGACCTTCTGCGTGTAAAGCAGACGGGCTAACTGCTACACTATGGAGCCACCCCTATATTGAATTTTTTAAATGCCCACGTTTCCTCCAAGTGACTTGCCATGTCACCCTGTGTTTTGCTCCTTCAGAGCAGCAAAAGGGGACGGTTCAGGCGGGGGAGGAACACTCACACCTGAGGGGATGGCGACAGCTTCTAGGGGAGAGGGGAACAGGGAGCAGTGGGCAAAGTGGGAAGAGGGCTGGGCCCCTCACTGACGGCTCTAGACCTCAGCAGGCTGTAGCATCTACCTGACCAGCACGGTGGCCCTGGTGGCCCAATGGCCAAGACCTGTACAGCTCCTCGGCATCTACGTTCGCCGGACAGTACTATCACACGTTTCTGCTGCCACTCTCGCCTCTGTCATATTTCTTTCCTCAAACTTCTAGGCGAGGCCCATCCACACATAAAGCCTCCTGGATCATTCCAATTTGGCTGGTTAGTGTTCCCTTGGAAACCGACAGCAACTGGTCTGGACCGTTCGCTTGGTGCTGACATACACCCCTTATCAGCGAACGTGAGGGGAGCTTTGCTGCAGACAGTGGCAAATCTCCAGTCACCAGAGCGGAGCGGGCCAATCCGGGTGCTTAGGGAGTTGTCCCCTTCCTTCCCTCACCTGCCACATTTACACCAGGCTCCACATCGAGCTTGAATGACGAGGACAACTTCACCGACCTTTGGTTGAGCGGAGCCGAGTTGCTGTGTGTCCCTGCCGGGACCTGTTTGTCATGAGTCCTTCACGTCCAGGTTTCACCCTCCTAAGACTGTTTATTATACAGGGCTCACGACCCTGAAAGGCAGGCCTCAGCCCGGGAAGGCTGTAACAAGTACTTGCCCCTGAGGCCTACTTCATATTCTGCCTCGTGGAAACTCAATTGTGCCGTTCGCAGCTTTAAAATAATTTGTTAACAAAATCGCTAGGTACTTGAGCCTCTTTGCTAAGAGGCCCATTTTGTTACAAGGCAAACGGGCAGAAAGGGAGGCAGGGTGTCCCCCCGGCCTTCCCACAGCTCTCGATTCGAGGGCACACGTCCACGTGCTGGTTTAAAGGTGATGATAGTCCAGCACCCCCCAGGGCAGTGACGTGTGGTCTAGGTCAGAATTCAGAAACGGAATCCCCCATGGCAGAGGCCGGGGTGTGGGTGAGTCGACCCCCTCTTCCCAGAGAGGCCTGGGGCTGAACCCTGCTGTGCGCCAGGACAGAACTAAACAGGCGGGGTTAGTGTCGCCTACCTGGAGCGGGATGACAATCATGAAGATCTTTTTGTCTTTATCGGAAAGGATGTGCTTAATGAAAGCCCAGCCGGTGCCAATGAGTGCGATGGTGATGAACAGCAGCGCCCCCTTCAAACTAAAACAGAAAATGTTTCACCGACGCAAGCGAGTTAGACTCTGCGAGTTAGATCCCACAGCTCACTCTACGACTGCACGTGCCGCTTGCAAAAGACGGGTGGCCAAATTCAGGAAATTCGTCTCAAGTGAGCAACGCTTCTTTCCAGGCACACAAAGAGACAGCTATGCACCCCACTACCTGAGCAGCTGATCCCCACAGTGAGGCCACCCCTCCCCAGGGGCATGCCAACCGCCCCAAGCTCTCAGGTCTAGACAGCCGCCTGAATACCACGCGCCTCTGGCATGGCAGGAACCCAGAGTGACCGCCACGGGGGGCGGGGCTGGTCCTGCCAGGGCTTCCCCAACCTCTCATCTGCGACTCTGCGGTATGAGCACGTCACGTGTCACCTGGCATACTTACAGGTGAGTGATGTAGTACACGACGGCCCACCCCTCGATCGGGAAGCCCTGGGAGGAGATGTAGTGGTAGTCGATCTGCAATTAAACGAGTGTGTCTCAGCGAGGTCGGCGGCCGGCCACACGTTGGGGCGCATGCGGTGGGACAGGAAGTGCCACCCGCGGACCTCGGGATGGGGGGGCTGCCCCGCCCCACTCCCTAGTAACTCACTTGTCAATCCATAATTAAGCACGTGGGTGTGCTGACAACGTCAGCTAGCTTGAGAACCATGCCACGAGTTTCAGCGTCACTAACACCCAGCCCAGGTCCTCTCTTGGGCAGGTGATTCACCCTGGCCACCTGGCAAACTAGTCTTTTTTCTAAACTCTCTCAGTTCCAAATGCCACAGTTTCCCAACAAAGAACTTTACTGTTCATACCCCGGCCACTTACATATAGGTAAGTAAGTCACTCGCTCGTTAAGAAAATCTATGTGGAATCACCCAGCTTAGAACACTCTTTTCTTTAAAAAAAAAAAAAAAATCTGTAAATTCAGAGCCTCTTGAAAGCTACCAACTAATTTTAATTAAAGGGGCAAGTTACAGTAGTGCTCCCAAATCCTTCTTGGCAGAACTCACGAAGGTGACATAAATGTCTTCATACGTCTTTCATTCCATCACAGATGGCCATCTAGATATAAAGTGGCTCAGGAACCCTATCACTCATTATCTACATGGTGCCAGAAAAAAATCTTTAACTCAGTTGTAAATAAGAAATTATCCAAAGTACTGTCATTTCTTGAGACTGTAACTGGATCTACGACGTTTTCTGACAGCCTTAAGTGCAGCAGGGGCCCGTCGCCTGTGGGGCGCCTCACAGGCCTTCAAACTGGGGACACCGTGGCCTCACTCCCACGGGTAGGCTTTTTCAGTTTGCGTCAGCACTAAATATTCAGAACTCCAATTTTATGCCTCAATCTGCAGAGCATCAATTATCTCTCAAACAAGTATGTGAACACTGAATTTCCAATCAATGGGGACATGAGGGAATATGTGGAAAAACTAAGGGAGTCATGGAAACATTTAGTAGGTGGCACTCTAATCTCAAGAAACGACAAAAAACAAACCAACAAAAAAAAAAACAAAGAAAAAAAAACAAACAAGTATTCTAGGAAAACTATGGGTCTGTGGCCAACATCAGATGTCTTTGGTCTGGTGGCAGGGAAGTTTTGATCTACCCCCAGGACAGTCCCCCAGAACGAAGGAGGCTTCGGGACGAAGGTATTCTTTCATCTTTGTTTCCCACTGATCTACCCACTTCCTTCTAACTGACTTCCTGCTCGTAGAGGCACCATACATCATTTCAGAAATGACTCAAAAATATTAATACGTACTGCATGGAACACCAGAGAGAGAGACTTGGTGAAAGGAAGGGCCGCCATCAACCAGTGAATTTTAAATACCTCATTCCTATAAAAACAGAGAGAAAAGAATGAGAAGCATATTCCATTCTCCCAAAGGCCTGCCGAAGCTCCAGGCATCAGACACATTGATAAGGAGGCAGTCAATGTGAGCTAAGCAAACCACAAACATGAACCCTTTTAAGCCAGCAGTTTCTGTGAGCGGAAAAGGCCTTGACCAGAGCGCCGCAGCCACCTCTAACGTGTGAGTCAGTGCTGTGAGTGGAAATGAGAGCTCTGCACTGAAGCCAGACACAACGGACTCCCAGGCCCAAAGAGCTGGAAGTCTACACAGGCTGGTGACTTCTCCCCCGGAAACCAGCTGGAAAGGCCACAGAGGCGCGAAGGGCATGGATCCACAGGAATGACGTGAAACCCACAGGAAAGGAGGAGGCTGGGCACAGCAGAGGGGGCCATCTGCAGCGTGTGGAGCCAGGCGACAGGGATGCTCGAGCCCTTATCTCCCTTTTGTGGCTGGAACCCGCCACACACACCAGGCCAGCGGGGCGAAGGGCCCACGCCCACCGCCACGCCCACCGCCACGCCCACACAGGTACTCCTCCGTCTCTGTGCAGCCGGCATTAAATTAACTAAATTCCTCTGCCCTTGCACACCTCACCCTAGGAAGTAACCTAATAGGACACACAAGACTGCTTGGGAGAAAAACTTAAAACTCTATTAAATAAAGTATGTACGCAAAGACTTGAATATGAGCCACAAAGAACACTCACACACTCGTATCGAGACACTGCAAAGCTGCAGCAGTAAAAATGTGGGAGGGTCTAGCATCAGACGGATAAATCAACAGAACAGACAGGACTGTGTGAAAAATGATAAGAACAGTATCTGCAGATAGTGCACTTTCAATAAATTAAAAATACGTACAACATAAATGAATGTCAAACATCCCAAAACACACACTTAACCACGTCTGAGCGGCTGGGAAGGAGTGAGACAGAGGTAGGAAATGAGGGGAAGATGAAGGAGTGGGCCCTGCAGAGATAAGGAGGGCGTGCCACCCACTGACGCACACCCAGCTTCCGGGTTGGCTTCCTCCCTGGTCATTTCCTGTCCCAGGGCCCAAGTACTTGAAACCAGAAAGGAAGGCCAGAGTCATCTGTCACTCCTGAATATTCAGCAAGGAGATTCAACCCACCCACCAGCAACGCACAGTCCTCTAGTTAAAACATCCCCGCCTGGGGCAGTGACGAGATGGGAAGAACACGGGCTCCCGAAGCCACTGAATCAGCTCGGACAGCACTTCTCCCCTGATGACCATACTCTCTCCACACCTCAGCAACCTCTTCTGAAAATGCGGCAACTCCTATCTCAAAGAGCTGCTGGAAGCTCAGCCGAAATCACACACGCAAGGGCCTGGCCGAGCAGAGAGCTGGCACCCACGCACTATCAGCTGCCTGTGCCCTTTCCTCCTCCCCAGGACACCCCTCCCCTCTCTCCAGGGCCCGCAGCTGAAATGACAGAGTTCGGGGGTGCCCCCGTGTGACAAGGGGATCTGGGTTCCAGTGGCAGCTCTGTCAGCTGACCCGAGCCATGGCTCTCACTCCCCTGCTTCCCACCAAGGCCTCGCTAAAACGGGGCAAAGATACCCCAGTCCCTCCCAGCTGTGAGGGGCTGCGAGCTGGCAGCCTGGGTGTCACATCCTTCACATGACTCAAATTTCCAACCTAACGCCACTGGTTGGAAGACTCCCGGAAAGAGGGGGGATGGGGCGGAGGGCGGAATCATACATTTCTGTGAGTCTATCGGACTCCAACGAGAAGCTTAAAACACGCTGCACAAAGTAGGTCAGCCTCATTTAACCACAGATGTAAAACTGCTTCATTTTACATAAGGGAACCAGTGACAGTGTTGTATAACTAAACAAAGGGAAATTAAAATACCACTGAACGCCTGGTTAGGAAACTATTTTGTATTTGCATAGCATCCTGATACGCCAAACGAATTATTTTGGGGCGAACTGCAAAACTCTTAAGATCTATGGCTCCAAAGCGGAAGCCAGGGCAAGTATTACTTCACAGTCTTGTAGCTGGGGAAAAAGGGACTTAGAGCGTGAGGCACACGACTCCGGGAACGGTCAGCGTCTGTGCCTGAAAGCAGGCCTCTGTCTCCTGTTCTTACTTCTCTAATAAAGGCAAAAGCAAATCTTTCTTTAAACAAAACCCTTTTATGCCTGAATTTGTAGGATCCGTTTTTTCCTTATTAACTGCTCCCTGATCGTCTACTCCAAACGTGATTACATGGGGCCCTTCAAAAGTGAATGAGCTCTTTCCACCTGGTGGGTATAAAGGGTGTTCCTGCAAACGTGGATCAGCCAGTGACTGCTCCAAGCCAAGCCCAGCACCTCAGCTGAACCCAGCACCCCAGCTGAGCACATTCATGAGAAGACAGGCTTCTAGGGACAAAAGAAGTCCCAATTTTTTCTCCGATGCTCCAGAGAAAGTAGTGTTTGTTATCTCGGGTTCTTAATTATTGTATAAATTTAATCCATATTACAATACTATATTCTCATAAAACCATTTACTCAGTTTATGGACCTTATCCTATAACAAATACTTCACAATACTGTTTAACTGAAAATCAGTACTTTGTTCTCAATTTTGCAGGGAGGGAGACAGACTTAAACATTAGCTCCACATATACGCAGCTAGTCCCCTTGAGAGCCAAGCACAGGAAGTTAGAGCCACAGGGGTTTCAGAAGGCCAGTAGCCAGGCAGGTGGGCTTTGAAGAGGCTTTCTCCAGTGACAAGCCTCTGAAGGTCAGTGTCTATCCCAGCCCGGCTCTGAGCTGAGGCCTTGGGTACTAGGCAGTACCTTGTGCTCTCACCCAGGCAGTGGTCACTGTCACTCATCCCCTCCCAAGGACAAACAGCCCGTGAATGGGACCAATGTATTCACTGTAAGTCCTGCACTGCATTGTCTTCACTACGGAGACGCTTGGCTTACACATTTGATGTTGCTTGTGTATTAATGAACTATTTGGATTTGCCTTTTAAACGAAGCAATGGGAAGTGAGCAAACACCAAGGCACGCAAAGGTCTTCCACGCTGCAAGCTCCCACAGTCTTCTTGTGTTTTGGGATGATGTTTGAAGAGAACGACACAGCTAGTGCTAATTCCTTCCAGGTGCAGAGGCCAGCAAAGAGTGAGGTTATACAAATCCCAACCCACTCTAAGTTAAAGGGCTCCAGGAAGTAATGCTTTACCGTCGTTTTCGAAGGATGTGAATCCATACGGTTCCAGAGAGGAAAAAGAAAAAGGCCATGGAAATGTATAATTTAGGGAGAGGGATTTCTCCTGCTGAGAGGTAACTGTCAGGATTCTTCTCTGTGATCTCAATCTGAAAACAACATGAAATTGTTATTTTTCAAGGACAGATCATTCCAGATTCAGCAATTTGTAATCTTAGCTGTTTCTCTTAAGCTTAAGAAAGTGCATATCAGCAGAGAACAATCATATTCCTAATGCACAGGCTGAAGGGTAAACACATCCTAAATTGTTCTATATTTTCGCGTTCGTGAACCCTCTGCTGAAGTATCTGCCCACTGGCAGAGATATTATTCTGGCCACATTCTTCTTTTGCGTAAGTGCTTTTAAAACCTATTCTTTAAAAACAAAACAAAACAACAAAAAAACCCCTATACTTAGAGAGAAATAAATGTCTCACATTTTACACAGCTGAAAAAATCCACGTGGAAGAGATTCTACAAGGTACTCACATCAAGGCTGAAGGAAAACTTGTCATTAGACCACACTTTATTTCCAAGGCATTTATGAAAATAAAGACTGTAGAGGCCTTCTTGGTCATCGGTGCTGATGTTAAAGAAAAACTGAAAGTGAAGAAGAAAAAAATTAAAGGGCACCCAAATTCTCAGCTCAATTTTTAAATCTTAGAAATCATGAATACTATAGAGAGAAGAAAACATAGACTACTTAAAATCACGTTGTCCCAGAGCGGTTTAAAACAGATGTTTTCTTATATTGTGATTCCCCCTCAATATTTAGTTATAGCAAATTTCAAGTCAACGAGATGACAAGATTATACAGAAAATACCTATATACCCACTACCTAGACTCTACAATGAATGTTTCACTATCCTTGCTTTATCACTCATCTATCCCTCGGTGATGGGTTTTGGCAGAAGTCTGAAGAGATAACATAAGATGTAGTTATCTAGTTTTTGAGCCAACATATTATATTGCTCTTTAAGTAAAAACAACTCCTGAAAAAGAAAGAAGGTTCACTTGACACTCTGAAAGGTAAAGGACCAATATTCCCTCATTAAAATTTATACCTATGATTTTAAACACTGTAATAAATGCTATATTTTCTACATTTAGACATTTGTCTATGTTTTTCATATATTTCACGTGTTCAAATTAAGTTTAATGTAAATCAAAAGACATCACACATACATAAGATCACAGAAGTGACTCCTTGGTCTATTCTAGAGAACATTTTACTATAAGCCTAAAATATATTGTTTAGGGCTACATATACATATGGCAAACTATAAAGAAAGGTGAGATGATTATAATAACATCTTTCATGATAGGATTGCTCCAGAGTTGGGAAGGGATGTAAGAGACGTACAGGGATTGTGGGGCATTAGCGTTGCTCTATTTCTTATCCCAGGTGATGGTTACAAAGGTGATTATTTACAACTATTTGTACTCAACCAGGTACTCTTTTGTATATATAATATACCTTACAATTTAAAAGGATGAGGAAAGAGACATCTGATAAGATAGAAGTAAAAGACCAAGAATATTCAGGCTGAAATTATTAATCTGTTAAACCACATCCCAAACTCATCACTGTATAACGTGAGATGTGCATATTAGTACACGCAAGGCGGCCAGGAAAAAAAAAAACTGTCCTAAACATATTAATGACTTTTAGTTCCAAAATACCCAAATGAAGTTTCTAAGAAATATATTTTTTAAAAATCAACAGAATCATTGTAGTCGATCAGAGTAGGCACCTAACCCTTAAAGAGAAAACCATAATAAAATAAAGCAAAACTGTAAATTTCAGACATTGGAATGATCCCTGAGAGTCCCCTTCCTGCTTTGGGTACATAAGTGGCCAACCCTGTTCGTGGCTGGAGCAGAAAGGCTCAGTGTGACTGCACTGTCCATAGTGGCAGGATCCTGGGTAGCGAAACAACAAGGAGTCACCTACTGAGTCCTTTACCAGGAGGGGGAAAGCCGCGAAGAGTCAAGCTGTCTGGGCACCGCCGTGTCATGCAACCCAAGGCCCCGACGAACTGGCTATTTCAACCGGGGTCCCTCAGGAGCAGAGAGCTGCATGCCCCTGGACATGCACCTCACACAGAGCACTAGTAACTGACGAACGCAGAGGCCTTACAGTGCTTTTTACAAAGCGTTAAAAAAAAAACAAAACATTTTATTAACAAGCATTTTAAAGTGAGGGGGGAAAAGTATCTTTGTATTTTCTTAAGGAGTTAGTAAAGCAAAGTGGTTAAACACGGGGGCCTTGGAGTCAGACTAATCTGGGTTTGAACCCTCCCCTTAGGCAGGTACTGAAGCTCTGAGCTCAGTTTCCTCTCCTGTGAAAGGGGAACAGTAACAGTACCTACTCTGTGAGGTTGTTGCAAGGAGGAACTGAGAGAATGATAGCATATCAGTACTCAGCACGGGCCTGGCGGGCCTTCATTTACCCCCATGGTTACTGATGAAGAGCCTGTCATGGGCTAGGCCCAAGGTTAGGAATTTCATTGGTATCAGTGATAAAACATAAACATTCCCATCCTTCTGGTGACCTTCGAAAGGGAGGGACTGACAATAAACATAATAAACAAGTCAGTCAGGGCATGCAGGAGAAAAGAGCTGAGGGGGGAAACAGAGCAGAGGCACAGAGCAGGGGAGTGGGCTGTGTTCAAATTACGGTGATTGGAGGAAGCTCTGTTGAGAAGGTGACATCTGAGCAGAGATGTGAAGGAGGAAGAAATTCATCATGAGGGTTCGGAGGGGCAGGCCTTCCTCCCACCCAGCACAGCGTGAGCGGAGCCTGAGGCCTGCTCTTACTAGGAGCAGCGAGACGGCCTATGCACCTGGGTGGGGGGCGGAGCTGACGTGGACCACGTGAGCTCCTGGACCAGCCCAAGCACTTGGGCTTTTACTGAGGCAGATGGGAAGCTGCTGAGGATTCGGAGCGGGTGAGCACCCTGCGAGCTCTCACTTAGCTACTAAGACCGGTGACCACTAAACTTAAAGAACACAGAAACCTGTTAGATAGGCAAAATAATCTCCGGTGAAAGAAATCGAACGCTGGATGCCGGGGTGGGGGACTTCCTGAGGTGACAAAAGCACAGAGAATCTTAACAGAGGGTGGGATGCACGCGTGCACGCGTCTGTCAAAACTGATCGAACTCTGCACTTCAGACCTGTGCACTTCACTCTAAGCGAATTACATTAATAAAAACTGGTTAGAAAGAGGCAGTGACTCTTACACAGTAATAATGATAAAGATTATCTGTATAGTGCTTTACAGATAATCTTTCATTTTTAGATGATTAAACAGCGAGGTTCAGAAGTGAGTTGTCCAAGGTCACCAGCTAGTAAGTGGGTGCTAAGATCCAGTCCAATGTCCTACCCCATATGTAGGCTGTGACGCTGCCACAAACACACGCAGTTAATAACGGTGACAGCTGAGCGGGTCACTCAAAGCCTCTGAGTCTCAGTGAACTCATCTCTGAAATGACAAAATCACCTTAAATGACCACCCACGGTCCTTTCAGGTACAGAATCCTGTGCTTCCAGAACACCCTGAAATGGGAGGTGGCATGGGATGAGAGAGGCAGAGTTGCAGGGACCACCAGGCAGAACTAGGTCGAAATCTGAGCCTTGTCCCTGACATTGAACATTCATGACGTTATTCATTCTCAAAGACTTAGGATTTGATATGTGGTGTGTGGTGACAGTCACCTTGTAGGTTTGTTATGGAGAGAGCTACTATATTCAAGTGACTGATAGTGCGCCTAAATTCAAAATTCCTTTAAAAATATCTCTACCATGTACCCTTTTACATGGTAGAGATGAATTCTATGAAGCTTTACTCAAAGAAAATACATACCTGAAATGAAACGGCCCCATCATTTTTATGAACAGAAAAGGATTTCTCTCCCATGATCTAAAAAGACAAAACAACCTGTTTTAGGATGCTGGCAGAAAAAGGAAGCTACTAAAAATAAAGATTAAAAAAAATAATAATAAAACAACCCCAAAACACATTCTTCTTCAACCATTAATTTGCTGACCTTTAAAAGGTCCCTGAAAATAAAAGTCACCCTCCTTTCGAGATGTCTGAAATCCCCTTTCACAGAGAATGGTCATTCTCCTTCACCCATTTCCCTCACTCAGCTATCTCTTCTGCCGTCCACGAACCCCCATTCCCTGCCCCCACCCCGCCCTTCCTGCTGGAGCATGTCTCTGCTCTTAAATCTTCAGCCAGACTAAGGATGCCGACCAGGCCACACCTGATGCGTCATCAACACACTGCCATTGGTACAATGGACTAAGTAATGGAAAGAAGAAACTGTTGGTACATGCAACAACATGGATGAACTCCAATAATTATGCTGAGTGAAAGAAGACAGAGAAGAGAACGTGCTGCATAGTAAATCTGTATAAAGTTTTACAAAACTAATCTACAGATCGGTGGTTGTTTGGCTATGGGAGGATGACAAAGGGACAGGACAAAGTTTTGGAAGCTAATAAAAATTGCCTACGATCCCTCTCTCTGCTCCCAAATATGTACCTGTTAAACAGGCCAGAGCCCAGTTCACTATCTTGATTGTGGTGGTGGCTTCACAGGTATACATGTATGTACGTCAAAACTCATCAAATTGTCATTTTAATTACAGCAGTCTCCCCTTTCTGAAGGGGATACGTTCTACGACCCCCAATGGATGCCTGAAGCCGCAAACAGTACTAAACCCTACGTATGCTATGTTTGTTTTTTCCTATACCTACGTACTTATGATAAAGTTTAACTGATAAATCAGGCAATTTCACAGATAGATTTGTTCTTATCATAGATTTTAGCAACTTCATAACGATTTTTTTCTTTCTTTATTAAGTGAAGCAACGTAACCCCGTGACTTGGAGGAAGCACTCTGCGGCTTCGCCATGGCACACCTGATCGGCCAGCATCACTACTCTTGCACTTTGGGGCCGTCAGTAAGCAAAGTAAGGGAGACCTGGACATGAGCTCCGCAGTACCGTGGCAGCGGGTCTGATGACCACGAAGGCTACCGAGTGACTGGTGGGCGGGCAGCATACACGGCGGGCCCTGTATTACCTAAAATCCCTCTCTCTGCTCCCAAATATGTAGCTGTGAAACCGGTCAGAGCCCAGCACTGTCATGCTCGGCTCCACTTCCAGTCTTGGCTCCGACAACAAACAAACCCTTCCTCCCCAAACAAACCCACCGAAAGCCAAGCCCTGGTGGTTCTGCCTTCCAGAGGGTTCTCCAGGTAGCTCCCTCCCCTCCGCCCTCACCACCTGACCCTCTAGCACATAAGTGCTCTACAACTCAGCAGTCGGTTTTACTTTGAGGTTGTGGCAGTGTGTCCACTTTATCCCCCAAACTCAAGGCACCTCCCTATAGATTAGGAGTGTACACATACGCGTATGTACCTGGGTGTGTGTGTACTTATATAAACACACACACACATGCACATGCTTACAGATATATCCAGGAGAGCTGAGCACAAGGGGTGGATTGTCCTTACCTTTGAATCTACTGTACTTCTTTTAGACTTCCCACTCTCTAGAAGCAGAAACATTTAAAAGGATTCAGCTCATGTGCACATTACAATTTCATTCTATGAGACTCTAGCTTGTCTAACAGCAAATAATTCAAACAAACAAACGAAAAGGTGAGGCCATCTGCTACCTTGGGGACTGCCATCGCTTTGGATCTTAAAATACCTTGTGAGCTGCAGAAGCAGCAAATCGGAACCTGTTATGTCATAAATGCTATCAGATCAATAACACTCAGGACCAACGGGAGATCTCGTCTCTGAATAACAGTGCAGGTTATTGGCAGACATGCCACAGGAAGTGGCCTTTCTTATTTTCTAAGTCATTACGCTTGAAAACAGATCACTGTTTAAAAATATATATATGAGATTTAGTACACCCATGGAAAAATTATTAGCAAATATTAGCATCATGCGTACTGTTGTCTCACAGCAAAGAGTGTTAAGCTTGCTAATGGCTTCTTTCATGGAATAGAGGGCATTTGTGCCTTATTTTTACTTAAAATAATACAATAAACAGTAAATTATCTTTAAAGAAATAAAAATTATTAGGCAAACCTGACTATTAATAAAAGAGTCAATAAATATAAATTGGTTAATCAACATATGGAGAAAAAGTGCAGCCTAGTAATAAGCGTGAAGTACAGCTCAGGGAATACAGTCAATAACACTGGAATAACTATGTACAGTGCCAGGTGGGCACCAGACTAACCGGGGGGGGGAGGTCACTTCGTAAATTCTATACCTGTCTAACCACTATGCTGCACACCTGAAGCTAACATAAAATAATACTGAATGTCAACTCTAATTGAAAAATAAAAATTAAAAATAAATAAAAAAATGAAATGAGGGAAACAAGTGAAAACAAAAACAGGAATACTTTTGCCTTTTACTTGAAAATTAAATACAAACACACGCACGCACATAGTTCTGACTAGGACACGGTGACGTGGGCGCTATTCCCACATATGTTCCCATAGAGGATAAATTCACACAACTCATTTGGAAAGGAATTGAAAATATGTATCAATATTCTCAAAAGTAGTCATACCCTTTGAACCAGATATTTCAATTCTGGGAGCCCATCCTAAAGAAAGTTCTATATATGAAGGAAGTTTTGTGAACCAAGAAATCCAATGCAGCAATACAGATAACAGCATCAAAATGAAAACATGTCTCCTGAAGGCTTGGAAAGGTTGGGCAAATCACAGTGTCCATTCAATGGGGTAGTGGATAAATATAAAATACCTTAAAGTTAAGTGAACAGGGATGCTGAAAATGATAAACATGACTGCGAATTTTAAAAATCAAATGTTCTTGACATAAGAAACAAGCTTAAATGGAGACGTACATTACGAAATTTCTAACACTGGGAGTAAGGGGAAATGACTGTTCTTTTTCTATTTTCTCCATGTTTTCCACATTTTTCTTTAATTATTACACATCTTTGTATAATCTCCCAAATAAAACAATGCTAATAAATCATGTTTGTTTTTACTTAGGAACAAAAAAGGATCTTCAAAGCCAGGTAGTAAAGAAAACGCTAGTTTCCAGCTTATGGTTTACCTTGTTTTTTCTCGGTCTGGCTGCCCGCTGAAACGGGGTTCGTGCCAGCCTCCTGGCTCTGACGGGGGACTTTCTCATCCCTGCTGACGATGATCGTTGGTAACTGGGTACCAGCTTCCGGCGGAGATTTTATTTTCACTCTACATTCAAATAAGACAGGAGGAAAAATGTTCAAAGATATGCTCACAGCCACCAAAGCGTTACAGTATGTTAGGCACCCTTTCAAGCCAAATACATCATCTCGTGTAGTCCTTACAACGTCCTATGATGTCGACCAGCGGTCCCCAACCTTTTTGGCACCAGGGACCGGGTGCTCCTACCAAAATCAAATGCCTGAGGATCTGAGGTGGAGGGAGCTGAGGCGGTGATGCTGGCGCTGGGGAGCGGCTGCAGATACAGATGAAATTTTGCTCACTCGCTCGCCGCTCACCTCCTCCTATGTGGCCCAGTTCCTTATAGGCCACGGACCAGTACCAGTACCAGTCCACAGCCTGGGGCTTGGGGACCCCTGATGTAGACTCTAACAACTGCATTTTACAGATGCTGGAATGGAGGCTCAGAGGGTTAAATACCTTCCTTGCCCAAGAGCAGTGAGCCAGGGAGTCACTGGCCGAGGACCCAGGCGGTCTCACTCTAAGGCTCAAGTTCTCAGCCACGGAGCGATGCTCATGCACATACCTCCCACCTAAGTGCCTCTAATGTGTTCAACAAACTGGTGCCCAAGGGAAACGGAATGAGAGGTTAAAAAAAAAAAAAAAAAGACAATAAGATGTGACAGTGCAGCCCAGGGGAACACGTGCGGGCGGAACCATCAGGCCTGCCTAATCCGTACCTCCTCCCTCCTCCCTTCTTAACAGACTCGCCTTTTGCTTACCCTGTCCCACACCAGGAGGGGCCGGTGAGTTTCCATGCCTGTGTGGACACGTGACCTAAGCTGGCCCAAGTGGAAGGGAAGCACTCCCAGTCCTGACTGGGAGAAGCCTTCCTCCCCTGCCCTCAGCTGGATATGCATGAGAAACTCACCTTACTGAACACGCCAGGCTATTTCGCGCCGCTCTGCCGCAGTATATAGCGCTCCCTCTGTCCGAATGCTTTCCCCTTCCTAGGCACTGGGAAAGTCTACTCACTGGAAGGCTGGCGGGGCCAACGCTTACCCGAAGCTGTCCCAGCTCTTCCACAACCTGTCTGTCTCTCTGTCCTGCTACTTCTGTTTTGCTGTGGTCACTGGGACTGCTGTTCTGTCTCCCTCGTCCTGTTTTTAATCTCCGACACTCAGCACGGTATTTGGCACATGGCAGGTACCCAATGAATGCCGGCTTAATGACCAAAGTCCCCCTGACTCTAGGATTGAATTGAAGGAACATTAGCATTACTTACTCACTTCTGGAGATGTTTAGGATTAGAAGGGTGACAGACACAAACTGTTTCCTTAAAATGCAGTAATTCACATCTTCATCCTAAGAAAGGAAGACCCAACTGTACATCACAGTATTCATTCACATGAGAACAGGAACAGAGTTTTCAGGAGCAAGGCAAGTAAGCGGCCCAACCTCCATCCCAAATGATATAACTGCAGACGCTCAGAGATGCCCGGAAGTCAAAGCAGCCGCCACCTCAAGAAAATAGTGTGACAGAGCAGGTGTTCTCACCCAGTGTCTTGGGCTGAGGGGAAGGAAGTGGCCAGGTCATGCACGTAATGCTCACCAGATAAGAAGAAAATCCGTCATTCTTTGTACGGTCGAGGCTGAAGCCAATCTAGGTGAGGGGCAGAAAGAGCAGACGTAAATGCCCATGTGACCGCCTGGCATCCAGACCTTTCCTGTCCGAAGAGCGCATGAGGCTCTTTAGGCCTGACCTCTGTTTTCTCGGCATTCATTTTACAAGAAGGATCACTAATTACTAAAATTATTCAAGAGTTACAACTTAAGTGTTAAAAGTAACAGCATCTGACGTCTGCTCACAGGTTAATTTTCTCCATATTCTGATACTTTGCATTTAGTATGGGGCAAAACTCTCACCTAAGCAACAGTGAAGGGTAAATCAAACCCCAGAGCTCCTGGGGAGGCACCTACCGTCGGGTCCTTGTCTGTGGCTCCTCCAGGGTCACTCACTGAAAGGCTACTGACGTTAACCACCATGTACCCATCCTTGAAGAATCCAAAGGTGTTCAGATGAACCTTATGCCTCACGTCGTCCTATGACGACAGTGGTGGAATTAGTAACACGGAGACATTAACTTGATTATTTAACCTATTTGTCTGCTCAAAAATTAGTGTCTAGTTCCCGCTAACCAACGTTCACGTACATAAAGCAGAATATACGCTGCGGTACTTTATCTTATTCCGAAAGCTCAAGACACTCATCAGAAATTCCTAACATACCAAGTTTTGCAGAAGGAAGCACACAGTAGACGCGATTCATTCAGATGCACCTGTAACCGCCCGGGGGTGGGGGACACTTGGCGGTCAGCTGGAATGTGAATTCCAGGGTAGTCACCTTCACATCCTTCTTGCTGGTACCCAGCAGGAAGGCACCCAGCCTGGCACTCGAAAACCTGCGGGGGTGGGGGGAGTGGCCAAACCTGCTCCGAGAACACTCCTTCACACAGACCTTAGAGGTGTGTGTACCTGGCTCCTCCCAGCACAGGATGAGGGATACCTGCACATCACTGCTCACACCTATAATGCCATTTTTTACACAGGTTCATTTGCATTTACAAATGATGTTATATATGATGGGTTTTCCGGAAACAAAGCCTTATGCAAAAGGAACCTCACGAACTAGCCAAAGGGAGACAGGATCTTTTGGACACAGGATAATCCTGAGGTTTGCTAATGCTGCACCACGTGGGCGAATGTCTACTGCACCTGCTTGAAACTGTCTCAAAGTGGTGATTCCAATCCTAACTAAGTTAGTACATTTTAAGGCTGATAAAGACTAACTGGAACTTTAAGCATAATCATCAGCTGGGAGGGTCTATGGATAGGGCTTATGGAACTTCTCTCGCTCTGGTAATAGTGAGAACCCTACAGGAGGAACACTACGACTATAATAAAGCCCTATGGTTCTAACTTCCCCTTCCCTCAATTTCCTTTTCCCTTGCGTAAATAAACACCCGTCCATCTTGGCAAACAGGGTGAAGTGTGCACGTGGCTTACAAACCTTGCTTTTTCTTAATAAATCCTTCTGGGTGACCAAACACCTTGTTGATACTATTTTTCAGTTGACAAGGCCAAGAGAACAATGGTATTAGCGAATAGTTCTAACACTGAGGTTCTGCAAAGAAGGTCATAAGTTTCACAACAAGAATTACTTGCTTAATCGGACCGCCCTCAGTCTGTGGTAAGCTAAGTCTCTAAGTAGCTTCTAAACACCAGGCACTGTGCAAAAGAAGCACTTGCATTTGGCTCTTCCTCAAATCTGCACATAGTGATTTTTGCTAGTGTTTGTTTCTTCCTCATATTTTTAAATTCCATCTTTTGTTCCTTTCCATTTTAAATACAGCTATTTTTACAACATATTGAGGTGCTCTGGGGTCTAATTCTGTTCTCTGTTGTCGCTGCTGACATTCGCAGCAGGTGATTCTTTGTGTGAGTGGTTAACTTTTCATTTCTAGACTGGGACCTCCCGGGCATCAGAGGTGGTCTAATGGCAAACACCAAAGGCCCAGGAGGAGAGGCTGTGCTTCAGATCTTCAGCAGAAAAATGGTAAACTGCAGCCCCCTCCCCACACCACACACACAGAGCTCACACACACATCTTACTGCCATTAGCGAATACCACAATACGGGCTGAAGGAGGGACACAATCCCAGTCGCCTCCCGCCTGGGTCTAAGGCTTTTGCTCCTGCTGCCCTCACCAGCTGTTCAAATCCATGACAGTTTCTGCAACACCCCAGGGCAGTCCTGGCTTGTGTTCTTCCACCCGTTGGAGTTTCAGCTCCTTCTCCCCCACAACCTTTTTTTTTTTGCCCCTGGCAATGTCCCTTATTTTCCCATGAGCCCAGCTGTGCATTTAAAGCACACTGGCCAGACTGCTACTTCCTGGTGGGACCAGTAGCTCACAGCAAGCCAGCCAGCCAGCACCACCAGGGAGGACTCATAAAGCCGGATAAGATAACAGAAGTCATTTGCTGGAAAGCATCAGAGAGCTGCTAGACCATAAAAACCAGAAAAGCCTTTCTTAAGATTGTAAGAGAGATTAACCCCTACAGAAAATGATTTGAGTGACCATGTTCTCAACTCCCCTAAAGGTGTTAGAAGGCTACTACCATCCTAGATGCACAGGAGAGAAATTAATTCAACTACATATGATGGATGCCTTAGGACGTGAAATAATACAAAGGGAGCACCTGAAAAATGGAGTCAGAGCTGCCATCGCAGAGGCACTGCCTCGAAGGCCTTACTCCACAAACCTCTGGAATGTTAAAACGGGGCAAATCGACCTTTAGACTGGACCTAAAGCAACACTTTGCAAAACAAATGTTTGCAAAGATAATAAGTAAGAAAGCAGATATCAGTACTACCCGACTGAAGACTAAAAATTTCCCTTAGAATTAGCATCGCTCTGTTAGCTTACCTGCACCCAAAGAAATGCCTTCCTTCTGTTGACGTAATTGTTCCCCTTTCCTTTGTCAAAAACCCCTTGCCTTCCCCTCCTAATCAAAACACTACGTGGGGTTCTGTCTGTTTCAGTACTTCCCAAATAGCTGTTCTTTTGGATCTCAAATGCTTGCTGCCTCTCACTCCAGCCTTTATTTTTTAGGTTAAAAGACATTAGGGCTTAATTCTCCTGCAGCATCTGCAGATGAGCAGGGCTGCAGAGAGATAAAAGAAAATGAACAAATTCCTGCCCCATGCAACAATGTGGTTGAATCTCACGGACATAATATACCAAGCAAAGCAAGCCATAGTCAACATAGGTATAACAAATATAAACGTGGAGGAAGTGACCTGTGGTGACAGAGGTCAGGATGGTGATTGTTCTCGGGAGGGACAGACTGCTCAGTCACTTAGGGAGAAGGGCCTTAAAGAGCTTCTGGAAGTACTTGGTGACAATGTTGCTGGTTGCACAAGCATGTTTACGCAGTGAAAATTCACTGAGTGTATGCTTATAGTATTTTTAGCATGTATATTATACTTCAGTAAAGTTTACATTTTAAAAGTATTCTTGTTCTAATTTATCCAGCATTTAGATGCTGTGTAGCAAAATGGAAGCCTGTTAAACAATTTTTATAATCATTTAGTAGACCACAATGAGTATTTTCTAGGTTTCGGGGGGAAAATGTTGATTGCAAATTTACAACCATTCTTTTTCTCCATATAAGGAGTACATTCCTTCATTGTTTTTTCTCACTTTTATAGATCATTTCACTTAGTAATTCAATGCCATTAAAAGCACGTCTTTGAAGTGTTTTTGAACAGTCATTAAGTGTCACAACTCCACGTTTTCAGCCTTACCAAGAACTGGGTTATGTGCCAAGCCCTCTCCTAAAAGATCTAATCCTCACTCAGCCCAGCGTGGTTAAGAGTAGTAATCCTATGAAAGGGATGAAGACCAAGGTCAGAGGTGGAATGACTTCTCAGACCATGCAGACTACAAGTGGTAAAGCAAGGACTTCAACACAGATCTGGTGTGAAAGCCATTTTCACACAACTGTCCCCTAATGTGGCAAAGTAATCACGACATAGTAGTAAATGCAAGTGGAATAATCTAGATGAAATGGACACATTCATAGAAACATACACCCTCCAAGACTGAATCAAGAAGAAATAAAACATCTGAACACACCAATAACGCACAAGGAGACTGAATCAGTAATCAAACTGCTAAGGAAAAATTAACGCCAATGCTTCTCAAACTCTTCCAAAAAAGTGAAAAGGAGGGAACACTTTCAAACTCATTTTATAAGGCCAGCATTATCCTGATACTAAAGCCAGGTAAAGATACTACAAGAAAATTATAGGCCAATATCTCTGATGAGCAAAGATGCAAAAATGCTGAACAAAATACTAGCAAATTGAATTCGACAACACATTGAAAGGATCAAATTTATCTCTGAGATGCAAGGATGGTTCAACATACACAAATCAATAAATGTGAGACAGCACATTAACAAAATGAAGGGAAAAATCCTATTAATTTCAAAAAATGCAGGAAAATCATTTGACAACATGTATCCTTTCGTGATAAAGACTCAACAAACCAGGTGCAGTAAGAATGCTGCTCGGCATAACACAGCCATGCAGGACAAGCTCCCAGCTGACATCGCACTCGACAGTGAAAAGCTGAAAGATGTCCCTCCAAGATCAGGAACAAGGCAAGGTGCCTCATCATCACTCCTATTCAACACAGTGTTGGAAGTAATTATGCAAGAAATAAGAGGCATCTAAATCGGAAAGAAAAAAGTAAAATTGTCTCCATTTGTAGATGTCATGATCTTACATACAGAAAACACTAAGGACTCCACCAAAAAAAACGTTAGAATAAATTCAGTAAAGTTGCAGAATACAGAAGTCGGTGACATTTCTATATATCAACGAAATATCTGAAAGAGAAATAAAGAAAACAATTTCAGTTACAAAAACATCAAAAAAACCCAAGATACTTAGGAATAAATTTAGTTAAAGAAGTAAAAGATCTATATGCTGAAAACTACAAAAACACTGATGAAAGAAATTGAAGATACAAATAAATGGAAAGATAATCTGTTCGTGGATTAGAAGAATTTATGTTGTTAAAATGTCTATACTGTCCAAAGTAATCTACAGATTTAATGCAATCCCTATAAATTCCATAGCATTTTCCTCAGAAATAGAAAAAAAAAATCCTAAAGTCATATGAAAACACAAAGGACTTCAAATAGCCAAAGCAATCTTGAGAAAGAAGAACAAAGCTGGAGGCATCACATTGCCTGATTTCAAAATATATTACAAAACTACAGTAATCAAAACAGTATGGTACTGGCATAAAAACAGACACATAGACCAATGGGACAGTACAGAGCCCAGAAATAAAACCACCCATTTATGGTCAACTGACCTTCAAAAACAGTGCCAAAAACAAACAACGGGAAAGGACGGGCTCTTCGATAAATGGTGTTAGGAAAGTGGATATCCAAGTGCATTAGAATGAAACTGGACTCTTACCTTACCCCACATTCAAAAATCAACTCAAAAAAATGTAAAGGTTAAAGATTTAAACGTAATCTCAGAAACTGTAAAACTACCTGAAGAAAACATAGGAAAAAAGCTTCTTGACACTGGTCTAAGCAATGATTTTTTTGATAGAAACCAAAGGCACAGGTAACAAAAGCAAAAAAATAGATGAGATTGCCTCAAACTAAAAAGCTTCTGCACAGCAAAGGAAACGATCAACACAGTGAAGAGACAGCCTATGGAATGAGAAAAAATATTTGCAAGCCATATATCTGATGAGGGGTTAATATCCAGAATACATAACTCCAAACAACTCAATAGCAAGAAAACAAATAGCCTGATTAAAAAATGGACAAAGGATCTGAATAAACATTTCTCAAAAGAAGACATTAAAATGGCCGACAGGTACAGGAAAAGGTGCTCAACATCACTAATCATGAGAGGAATGCAAAGTAAAACCACAATGAGATGTCAACTCACACCTGTTAGGATGGCTATTATTGAAAAGTCAAATGACAAGTGTTGATGAGGCTGTGGAAAAAAGGGAGCCCTTATA
>CM053509.1:158477771-158496507 GCA_028627145.1 Eidolon dupreanum | reverse complement strand
TGGTCTATTAGGTGACGGCACCAACATCCACCTTCATAACCTCTGCCAGCAACTAGATGTCACCTCCTCCCTCACTCCCACACCTGTCCATCATTTACCCTCTGCATAGCTGAGGGGTCTGCACTCTCTTCTCCCTCCTCCGCCCACGGCCTTACTTTAGGCCCTAATCTTGCATCTAGAATATGTCTATAACCTGGCCGGTCCTTTGCTTCCAGTCTTGCCCCCTGATCGGGCTCCCAGAGAAACTTATCTAAAATGAAAGTCTTCCTCTCACTCCCAGACTAAGAAGCATCAGGGCTTCCCAACGCTGAAGACAGGAACTCAAATACCTCCACGTGTCATACAGGCCTACACATCTCCCCTGCTGTGCTTCACTCTTCACATATCAACACCAGGCACCATGACCTTCCTCACCACCATGTTCATGAGGCTGTCCCCTCTACCTGGACTATCCTACTCTTTCCATATGCTTCTCCTGGTTAATCCTTTTCCTAACATGTAAACTCTTTGAAGGTTCAAGTCAGATGTTATCTCTCATAAAAAATCATCCTTGTCTTATCCTCTTATAAAAAGTTCAGGACTCTGTGTTCCCCCAGTCCCTGGGCATGGTGGCACAATGTGTAGAAAGGGAAACCTTTATAAATTGCTGGTGGGAATGTAAAATGGTACAGTCACTTTGGAAAGTGGCTGGCAGTTTCTTAAAAAGTTATACATGGAAAAAGCAAACAAACAAATGAAAGAAAACCCAGAATCACAGATACAAAGAACAGATCAGTGGTTGGGTGGGGAGGGGGGACAAGATGGGTGAAGGGGATTAAAAAGTACAAACTTCCGGTCATAAAATAAATATAGCGTAGGTATGTAATGTACGACATGGGGAATATAGTCAATAATATTGTATGAACTTTGTGAGGTGACATGGTAACTAGACTTACTGTGGTGACCATGTTGCAATGTAAATGTCAAATCACTATGCTGTACACCTGAAATATAATATTGTATGTCAAAAAAAAAAAAAGTTAAATAGAAAACCATCACAAGACACAGCAATCTTACTCTGCTCCCAAGTGTCACTTCCTAAAATGAAAACATTTGTCTCTGCAAAAACTTGCACATGAATGTTTGTAGCAGCATTATCCACAATGGCCAAAAATGGAAAGCCAAATGTCCGTCAACTGGCGAACGGCTAAGCCAAATGTGGTACATCCATACAATGCAACAGTATTCTGCTATTAAAAGGAATGAATTACTAATAACGTGCATGAACCTCAAAGACACAAGTAAAAGAAGCCAGGACAAAAGATCCCATACTGTGTGATTCCACTAATAAAAAATATCCAGAAAAGGTAAGTCTATAAAAACAGAAAGTAGATTAGAAGTTACAGGCCGGGGGTGGAGATAGGAATTAACTATAAATCAACACAAGAGATTTTATAGAGGTGACAGAAATATTCTATGGCTGAATTGTAGTGACAGTTGCACGACTCAGTAAATTTACTAACAATCATTGAACTGTACATTTAAAATGGGTGAATTTTATGGTGTGTAAACTGTACCTCAATGAAGCTATTTTAAAAAGGTAAAGAACCAAGAGAAAGATCAAAAGAGAAGAAATTTGAAAAGATTGAGAAGACCAGAAGAATAATGAAAAATGTAGCAAGGGATAAGAAAAGGGAACGAAAAACAAAAGCACTATTTATCGTTAAAAAAAAGGAAGAATTCAAAGAGAGAAGTAATATGTGTGGAGATGGGCAGAATTACCCCCCGATTAATGGTTATAGAAGCTGAGTAACAGCTACAGTGGACTTCATTATACGATTCTGCCTACTTTGGTATATATTTGAAATTCTTCATGATAAAAATTTTAAAGGATCAATGTATATTTCTGATACTCAGTGACCTTTACATGTTATTCTTACCAGTATGGGTCTATAACCTGATCGAGTCTGCTATTTCTCTCAGTCTCAAACAAAATAATCTAATGTTACTGCTCAGACAGGCTGTATTCAGGTGAGTTCCACTTCCTTGAGCAAGAAGTTACAATTTACTTTAAGAGAAAAGAAACAATTACAATATTGATTATGGAATGGCACCACAGTACTTAAGAAACATGTTACAAAAATGAACAACATTAAGTAACTTAGCACAATAGGGAGAAATTGATCACTTGATTTATACCATTCACTTGCTTCTACCACTGAGGTTAGTATACTTTTAATTCTATACCAATATTGCTGGTATTCACGTAATGATGCAACTTGACATTTTAATTCCAGACATATACAAAGAGCACTAAACTAGGGGACAAGAGACGCAGACCGGTGTGTCCTACTATTAGCTTTGTCTCCAATTTACAAATTATATGAAATCGGTTATATTAATCTAAGACTCAGGATACTGAACTATACAATTAAAGAATTTTAAAGATCACGAGTTTTGAACTTGGAGTCATAGGCTGGGGAACTGAGGTTTACAGATAAGCTTCAGCAGAATTATAAAGCCCTAAAAACTCGGAGAAAGTTTTGTCTACATTTCACCTGCACTTTTCAGGGGAGAGGTTCTGTAGCTTTCAGCAGATTCTCGAAGGGAATCACCTAGCTCCCTGAGGTTGAGAATCATTTTAATTGAGATAATTTTTATTTACAAACAACTGATACCCAGAAGCATGGTGCATAGGTCTGGCCATGTATTTTAATCCCGATTCCGTATTCTTTAAACTCTACGTTCACAAAATATAATGTTTCGTGTTTTATTAGAGTAACATGTTTTAATAAGACAAACTTTTTAAAATCCGACTTCTTAGAAAACTGTATGTTATGAAAATAATGTACAAGGCTTTGGGTCATAACGATTCGTTTTTCTATTCTCCAGATATATTAATCTGCTGAACCTCCTGGAGGCACGTTTTAGACTTGGATGACTTTTAGTTGTCAGTCATAAAGCAAGATCCAAGGGATTATTCCAGGCCTATCATAAATCTCTTCCCTAAACAGACAATGGCAGGAGCGAGGGATAAAAAGACAGGCCTTCTTACTAGAAACATATTTCTAAGGCTGGCTTTAAATTCTGGTCATGTATTTCAAGCGAGATTTGAAATTCCTCCTGGAAATTCCCACTTCGATCAGTCTAGAGAGCCGAAACTGAGGCATAGGATCCGTGTATCTTCAAACCGCCCAGGCACAAGGGGATGGAAGAACAGAGACGGCGGACAAGCGAGGTCGGGGACAGAAGCTGGAGGTGAGAAGGGAGGAGGAAGAGCAGGTTGTCGTAAGCGTGAGACCCAGGGAAGCCGGACAGGATTGCAAGCGCGGCCTCCGAGTCAGTGGCGTTTCGCCGCAGTTCAGCCCCTTCTCCTGTGTCAGCGAGAATATTCCTGCTCCTTCCAGACGGCGCAAGGACCCCCCCGCCATTCCCACAGGTCCCGACAGACCCCTCTCACGGAGAGGCCGCGTGCCGGGACAAGGGCTGGGGACAATCGCTCGGAGGTTACTCCGTCCCCCGAGCCAAAGTGGCCCGCAGCCCCCTGGGGGACGGCCTTGTCCTCCGCCCCCCCGGCCCGGTCCGGCCCGAGCCGGCCTTACCTTGAGCGCCAGGTGGTGGACGCGGCCCAGGCCGGGCTCGGCCAGCAGCTGCAGCAGCCCCAGCAGCGGCAGCAGCCGGAGGCCGGCGACCAGCCGAGGCCAGTGGGAGCCCGCAGGGGCGACAGGCGCCGGGGCGGCCATGTTTGTTCCAGCATCACCAGCTGCTTCCTCTCCTGCCCACTTCCGGGGTTAAAGGGCAGCGGCCGCCGGAAGAGCCTGGAAAGGGTGGGCTCGGCGGCTGGGGGAATGGTACCTGTGGCACTTTTCCTGGAGTTCGCAGCGGGGAAAAGTCGCCGAGTGGCCGAAGGGGGCCACCGAGGAGCTGTTCCGTTGGCTGCCCCTGTGCGGACTTTCGGTTTAGCCGGGAGAGGTGTAACCCCCAGTGGGGACGCCGTGGCTGTTGTCATGGGAACAGGGGCTGGACCGGACCAGTCCGAGCCACACCTACTCCCCGCCGAGCTTTGAAAGCGACCCTGGGCCTGCGGGACCGCGATCGCAGGGGGACCCTGGCCCCCCAGGGGTGGGGATGTGTTGTACTCGTACAGCACAGTGTCTGGTCGCTGGTTTCAAGAGCGACGTTGACTCGATGATTCCTGGCTTGTCATAGGTCCCTTGATTTTTTTTTTTTTTTTTTTGGAGGCACTTCACACTAAAATTTCAAACGAAATGCTTGCAGTGAGAACGATTTAATAATCTCTTATCAGGCACTTGGTTAGGCTTTTTATGTGCACTATTGTATTTAATCCTTGGAACACTCTAAAAAGGGACGGGTAGGTATCATCTCCACTTTACAGGTAAGCAAACTGAGGTTCTTAGAAATTGAGTCATTTGTTCCAGGTTGAGCTGGGAATCACGTGGCAGCTTTTAATTACTGTGCTATATTGTCTCATGCTATTTCATCCGACCTCTAGAGTCAGAGTCTCAACGTTTTTCTCCTAATTCTGTGTGGTAACTTTCTTCTAATCTGTGGGATTTATGGGGAGGTCTTTAATGGAGGAATTCAGCAGTTGGTTCCCTATTCTCACCATTTTTTATCAAGGAGTTATAGATGAACATGCTTATTAAAATCTCCAGTAGACTAGCCAGATTTATTTAGCTTTTAGATTCTTTTTTAGCTTGCCACTCAAATACTGCATGCTTTTTGTGTGAAATCATTGAAGCAAAAAAGGACGAAAAACACCAGGAACCCCAATACTGAGTGACTATCAGCATACTAAGGTGTTTTATGGCAGAATCAGATTCCTAAAGTTTTTAGCTGGAACTAGGAACTGAAGCTAGATGGAGCAAAAGTGCTGAACTCGAATTTAAAAAATCAGTTGGGAAAATACAGAATAGGGGAGGGAGGGCTGAAGGCGGAAGGTGGGGGAAGGTAGGGTCCTAGATCTTTTAGCTGTTCGCAATCTTAGTAAACGTCATTAATCTATGAATCTCTCCCTTGAGTAAAAAACTAGTAATGTACAAGTTCTGTCACACCCTCTGCAAGGACAAAAGTAGGGCACTAAGGTAGCACCAGGAAGATAGAAAGGCAGTGTTCAATAGGTGGCGAAGATTATCCCATCTTTCTCCAACCTCTGATTTTATTTTGTGAACCCACACAGCAGGATAATAATTAAGTTGAGTGATTACATTTGCCAAGAATCCTGCTAAGTACTTTATAATATACATTATCTCATATAACATCACAAAAAATCTTAAAAGGTATTTATTTTGAATCCTTTTTAAAGATGAGACTTGGTTAGATTAATTTATTCAATGACCCAGATGGAACTCTCATTCAGGACCCACCCACAAAGCCCAGCACTTCATCTCTATCCTGCATAGTTGTAAAAAACTTATTTGCATATTAGACTGGAAGAGTCCTTAGATAAGCAACAGATCCATCTACCTTATTTAACAGATGTGAAAATAAATCCAAGGAACTTAAATGACTTGCTCTAGATCACACAGCTAGTGGGGGAATTTTCTCCAAGCGTCTTCAGAACCAGTACTGGAACCTCATGTACTTCGGACTTGAATCTGTGTTTCTTGCACTATATACCGTACATGGCTTTCTAACTCATCATTTTATTTTTTCAAAAAAATTAAAAGTCCAGAGTCTGAGTAACTCATGGGTTATCAAAAGAAATGCTAGCAAAATTTCCAGAAAGCATTTAAAAAATCAGCCACTTGAAAGAACACAGTAGGGATGTAAAATAAATGATACTTTTAGCTATCAAAAGGGAGTAGCAAAGACAGTTAACTGATTCCGATTTCAGTATGAAACTGGTCGTTAAAGGGAAAGGTGATGTTTAAGTGTAGTTTTATTTTTTTAAAGTACAGTTTACTTTTTAAAGTGACGTACTGTATTTCAGAATCTCGGTTTACATTTGAATGTTATACAGTTTTCTGAGACTGCTCAAGAAGCATCTTAATTTTGTTTAATAACTTAATAGTGATCAAACATTTAAATAATTTATAAAATAGAAGACTTTGTCTTGTAGTTTCTGGAAAACAATTTTATAAGAGCTTAAAGCTGGGTTCTTACTCCTTGCTTCTTTTCACTTGGGAATTATGTGATCTTCACAGGGTCACATATCAGTGGCCTTCTGTCCAGAGGTTTAGAAGGAATATCTTCCTTTAGGTATTTGGGAACTGTATCATACGTGTAGTCTTTCGTTTGGAATTTAGAAAAATAGGGTACGCTAATTACAGAGAGTTAAGGGGAAGTATGTTTTAGACAGTTACTTTTCAAATTCTGTGAAATCTGCTCTTGGCAATTGCATTTAGGCACGTGCTTTTAGAGTTTCAAGAGGTTATTTGCATACTGTAGCTGGAATCACACATGCTGAGTAACAGAACAAGTTATGCCTGCTTCCTTGGCAACATGTTCGAAGGGACATTAAACTGTAAGGTACTGTCCAAAAAGGAGGGTCTGGAAACTGATCTCCTAAACCTGGTTTTTAGCCTTTTTCTCTTAGTCAAGTGCATTTATTTATTTTTTTCTATTTCCTCGAACTTTGCAGGATCCACTGAATGTTGCTACTAGCAGCAGAATGTGTAGTTTGGACCTAGTGTGATTAATAATATTTGGCATTAGTTAGAAATTTCCAGAAATCTTGTAAGTAATTAATAGTTTCATATTTTCCAGGCATAATAAGGTATAATTTCCCTGTGTTTTTCTTATCAAAAGAGTTGATATTTCAGACCAAAAACCTCTATAAAGACAGTATAAGAAACTAGAGATCAAATTGGAGCCTGGCAGTACATTCAGATGTTAAATGTCACTTTTATTCTTGGACTAGAACCGTCATTTCTCGGGGTATGGGGGAAGTCCACAGTGTCTTCCTGCAGGGTGATCTTCGTGGAAAAGCTAGGCCCTGACACATCTTGAATCATGTGGGTTGGAAAAAAACTTCAAATTCAATTCACTTCTCTTATTATTGGTGGCGCACTCAGCCACAGGACAACTGGTTTTTCCTGATTTTATACACATCTTCATAGACCTTCAGGGGAATTCCATTATCAGGTGCAAAAATTGGTTTCAGTTTTAAGATTCTGTTCACAGAGTCGCTACTTTTATCCCACTCCAACTTTTCCCGCTTGACTGCTTTCTTGGGTCCTTAATAAGTAGTTTGGATGCTGAATGAGAAATTTTAAGCTGAAACCGATGGGAGTTATTTTAAAGGGGGGGAAAATGCCAACAATTTCATTAGGAATGGTACTTCACCCATAGACAGCCTATCAATTGTAGTCAGGCAAGCTATGTTAGTGCATCAGAAGTGCTTAAAAGAATTGCTTTTCTTGATGTGATAAGTAAAAATCCTCCAGAAAACGAGGAAAGGAAACCAATACCTGTGCCCTATGTGCTAAGCATTTTACATGTTTCCTTTGTTTTAATCTCTGCAGTAACCTCTGAAGTAAGTGGCATTGTTTCCATTTTGTAGATGTAAAAACAGGCTTAGAGAAGAAAAATAACTCAACCTAAGCTCTGCAGTTTTCTGTGCAGAGTCCTCCAAATCTGGCTAACACCAAAGCCTCTGCCCTCCACCAGCTCTCTCATTTCAGCCTCATGACAATCTGTGAGGTTCCTGTTTGACAAATGAGGAAACTGAGACTCAGAGAATTTAAGTAACTTGCTGAAGGCCACCCCCTGCTAAGTAGTGGAACACTAGGATCCCAATTTAACAATTATAAAAACTACCTCTTTTAAAATAGATAAGATAAAGATGGAGACAACTATACATCTCAGCCCCTGAATTAGTTGTGTATTAATTGAAAGCACCATTAGAATTGCCAAAAAGCCCCATACAATTGTTTGCCTCTAACCACACAGCAACCTATAAAAGGTCTCTATTTGTCTAGACAGCTTATTTCGGTGCTAATGTCCATGCGATGAGACTATTCAGCGGAAGTTTATATAGTCACCCACCAAGATCATAACTTTGCAAATCGGTGTTCTCTGGATGTTCCTGAAGTGAACAGGTATATGTAACCCAGACTGAATCCTAGGTAATTGCAGCATTTATGTTGACAGTGTTTAGAATATCTCTTGTGAACAATGACTCCTAAGTAGGTCAGGTCGCAGTAATTTGATAATAGTGAGAATCTCTTGTCACTCCCTTTTACTACTAGGGAAACAGAATGGATTTGGTTCTTGCTAAAAAAAAAAAAAAAAAAAATACTGTGCTGTATTAATTTTATCTCTTTATCTGCTGGCTTTTCTCTTTATTCCAAACCTTGTGTTTCCATTGCTTCCAGAGCAATCTTTATTTTTTAAAGATTCTGACACTTTCAAACCTTTTCCAGTTACCTTTAATGAAGTTAAAGATGCCAGTGCTGTGGTATAATTAATCTGGTTTTAGCTAGTTCTGCTGCTGTGGCTTTTAAATGGGTTCCTATAACTATTTCCTGCTTGCTCATCTTAAAAGGTTTCATATTAATGTGGTCTCTTTCTTCTGCCCCTTCCTCTTTTTCTCCTCTTCTTTCTCTTCTTTAGATCAGCAGGTGGTTTTTCCTCCTGATTAGCATATTTTCACAAATGGTCGCTATTTCTGAGAAGTCTCCAAGAACTAACTCGGTAGAGATTAGATCACTCACTGTATTTAGAAAAAAAAAAATTATTCGAGCCTTGGCAGGAAAGGAAATCTAGGTGATTACCGAGGCAGGGTCTTGTTAGATAACTGGCTTTTCATTGACCATTTCCAGATAGCAAACTAAACTGTGCAGCACTGTTTGACTTTCTAACCCTCTAACTTACCCTGGCTGTTAATCCTCCTTGGGAGGTAGATGGCTGGCTGTTCTGATTGTTATAGCTCTCGCAGTCTCTGGAGTAGGAGTTCCCAGCCCTGGAAACGCAGAGCAAAATATTTAAACACTCACCAAAAAACGAAGGGGGGTAGGGGGAAAGTGAAAAAAGACAGACCAAAACAGTTTTGACAGGTTAAATTTATTGTAACTGTCCAACAAAGGAAGTGGACCTGGAGGTTTACGTGCAAGGGTTTTCAGCCCCACCCTTTCGTGGTGGAAAATGATAAAGTGGTTGGGGTTGCGGGGCGGAGGTAGCAGGTACTGGAGAAATGCATCATTCTGAAGTACTTTTAAAATGGGGCCCATTTTAGTAGTCCACGGTTACTTAGGAAAGTCAGTAGCACTGAGGAGAAAAGGTCTAGTGATTCAGAGGAAAGTTGGAACTCCAATTCTTCGTGGCCTGTCGGGAATATTTGCGTAGGCCTTTGAAATACACAGAGAATATCTACATAAAAATTGGCTCTCAGTTTACCAACCACAGACAACAGGTGCTCATCTCGAGCCTCACCAGCACACGATGAGATGGATAAGTTATGACCTTGGTCTGGCAGGCGGAGGCTCTGATTCCAGAGAGATGGGGCCATTGTCCCAGGCTACCCAGCTAGTACGCGCGGGATGCTGGGTTTGGAACCAAACACGTTATCTGTGGACTCAGCGTCTTTGTTTTTACCCGCTAAACGGCAACGTGATCTCCCGTCTAAGCGTATCTTGGCTGAACAAGTTGGAAATCACTGGTTTCACAGATTAGAAATCACTGGTTGTGCGTCCCCTGGATTCCCTCCCCAGCCACTCGCAGCTGCTTGTCGCTTTTGGCCTCAACGTCCCTATCTGTACAGCGCACAGACGTCACCGTACCAGGCCCCGCTCCACCGCGCAGGACTGCGGGATTCCTGGGCCAACATCCCGGCTCCCGGGCAGTGCGAAAGCGCATCCAGAGCGCACCCTGGCCGGCGTGAATGGCTGCCGGGGGAAAGTCCTGTCCTCAAGTCTCATGAGGCGCTGGGCGCAGAAGAGCAACTCGGGCCTCGCAGAGCACGGGCACACCAGGGCCGGCTCCGCTCCACGGCGAGGGCTTGTCCTGAGAGCAGGCAGGGCGGCTGCTAACCAGTAATTCAAGAAATCGGAGGGGGACCCCCTCCCGCCGCCTTCCGCGTCCTTCGGGACCCCGGGCCACGAGGGCGGGGCGGAGGGCGCCCGCCGGGGGGGGGGCCGGGGCGGGGCGGGGCGCGCGTGCGCGAGCTGTCAGGCCGGCCCCGCCCCGCCCGGCCCCTCCCCTCCCCTCCCCTCCCCTCCCCTCCCCTCGCGGTCCCGCCCCGCGTTCTCCGGGTGTGGGGCGGGCGGGCAGGCGGGCGCTGCGGCTGCGGCGGCTGCTGCTTCCTCGGGCCATCTTGCTGAGCAGCGACCCGGAGGAGGAGCAGGCGCGGAGACCCGAGGCGAGCCGGGGGAGGCGGCGGCTGCGCGGGCCCGGGCTTTCCTTGGTCGCCGGGATCTCGAGGGGCGAACGGATCGCCGGGGAGGGGGACCGGAGAGCCGCGCCTGCCGCGCGGCGCGCCCCTTCCCGCCCCCTGCACCATGAGCTGGGGCACCGAGCTCTGGGTGAGTGAGGGGCTGGGGCTGCGGGGGAGGCGCCTGGCGCGCGGGGACCCGGGGCGCGAGCCCGGCCGCCCGGGTGGACGCGAGGGCGCGCTGGTCGGGGTCCCAGCGGCCTGGCCGAGGCGGGGTCCGGGTGCCCCTTGTGGGCCTTGGCCTGAGCAGGATGTGCGAGCCGGATTCTCTCTTCAGAAGCGAGGGGAGCTCGTGTGGGTCCCCCAGGCAACCTGAGCGGGGAGCGCGGGTCCGGGTTCGCCCGCGGCCTGAGCAGGGGGTGCGGATTTGCCCCCCCCCCGCCCCCCGGCGCCCCAAGGCCAGCGGCGTGGGTTAGGAAGAGGCTTAATCCCTCGGGGTGAGGAACCGCTGCGCCACGGGTCGGCTTCCATGGGGGCGTGGAGGCCCTCGGGTTTGGGGGGCTGCGTTATTCAGAAGGGCGCCCTTTCCCGAGTTCCTGGGGCTGCTTTCTCTGCGCGAAGGTGCAGGCGGATCCGGCGCTCCTCCAGGGGGCGCGGCGGCCTCGGCGGGGCTGGGTCCCAGATCTTGGGTTTGGGGGCGCAGGGGCGGGAAGCGGTGTCTTCCCTCTAGAGGAGAGGACTTTTGACCTGTGGCAGTTTGCGGCGCACTTGTAGTTCTTCAGAGGCAGCTCACATCCTGGATTTGAAGTGGGGGCTGCGGCGTTTGGCCTGGAGGGGATACTAGCCGGAGTTAGGGGGAGATTTTGTGTTAGCACCTTCGGGAAGAGGCATTCGCGGGATAATAACTCATTTACTGCCTCGAGGAAACAGTTGAAAATGGGGGAAGGTTGGCGGGGAGGGGTGCTCCACCCGGATCCTTAACTTGGGGTGGGGGGGTGGGGGGTAAACCAGGAGCCTGGTGTCTGGAAGCCCACTGTCGCCGGGCCGTGGCGAGCAGGGCATGCTGAGGCTGTGCACAGGCCAACCCCCGGCGGAGAGGCTGCGGCTTGTGGAATGGAGCTCGTTTCCCCAACTTCCTCTGCATTTCTGGGGAGACCACTGGGCAAGGGTTGGGCAGTGCACTGTCCAGAGGGAGGAATGAATGAACTCTCAATTATTGCACTGAAATGTTCTCAAGATGAGACATTTCCCGTGATGAACTCGAAAAGCGCCTCCTTTTGGAATTCCTTTTGTAAAGGGCGTGGAGGAGAAAGTGGGGTGGTGGTTGCTGTCCTAGCTGAGGCCGAGAAATCTGACGTCAAAATAAAACAAGGTTAGAGCAGCTGTAGAAACTGAGCGCATCCTCCCTTAATTATTATTATTATTATTTTTGGCTTTAATTATTTTTGCATAGCCATGTCTTTGGCTCAGAAGCAGCCACCGTTATTAGTACCAAAATCCTGAAGGCAGTAGCTCCCATAAATTAAGATAATTCATTTAATAAACATCCTCTGTCTAAAGGAACCCAAGATGTTGGCTGCTGTTTACAAAGACTCATTTTAAAAATGAAATAGAAGATGGTTTTAAATATTCGCACACACCTAATTAGGTGGAATCTACCATTTTAAAGATTATATTTCTTTTCTATTCCTATTCCACTTCCTTTAGTTCTTTTTAGCTTGTCTGGGGTGTGTGGGGGGGGGACAACAGAAGTAATTTTTATCAAGAGAATAGAAATTTTGGCACGATTTTTTTTCCACCACTTGTTCAAAAAAAAGAAAGGGATTATGGGAGAAACTACAATATATTTCTGAGTGAAACAGGTTGTGACTAAGGAGACTGAACACACTGGACGGCATTTCACAGTGGTACCGGTGAACTTATGGAGGGTGATCCAGAACCGGGGAGGCAGCTATGAGAAGGGAGATGATAAACCAGGTTCAACTGCCTGCATTATTCTAGGCACTTTTAGGGGGCGGAAGGGTGGGAGGGAAGGCAAAAACAAGGAGTTATTGGAAATGGAATATACATGAATGATATGAAGTCTTGGGTTTGCTTCAGAAGAATTTGGGATGGTAGTGGGTGGGGATGTTGATGAAACAAGTAAGTGGTCATGACTGGGTCATTGTCGAAGCTGGGTGATGGGTTACAGGAGAGCTCATGATACTTTTTTCTATCGTATATGCTTGAATTTTTCTACAGTAAAAGTAACTGGAAAAGATTTTTTTAAGGAAGATGTATAAACTACTTGAATTTTTTTTCACTTGTTAAGTTTTGAGGAAGAACGAGTCACTTAGCAGTTGTTTATGTGCAAGTATATGTCAGTGAAGTGTTTTTGTTTGTTTGTTTATTTTTTAAAGCATTCCGCTAGAGTATTGGCCTTTGCCCTGGAGTGCTTATAGTTGAGTGAAGGGAAAAGGAATGAACACGTTATTTGTACCAAGTGCAAAAATCTGAGTTTTAAGGTAAAACACCAAGAAGTATGAGAGCAACACACTGTCTACTTTCAGTTGCCTCATTTTATTAGTATTTGAGTTTTTTAATGTATTTATTTTTTGAGTTTTTTTTTTTTTTTAATTGGAGTCATGAAGGGTTCTGAAAAATAAACTCCAGTTCTCCAGTGGCGAGAGACTCAGTGAAGTGCGGTGTGTTGGGTAGTGTGGGGTTGCCCAGCACAGGGCAGTGATTGAAGGTTTTCCTTGAATCGTGGCTTTGGGGCCAGGCACATGTGTAATGAGATAATGATGGGGCGCTCAAGCCTAGCTTGGCAGAATTATGCTTCTAGACGGAGGGAGATGGAGCTACGGCTTCAGTGGCGGTGAATTATTTCTATCAGGGGGTCGCAGCTTTTCTAGACCTTCACAAATACCACGAGGCGTACACACACTTTGGACTTTCATTAAAGTCTTATATAGGCTTTTAAAAACTGGGTTTCTAATGTGCACTCTATATTGAAGGCTTACTCTTAAGCCACATCCTGCTTTGTAGAGGGAGTAAAAAACCTTTTTCTCTCTTCCTTTTCTTTCTTTTTTAATGCCTGCATAGGAGTAAATGTTCATATCCTAGGAAATTTTTAGAAGTCATGAAATGGCAGGAAGTTACGGAACTATAAAAATGGACTCAAAACCCATCATTTGTAATAACTTTACTGGGTAGTTTGTATTTAAATTGGGACTTTCTATTTTGTATCAGAAGGTCACAACAAAGTGTAAATGGCTGTTTTAAAGTGATTAAGTTATAATAAAATTGTTTGACTCTTCATAACATTGTCTTTTAATCAATTTTTAATTTTTTATTGAACAACTACTATGTGCAAGACATTGATCTGAATCTAAGCCATATTATACACATTGAAAGAGATCTAGTTGTTTCAGTAGGTCTTAACTCTAGCTTGCAACATCAGAGTCAAAAGAGATTTACAAAAGAGATTAAGAACCAAATGGATTCACTCAAGACTTCTTTTAAAAGGTGATGATAATAGGCTAAGTAGGTTGCACTGACTTGTTGAAATCGTGACTGGTCCTGGGAGAAATGGCAAAGCAAGAGTTTCGTACATTTGCATGTTTTTTCTTACCTACTAATTAGAAAGAAGTGACAAGTTATTGAAGTCGTCAGTTCAACTTTTTATTAGCTTGATCATTAATGGGAAGTGTGAATAAATTCATTGAAAATTTTAGCTTTCCTCATAATCTACTCTTCGCAGCTAACAAATTGCTCGGGGACAGAATCTACTTTTGTCTCCTTGTATCCTCTCTGTCGTCTTTATTTCCTTACTTCAGTGCTAATAAGAAATGGAGGAGCCGAAAATACCGAAAGCGAGAAAGTCAACAGAGAGACCTGAATAAAATATGTCAGTTAACATACTAAGAAGCCATCCGTGTTGACTGTACATAATTTTTCTTCGATTAGAATTGACATTCAATATATTCTATTAGTTTCGTGTATGTAGTTTTTTTTAATGTGTGCTTTTAGGAGAATGCCAGGCATACGATGTGCATGCAACAGTTGTTGACTGTGGTGCCTCTGACTGTGATACGCACTTTTAAAAGGCAACACGAAAGACTACTTTCCCAACGCTGTCAGGAACGATGCCTGACTCATAGTAGGAGTTTGATAAAATATTTACTGAATAAGCGAAAGAATTCTTTTTTCTCCTTTTTGTTTTAGCATTTCCTTTTTTATCTTTATTATTATTATTTTTTACACCTACAGCACCTGGTCTTCTTCCTAGGTGGTCTCCTATCCAAGTACTAACCAGGCCCGATCCTGCTTAGCTTCCGAGATCAGACGGGATCGGGCGTGTTCAGGGTGGCATGGCCATAGACTGCTTTTTTTTTTTTTTTTAAGTAATAATTTTGACACCTTTCTGCACTTTGGCAGTTATAAACATTTTTTTGTAACTCTAGGTACCTTTTTCTTTAATAGACTTTAGTTTTCAGAACAGTTTTAGTTTCACGACAAAGTCAAGCAAAATGTCTCTGTGGGAACAGAGATTCCCCACAGACTCCTGCCCACAAATACACAGTCTAGGCTTCTTTTCCTCTTTTAGGGCTCGAAGATGTATTTCTTCTGTTACTCATGCTGCTTACGCCGGATGTGTATGTGCATGTTCACATAAGAACACTTGATAATGTGTTAAAATTTTAAACGAGGCAATACTGATGCTTTTTTAATCTTGAAGTAATCGACTATGAATAGTTCCAAGTTTCAGAGAATTACGTCTCATTACCCCTTACTGCAGAAACACTAAATGGAGGGCAGCACTAACAGCGGTTCATAGCTGTTTACTGCCCGTTATCCTTAACCCTTCGGGGATTTCTGTTTAGGATAAACATAGCAAGACCAACAGAGGAGACGTTACTCCTGCAGCTATGGTGACAAAAGCAGAATGGCCTCAGAAGAGAAGGCTAAATCACATTTAATACTGTCATTACTCCCTCCCCTGTTGAAACAGGCTTTGCACAGTCTCTTCTGGTTAGTAAATATTAAACAAAACCAGGGAGGTCTGGCAATTTTGTGGCTGATATTTACATACTAGCTTGTTGCCTTCACTTTATATAAGTCAGGTCTGATCCCAAACATTTGTGTCAATGGCGTTTGTGGTAGGCAACACTGTATTTCAAGCACCATAAGGGAGTTCTGTAAGTGTCTATGTTCCCTGTGTGACCACATTAGAGCTCTTGCTTTACGTTCGTGTGACCTGGAAAGTACTTCTTTGAAGGACTAGTCAAGTGTCACCTACTTCCCAGCTAAAGCTAATATTGTGTTTCCTGCAAGTATTACTCATACTTGTTTCGTCAACACCGCCCACGTTTAAAAATAAGGCTTTATTTTCACACTTAAAAATTGCAAGCTACCAAGACTACTTGCATACCCTGGGAAATTAATCTAATTAGATTTTAGAATGTGGGTGTGAAATCATCTGGAATTAGTGTTTATAATGAAATATTTGTTTCCTGTTTTAGTAGTGTTTACTCACAGTCGATGGAGCCTAGTGATGTGTCCAGTTAAAAACCTTAAAAATCATAAAGGGGCCAAATATGTATATTACAAAGTAAATTGAAAGTGTATGAGTTTTTAGTAGTGATTGATTATAGTCTTCCAATTGGGACCAACTTTTAACTCATAAACCTCATCCGATCTGTAAATTCTATGTTAAATTTATGTAAAGCTTAGTAGCCTCCATGGTTTAATCCTAGGAATAGATATGAACCACCACCACCATCAACAACAAAAGGTGAAACTTCTAGTTTCTTGTAGCAAAAGTTAGAATACCTGTTAACTTTTAAACTGTAATTTAGAGCATATCATTCTAGTAACTAGAATGAGTTTTATTTTTAAATAAGAATTAGTTCTGAGACTAATATCTCTGGTTTTAGTGAGTACAGTACAGCCAGGGCAGTTTCCTTTCTACCTCATACTTGCCTACTCTCTTTATGGGTTGTAAAAATAGAAGTAGCTTATAATTACTTAAACTCTATAGTTCTTGTAATATTTTCACGTGCACCGTGCCCTGTTGCCTTAAACACCCTTGAATAATTGTCATCGACATTGCCGATTATCGCGCGCATCTTGTCCCAGGTGCTGTGCAAAGTTTTTCCATCCATCATCTAATTTAGTATTCACAAGGATCCAGTGAGGTAAGTACCATTCACTGCCAGCATCCGAGAAGAAGATTCAAAGATGGAGTTAGGAGCGCTAAGTTTGATTGAGACGTAACACCTGCAAGTAGAAAAGGAAGCAAGTGAGTTTAGGCTGACGGAGTCATCAGACCACAGTGCAGCCTGACAGCCTCTACCAGACCAGCAAGGAGCCCCTGAGCAACGATTACCTTTCAAGAAGCCTCATGTTAGACAGAAATGGCCAGGCCTTTGTACCTCTGCCTTGCTCATTCACTGGTCAAGGAGTGTGTGACATTGGCCACCATCTTGCATAGTACTTGGTTGGGGGCTGCTACAAGAAGACCATGATCTTGGCTCAAAAGATGAGGCAGACCCTAAAGGAGGCTGTCTGCTCACCACATTCCTTTTATAAGAGGGAATTGAAGCTCAGAAGGGTAAAATAACTTGCCCAAGTTCACAGAGTAGAAAGTAAAGGTTCAGTCCCAGATTTGGGGGACTCTCAAGCCTGCCTCTTCATCTATTTAAAGTTAGTACATTCAAAAATTATTATTATTATTTCAATTATTATTATTATTATTATTTTCTATTATTATAGAAAATTTCCCTACATGCTTAGAAAACATAAAATCATGAGCCGCTCTGTCCTCATCTCCCGGCTTCCAGATCACCAGTGTTTGGACATTCTTGGTTCGTGTTTGCCCCCACGTGGTTTTAATTTACAGCTCACAGGCTTCTCTGTGGAGCATTATAATGCGACTCTGCTACCCCGCTTTCCTGGGGAAGCATGTGTAGAATCGAAACTCTCCCCCCATCTTTTAAAATATGAACACAGAAGAGAACCAACTTGTGAAGTGCCTGATGCACCTTTATTGGGGGACTTCCATGCATCCTTTCCTCACCTGACAAGGACCCTGTGAGTTTAATCCATTTTATAGACGAGTCTCGAGAGAACTGAGGTTACTTACCAGACTCACCTGAACAATGGGTGCTAGTGCTAGAATTTAAATAGTTTCCCGCCCCCGACACTAAACAAATGTAGTTTAAAAACGGCGTCTTCTGTATTAGTAACTCGCAATCCCTTTTCTCCCCATCACTTACATGCTTCTCCTCACCCACGCAGGCCAAACATTTGATACTCCTCATAGTGAGAATCATTGAGAATCAGTGACTCACAGCGCTAAGGGCTGCAGACACAGCAGAAACTCTTATGAATGAAGCTTATATTCTAGCAGGAGTTTCATGTATGTCTAGTGATCACCCATCCTTTTAAATCCAAAGGTGATTTTTTTTTCTTTCCTAATTTAAAGAAATCAGTTTGTAAAGTGTTACATAGTAAATGGTATCACATTTCTGATTCCGTGTCTAGCAAAAGCATGTCTTGGTGAAAAGTATTTTATTTATTTATTACGCCTACAGCACCGGGTCTTCCTAGGTGGTCTCCCATCCAAGCACTAACCAGACCCGACCCTGCTTAGCTTCCGAGATCAGACGGGATCGGGCTTGTTCATTCAGGGTGGCATGGCCTGAAAAGGATTTTCAATTAAATCGAGCAAGAAGAAAGAAGATGTCACTATTGACCACTCTGGGGGTGCTCGGGCTGCCATACGCAGGCCTTTCTAAGTTTTGGTTCTTGAGGAATATGAAACTAGACTTCTCCCTTCCTCTCTATGGCAGAAGAACGGAAGCACTTCCCGCTCAGACTTGAATTTGCGTAACCAAAGCTGAGAGTGGGTTACTGACGTGCATCAAAACACCTGACAGGTTCTTGGGAGAAACGGTGTGGGTGCTCCCACGGGAGAGACCCAGGAGGGTTCGGCCCCGCTGCTCGACTTGTCTGATCTAACATTTATTAGTGCTGGGCAAGTCCTCACATCTATTCCTCATTTTGCCAACCTGGAAAGTGGTGTGTGGACGCTTGCCTTCCTCTTCGCCAGCGGCAGAAAGATAAGTGCTTGTTTGTAAAGTTCCTTGAGACTGTGGGATGAGGCGATGAGTCGGGACAAATGAGTCTAGCCATGGGGAGGATTAAAGGGAAAAAACCCTGTTCCTTGGGAGCAAATTGCAGAAGTCTACTACAAGCAGGACTCGTGAAAAATGAGCAATTCACTGTCTTAGCCTTTTAGTTTTCACAGTGAAGTCTTTGTTCTTTGATTGAAAATTCTGTTTACATGTTAATAAAATGAAATAACCTAATAGTAGGAAAATGCCTGGAAATCATTGCCTTGGAAAGGAACTCTGGATTCGAGGAGATTTTTTTTTTTTT
>CM053509.1:158461757-158477271 GCA_028627145.1 Eidolon dupreanum | reverse complement strand
CCACGCTGATTCACTTCAGGAGTGTTGTTTGAGACAAACCAAATAAAATGCAAGATTTTTTATAGCTTTAATTGTGAAATGCAATCCATATTCATGGGGCAATGAATCTACCAGATTAACGCTAAGTATCTATATCTAGTTGTCTCTCTACTTCTCATTCACTCTCTCTGTCTTCGCTCTGTGAATGAAGCACTTGGGCTAGATTATCTCCAAGGGCTGCTTATTTTAAAATCCTTTTATTTTATTTTTATACTATCTCTACGATTTAGTCAGTATATCATACCATACAAGAGCCAGACTGCTTGCTTCACAGCCTGAAACAAACTAGCTGAGTAATTTGGGGCAAGTCTTCTAACCTCAGTTCCTTCATCTATGAAATGGGGATAATAATAGTGCCTTCATTATGGGATTATTGAGAATATTAAACGAGTTAATGACTACTTAGAGCAGTAAGTGTCTGACACAAGGAGCTATATGAGCATTGGCCGTCATTATTTACCTTCACATGTGGCTGGTTGTGGCTGATATTTTGCTCATGTCTTGAATTCCATCTTGAGAAGAAACCAAATGAGCACTCCCTTGTTAGGGTTGTTGTAGACGTGATCGATGACTTGGGTGTGAACTAGCCTGCGTGACCTCAGCTCCCTTCCACTCAAGTGGTACAGGGTAATCTGAGTTCCAGGATCAACTGACACACTGTAGTGGATGTCCTAGGAGTCCCGATTCATAATAAATGGAGACTACGTCAATGTCGGGTTATCGAGGCTAGAAATTCCGTTTAGACATTTTATGTATAGTTCCCACACTGTAGCTCAGAGAAATGCTGATAATGTTAATCGTCTGTTTATAAAAGTTTCAACAATTCAAAAAGTGGTACATAAATAGAACCATGAGGCGCATTCCTGCCATCAGGCACTCACTCTGTCCATGGACTGAACGTCTTGGGTGTGACTCTGTAGGCACAAAACATCTAGGACTGTTTTGCTGAACACAAACTTTTTGGCTGAGAAACCTGAAATGCTTGTTTGTAAATTAATTTTGTCCCTTCCGTAGTTCAACAAGTAAGGGAGGTAAATGATATCACTGTAGGAAAACATGAAGCTGTCAAGCGCTTCTTTCTGGATAAAAATCTTCAACTGTCTGATGGGAATGGAATGCAAGGGTGATGGCATCTTTCTTCTTCACTTTCTGGGTTTCTTTGGATTATGAAATGCCAGTAATTGTTTGAGAAAGTGGAATGAACAGCTGATTAAATGAGGAGAAAAACCTTGAGAGAAGTTGGAAGCAGTTGGCTAGAATAACGAAGATTGTTTCTCGTAACTCCAAGCTGATCTATAAATTGTCATTTGATTCTATTAAAAAAGATCGAGGCAACCCTTGGTTGACCTCATAAATTGCAAGGACCTTGTCAGCTTACAATCCTTTATTTTTTATTTTTTTGCGCCCACAGCACCTGGTCTTCTAGGTGGTCTCCCATCCAAGTACTAACCAGGCCCGACCCTGCTTAGCTTCTGAGATTAGACGGGATTGGGTTTATTCAGGGTAGCTTGGCCGTAGAGAAGATTGAAAACTTTAAAAGTTGGTTGCGGAAATGGGCAAAAGAAAGGCTCCATCAGCAGAGTTCAGTTAGGTGTCATCATGTGTGGTAGTCTGTAAAAAGATCTGTTTAAAAATAAGTCATATTTGTCAGTAATAAGAAGCAAGCTAATAATTAATAAGTAATATTTGTAAGTAAAAATAAGTAACTCCCGATCACACGCTTGGAGTGTGGGGGCTGGCTGTTCAATGATTGCAAATTTAGGCCAAGCCGAGGATTATACTTATCTTGATTTTTCACTGTAGCAGAGACCAGGGTGGTTCAAAGGAAAACTAAAGGATTAACCTGTTTTATACATTATCTATTTTCTTGGTAGTCTTTGAATTGTGGGCTAGTCCTAGGGATGAGACAATCTCATGTTAGGTAAAAGTAAAGAAAGAAAAGGAGGAAGGAGAAAGACTAGCAAGAATGTAGGATTTGTTGATGTACAAGGAAGTCAGAAAGATAAGCCATCCTTTGGGTCTTGTAGGTAGCTCCAAGGGGTGCTGTGGGTAAGAACACGTAGGAACCTGGGTGACCTCATATGGAGTGGGCGAGGCTCAGACCTGAGGACTTGTCATGTCCCAGTAAAGGCTAAATTTAAACAACGCTTTATCTTGCTGGTCTGTACTCTCTCCCAGCCCGGTTGGCCTTCTCATCCTTCATGCACCTCAGCCTGGACAGCTTTGTGCCAGCCTCATCTCGCAGGAATGCTCTTGCCCCAGGTGGCTTTGTGACCCTTCCCCTCCTCCCACCAGCCTTGCTCCTGTGTGTATATATAGTTCCCGTCATGTCCTTCGTTCAGTTACACACGTAAATGAACGCAGAGTCCAGCCACGATGGGAGAGCACTCTGTTCACGAAGCAAAATTGGGGGTAAGTCATGATTTGAAAGCACGATTTATTTCTTATTTGATTATGTATTTTTGAATAGGCAACACGTGCGCCCAGCCCCTGGAGGCAAGCATGGTTACTGGTTTCTTCTGGATTCTTGCAGAGAGCTATCAAGCATTTATAAATAAGTGCCCCCACCCCCACACAAATATTAGCATTCACACTTTTTGGTACCTTGCTTTGATCACTTATAATATCTTGGGTTTTTTCCCTTAGCTTCCTCATTCTTAACGTAACCGTTAATTCTTAATAGTTACATAAAATTCTATTTTGCAGGTATATTGAAATTTGTTATAGTCGTTTAGATTGTTTTCAATATATCTGCCCATTAAAAATGTGCAAATAGTCTCATATATATTATTTTGCGCATGCATTAGTATATTTGGAGGATCCATGCCGAGAGCCTGGACAGTGATGGCCAAACCACCCCGCAAAGCAGGTCTCACAACTGTGCTGTCACCAGCCACATACCTGAGTTTGTCTTGTGGTCCTGCATTCTCTCCAGCGGTGTGGAGTCAAACGTTTGGCTGTCTGCCAGTCAGGTGAACAATGCAGTTTTAATTTTCATTTGTACTTTCAAAATTTAAAAACTGTTTTCTGTAAACTATTTATAGCCTCTACTCATTTTCTATCAGGTGATGATACAAGATATGAATGTGATTAAATAAGTATGCTGAACATCTAAGGCCAAATGACTTTATCTTAGGTATTGGTATAGAAATCATTTAGGAAAGAGGAGTTAGATTAAACTTAATCTCCAAGAATGTTTTGTTAGACAACGATCAGATTTAGATAAAATGTTGCTTTTACAAACAATGGTTTATAACTATCCCCTGTAAGTGGATATACAATAGCAGCTATAATTCTACAAATTGAGTTTATTCTTGGCGTGAAAGGAGAGTGCTGCTGTTTGACGTTTTTATTCTTAAGGATGTTCAAACACAGTGTGTTGTTTTGTACTTTTGAACCCAAAGCTTTGTAAACGCATAGTAAACTTCTACATTTTCTAGTTGTAACTGGGTAAAATATGCCCGATTAGTATATTAAGTGGTACTTTTATAAGTAAAAGTAAAATTGTTTTTCAGTGTCATTTAATATCTGTGCACAAGAGCCGTACAATGCCACTTCTGGGTTTTTTATTTTAAAGTATTTCTGTGAGAACTACAAGTTACCCATTTTTACTATGTTTCTTTTTCAGGTTAATACATGAAGTATTTATTAAACTTTCCGTGGGAAGTAAACTCTATGAGAACAAGGTTTTTTGTTTGTTCAATGCTGTCTTACCAGCACCTAGAATAATACCTCGCACATAGTAGATGCTCAATAAATGAGACAGCCACCAAACTGGAACCAGCCTTGGCGTTTGTCCTTTGACACCACACCACTTCAGGCTCTTAATCTAATTCCAGTGACTTCTGAACATAGATTTCAAAGGTGAAGAGAGGGGTCAGTTTTAAAGAAAATGATAGTAAAGATTAAAATTATTTTTTTTATTGTCGTGGAAGTGGGGAATAAAAGGAGATTGGTTTTCCACAAATGGCCAACAAGCACAAGAAAAGATGCTGAATATCATTAGTCATTTGAGAAATGCAAGATCAAAACCACAGTCAGGTACTGCTTCACACCTACTAGGTTGACTATAAGAGAAAAGAAAAAGTGGAAAATAACAAGTGGAACCTTTGTATTTGCTGGCGGAAATGTAGAATGGTACAGCTGTTGCAGAAAACCGTTTAGCGATTTCTCAAAAAATGAAGCATAGAATTGCCATATGATTCAGCAATTCCACTCCTGAGTATACACTCGAAAGAACTGAAAGAGGTGTTCAGATCAATATTTCCGTAGGAATGTTCACAGCAACACTATTCACAATGGCTCGAAGGTGGAAACAACCCACACGTCTGTTACCAGATGAATGGATGAACAAAACGTGGTCCGCCCCACACAATGGAATATTACTCAGCCATGAAAAGGAGTGAAGTACTGACACACGCTGCAGCTGGGATGAACCTCAGAAACATTAAGCCTAGGGAAGAAAAGCCAGACCCAAAAGGTCCCATATTATGTGGTTCTGTTTATGTAAAATATCCAGAATGAGCAAATCCGTAGAGATGGACACTGGTTGGTGTGTTTGCCAGTGTGGGGTAGGGAGGAACTGTTTAGCGGGGGCAAGTTTTTACTTTAGGGTGATGAAAGTATTTTGGAACTAGATAGAAGGCATGATCGTACAACATCGTGAGTGCACTAAATGCCACTGAGTTATTCTCTTTAAAGTGGTCAGTTTGATGTTATGTGAATTTCACCTCAATTTAAAAGAAAAAAGTTAAACAGTTTGATGCCGAGCGTCCTAGTTATCGCTAGGATGGCCAAGGGCTAATCTGGGAAGCTCCTTGGTCTTTGGAAATTGAAAAGCCATGGTAAATGCTGTATGAAACAATCGATTGTTCCCTCTTCAGAAGGGTTTTATACAAGGTCTCCCAAGTAATTAAAGGGTGGTTGTGTCGTGTTTGAAGTCTCCTTCATGGTCTTCTAAATACTCATTGCCAAACAGGTGTGCAGGTATACTAGGTGCTATTTAAAAGTCCACCTATGACATTGAACCAGACTCAAAGGATTAATTGGGAATTGTTCTCTTTGTAAATTAATTTTCTAGTAAGTCCGTTGGTGTGCTAACTCCTAAAACCAGTATTCAGAGACTTTCGGTCAAGTTGGCTAGTTGTTTTCTCCAAGCTCGTGGGGGACAGGAGCTGAAGTAGAAGAGAGTGGAGTTCTCCCCGTGACTGGTCAAAGTTGACTTTTTTACACCTTTAACTATAATTATAGCGTGCGCCTGAAAATAACTATCTGGTTCTTTTTTAAAGCCACTGTAGTTAGCCTGACTATAAACACTATTCAAGTTAACACTTCCACAAACATGCATTGTGCAAGGCACTGAGCTGGGTGCCGGGGGGATGGAATATGAAAAGACGCGACAGCTGTTCTTACGTTTAATAGGTGTGAGATTTCTAGAAGTGGCCGTCATAACTTTTCATTACCTAAAAAGCCCGTCTGTTCTGAATGACCAGTTTTATGCTATCGTCTATCAGAAGTACTTTGAAAAAATGGTTCAGCAATTTGACACTGTTTTGGAGAAGTCTGTCTTTAAACAGAGATGGAAATCTATGTGTATCTGTTTAATAGTGATTTTAATGATCCCACTAATGGAGGATGTCAGGACTAAATATGGCTGTGCGTTGACATCCAAGATCTGCAGGCGCCCGCAGCATTTTATATTCTCTGTCGCTCCTGCAGTGGGGACGGAGGGCTGAAAGCTTGTGCCACTTGTGAGGATGGCAGCTTTTCAAAGTTCTGGAGCGCCAGTCTCCCCTGAATCTGTCGCAGCATTCAGAGCAGAGGACAAGAAGCATAAGGCTCGAACTGGACTGTATCTCCGCTGAGCTTGCAAAAGCCCATCAAATTCTCTCTTCCCGTGGGTAACTAACTTTTGGGGGTGTTACTAAATTCTGAGTCCCTGTTGGTTTTATGGGGATGCGAGGTGGTTTAAACGTCACAGAAGAGTAGTTTAAACGTCATTATTGTACCCTGGGTCTCAAATAGACAACACTTAGTAAACAGAAAGAAGGAAAAAATCAAGGCATAACGCAAGGAAAGTCAGAGGGAAATTCTAAAAGAACCTGATGAAATCAGGAAGTCAGTGTTGATGGATGTTGCCGATGTGAAAATGAACGAACGTCACCTTGTCCTCTAGGTAGACTCAGTCACTGGTGTCGTACATGCTAGGGTTTTGATGGCCGACGCGAATTTCCCTCATAGTGTTCATTGAGAAATGTGATTAAACCATAGAAGGCAAATCATCAGAACAAGCTATAAAGGGGACTTACAGCAGTAGTTACTTTCCAGTTGTGTAGGTTTTATTTTTGTTTTGTCATTAATCTCAGGGGGTCCTGTGAAAATAGTCCAGGATGTTTATATTAGATAAAATCAACATTTTGTGCATGGGACCACTTGAAAAACAAACACAACATAACAAGCTGGGGTGGCATTGTTTATCTCTTTCCAGTTAATTATTGCCAAATTTGAATTTGTGTGGCAGATTTGGACTCCAGATGGAGCAGTCGCGATAATCTGTTTTGGATCTTTGCTCACTGATTTTTGTAAACATCAGAGCAAATTACAAAATTGAAATTCTGAAATATTTTCTTAAATCGCTCCACGGCTGTATCTTTCATCCGAAATCCCTGTTGAATCCACAAAGACTTTTTATGAAACCAATGCAATCTGGTTGTCAGTCTAATCCAAAAAATCAATTTGGCTGGTTTATGTTGGCTTTTGTCTGGGGAAAAAATATAACAATTGGATTGTGTGTTTTTTTTTTTGATGTGTTATTTTACTATTTGTTTCTAGCTAGTAAAAGATGATTTTTGTGTGAAATTAAGTCCTCTCTTCACGTTTTCAGAGGCAGAATTTTCAGAGTTTGTAGAAATTCTAGTACAGTTTAGCTACATTTTATCCCCACCACCTCCCACAGCTTTGAGATAAAATTGACATATAACATTGTATAAGTTTAAGGTGTACAACGTGTTGATTTGATACACTTATATATGGAAAAATGATCGCCACCTGTAGTGTTAGCTAACCCCTTCATCATGTCATGTAATTACCATTTCCTTTCTGTGTTCAAGAACATTTAAGATCTCTCTTGGCAACTTTCAAGTATATAATATATTATTAACTGTAATCACCATGCTATATATTGGATTCCTAGAACTTCTTCATCTTCTAACTGGAAGTATCTTTGACCACTGTCTCCCTATCCCATCTCCCACCCCCTACCTCCAGGTCCCTGGTAACCACCATTTTACTCTCTGTTTCTCTGAGCTTGGCTTTATCTCAGATTCCACAGAGAAGTGAGATCACACACACAGTATTTGTCTTCCTCTGTCTGACTCATTTCACGAGCATAATGCCCTCAAGGTCCATCCATGTTGTCACAAATGGTGGGATTTCCTTCTTTCTCAAGGCTGAATAATATTCTATGGGTGGGTGGGTGGGTGAGTGTGTGTGTGTGACATCTTCTTTATCCATATATTCTAACTTTTTAGTAAATGCTAAGTAATTGTATGACTGCATGGAAAATAATCCAGGTATTCTCTATATGCTATAATCCAGAGATAGTGAAAATGGCAGTGGACCTTAGCAATTCTTTTCTCTCGTCTTTCTACAATAATTTTTAATTAGCCATGTATAAGATGTCATTTGAATTTTCTCCAAAATAGAAATATGTTTTCAAGTTTAAGAAATTCCTCGCTAACACTGGCTCTTTAGGTATTATTAAGATAGTAAGTTGAGCAAGATATTCATTCTGTCCTGAGAAATACAGGGGCAAAGAGCTTCTAATCCAATCACTATAAAGATAAATGTGGGTCTACACTCTGATCAATGCCACACAAGAAAGACACATACATGGTCTGAGCCCACATGTTGGGATGCCAGATAAATGCTGAGAATTCCAGCAGGCTTCCCTGGACAGGTGAATATCGTCTTGCTGGTTTATGCTGTCTTTACAAATACTGCCTGGAAAAAAAAAATTACACAGCATGCCTGCAGTTGACCACACATTAAATTATTCATAATTCTTGAAGTCTCCATGTCCTTTTTACTCATTAGCATTTCTTAGAAATGCTTGACGGTGCTGAGAGTACCATCCAAGAGAAAGTTTTCTTAATTCAAGGAAATCCGGGCTTTTCTGTAGGGTCAGTGTGCTTTTTTGAATAGTACTATAATTGTTTGGTTGTCAGTGTTGCTTTTTTAAATAAAGAGAACCAGCCTGAGAGTTTTTTAAAATCGTTTTTTGAAGGTAAAATATCAGTGCAGGCCTGCATACGGATGTCCATAGCAACTTTATGCATAATTGCCAAAACTCAGAAACACGCAAGATGCCCTTCGGTAGGTGATTGGATGCACAAACTGTGGTCCTTCCAGACAGTGGAATAGTATTCGGCAATAAAGAGAAATGAGCCATCAAGTCACAAAAAAACAAGGGGGGACTTTAAATGCACATCGTCTGATTCCAGCTACACGACATTCTGGAAGAGGCAAAAGTGAGAGCAGTGGTGGTCAGGGGTTAGGAGGGAAGGGGGCGTGAATAGTCGGAGCACAGAGGATCCTCAGGGCAGTGAAACAATTCTGCGTGACACTGTCGTGGGGGAGACATGACATGATCCATCCGGCAAGCCCTAGAGAATGTACAACACAAAGACAATGCAAAATGAGCCCTGTGGACTTTGGGCAAGTCTTTTGACCTTTCTGTGCCTCACTTACCCATGTCAAGTAATGGATATTAGCAGTGTTGACTGCATAGGATGGTTGTGAGGAATCAGGGAAATATGTAAAGTGCTCAGAGCAGAGCCCGCCCATCGCTTGCCGTGGGAACCACTATTGTGATTTTCCGTGACCTGAATACTCAAGAGACAGAGGGCTCAGGATAGATGAGGTCTGTTTCAAACAAATCTTACCAAATCTGTATTGGGGATTGAAAGAAAAGGGAGGAGGTGTGGAAGAGAAAACAATCTCCATTTACAGTGATAACAAAATAAGATATGTTGGTGTTAAAACATTAACACCCCTTGGAAGCTAAGCAGGGTTGGGCCTGGTTAGTACTTGGATGGGAGACCACCTTGGAAGACCAGGTGCTGTAGGTGTAAAAAATAAAAAGTAAGGGCTTGTAAGCTGACAAGTTCCTTGCCATCTGTGAGGTCAGCCAAGGGTTGCCTCGCCTAAAAAGTAAAAAAAAAAAAAAAAAATTAACACCCCTGCCAAAAAAATACTGGGGCAGCTACCTTGACCGTGTGGATTATCCTGATTGTCAGCAGCTCTCGATCCAATAACTCCCTTGCCTTTGCATAACGCTTGGAAGAACCCCTGAAGACTGGACACTTCCTGATGGATTAAGGGTTTCCTGTGGCCTGTCCCAAGTCCCTGGAATACCAGGCTTTTCGCCCTGGTGGTAACCACCAGCGGTGTGGCCTTCCTTCCCAGCTCACGCCACGACTCACGGATGTGCAGAATGCGGGAATGGAACCTGGTGCTGAAGACGGTTTTACCTACCTAGGCTTTTAGGGTGCAGATGTTAACCATGTGACCTGTGCAATGCTGTTGCTACGATGTTTGTCAGTAGCTATTACTTAGCTTCTTGCACGACAGCAGTTTTAAGTACTTTGCGCTATATTAACTCATTTTACGTCCCAACGGCTCTAGTAGGTTGGTACTATTTTTTTCTCACTGCCTCATTTTTGCGTTCCAGATCTCACGAGAGTCCATCTCGCTCATGAAACTCAAACCCAGATCTCAGAGTTTCAAGAGCACCTGAGAAATGTCGTTTTTAAACAGGCTTGCAAGCCTGGGGTGAAAGGGATACTGAGAGTCGGTAAACAATATCGGTACAATTTCACTGTTCTCGGAGTATTTCAGTGGCTTCCCAAATCACTCTAAAATTCTTTTCAATAGCTAACCTGGCCCTAAGTAGTCTGGTTTAGTATGATTTTTCTGGCTTCTAATATTCTTCTTCTTTTTCCATAAACTTTTTTTATTATGGTCAAATATACTATAAAATTGGCCATTTTAACCATTTTTAAGTGTATAGCTCAGTGGCCTTAAGTGAGGTATTATTATTATTTTCACTTATACATGGAGTAACACAGAAGTGACTTCACACTGCTAGTCAGGCGAAGCGCCCAGAGTAGGGCCTCGTGCTGCAAAATTTACACACCTCCCCTGCTCTGCAGTAAAATACTTAGCATGACCAGCAGTGCTGTGTGTTTATAGTTTACACATTTGGCTTGTTTTCATGATTTATTTTTATTTATTTTTTATTGTTTAGGCCTACAGCACCTGGTCTTCTTCCTATGTGGTCTCCCATCCAAGTACTAACCAGGCCTGCCACTGCTTAGCTTCTGAGATCAGACAAGATCGGGTGTGTTCAGGGTGGCATGGCCATAGACTCGGCTTGTTTTTAAAGCATGATATTAGTGTGTTGGTTATATCAGCATTCACCCACGAGAAATTTGTAACACAAAAACAGGTGCTCAAAACATTGAAATCAGATGAAGCTGGAAATAATTACGACACTCAAAAATAGAGCCAAACATGGTAGGTTTTTTGGGAAATATCTGTTCATGTTTATTTTTAAAACCCGAATAGCTTTTTGTTACTAGGAGAACTGACTACCCGTGTATAATTAATGAAAAGAAAACACTTGTGCTGGGAATATAGGTGTCTAAACACTCAGCCGTCTCACATTCTTTGGCAACAGCTTAGGGAAGGCAGTCATGTACTAGAATTTTTCTTTAGCTTTTTTTTTTTTTTTTGCACCCAATCTCAGGGACTTGAGGGTTTCTAATGGTATGATTGGAGGTTAAAAAAAATGATCATCTTACATATGTAAAATCTTATGTTATTGCATGTTCTTCATAAATAACATTGTTAATAGCTCCATGAGAGCGGAGTATCTTTCTGTAAACAGTTGCAGCCCAGTGCATTACAGAGAGGCTGGCAAACGTTGTCCTGAAATCCAGGATAATAAACTATATATATGCACTCAACTCTGATCATGGGCCAGAAGGGATTAAATAGCAGAAGAATTACAGTGACGGCTAAGCAGCTTCCATCGACTCACTCATTCATTCAGCAACTATTTATCAAAGGGCACGAAAGGCAACCAGGTGGTATGTGCCAGTTTAGTCTTGGCCGATGGTGCAGCATGTAATGAGTCAGACACAGATGAGGCCAGGCTGAGCCAAAGAGATAACTAGTATTAGGACTAGTAAGAGTGTCCAGGGCAGCTTCAGTAAAGAGATTAGTATAAAGGTAGCGGTACTTGGCAGTCGATTTAGAAATTCAGGGGAAAAGACGGCTGAAAACGAATCCTGGACTTCTGTGTAACGTTATATGTCAGTTATATGTCAGTTTTTAGTAAAAACATTAAACTTGAATGAAATAGCAATATTTATGCAGTTGTATGATGAATTACTGCCTAGAAGGAAATGGTAATACAATAAGGTGAAGACATAAGTTACTTCCAGAATAGATATTTCCTTAGGTATCTTTAAAATAATAACTCAAATTAAATTAGTATCATACTGTATTGATAATCATAAACAATGCTTTCTGAAGAAAATTTGGAGCGTGCAGAAATGTAAAATGTAAAATAGTGTAAAAAACCTTTATAGTTCTAGCCCGCTGCGATAATCAGACATTATATATCTGCATGTCAAAATATGTGTGTAAAATTTTAAATCAAACTAGGCAAAATGCTTATACCAAATACGACAGTTAAACCTTAATATACGAGCAGCTTATGCAAAACAGTAAGAAAAGTACGAAGTTTATAATAGACAAATGAATAAATGTTAAAAAGAGAATAATGGTGAGAGGAAATTCCAAAGGGTAATGAATAAACATGTATAAAAAGGGCAGTTTCACAGATAATCAAAGAAACGCATGAGCCAGCAGTTTGCTTAACAAATAAGCAAAACTTTCTTCTTCATATTTTCTTTGTTTCTTTGTTTCCTTCCTCCTTTCCTTTCCTTCCCTCCCCTCCCCTCCCCTCCCTTTCATTTTTTTTTTTTCTTTTCTTTTGTGATAATATTCAACGGGCAAGGCCGGCTTTCAGCCAGGACACGGAGTCTGTTGATAATTGGTCATTAAATACTTTGACTGTCACCCCTCCTAGTAGATATCAATGGCCTTTAAGATGCCCCTATTCAGAAACCTAGTAGTTTTCATGGGACCGTAAACTAAATTAATCTTTCTGAAATTTCTTTTTAGCTTTGTATAGTAAAGATCTAATATGTAAGCTCCATGAGACTAGAGAATCGATGTCCCCTATCTGCTGCTGTGTCCTCAGTTGCTAGCATTGCGTTCGGCACATAGTAGGTGCTCACCAAAATACCGATGGATGGATGAATGGATGCATGTGATTTGGGCTTTGAGTAGAAACGCAACATATGCTGCTTAGTATAATATTTTGTGTTTTCTTAACCTTCATAGACATTTTATCTGGGGGAAATTATCTATTATATTCCCGCGGTAATATGTGAAAAATACTTTCAGCTGTTAGATAATAATAGTCCTGGATTTTTTAAAAGTTTTTTCCCCCTAAATGTGAAGTCTTTTTTGCAATCAATAATCAATTCATACTTGTTCCATGTTGAGGAACTTTTTTTATTTTTAGTGAGAACAAAACAGGAAGGACATCAATCAAGGAAAAAGTAATAGTTCAATATTTATGTCATAGATTTTTATATTGACATCTTTTATTTCATAAAATGTTTTATCTTCATTTTTGACCTCCAGTTGGCAGAGCCTCAAGCATCCTTCAGTTTCTCTGATACTGAAGGCTTTCCCATCAATCCAAATGTAAACTAACAAATATTAATTATGGGATATTACAAAAGCATATTTAAAAATGTCTCTGTAAAGACCGATGTGTGCAAAAAGCAGCAGTAAAATGAACACCCATGTACCTTCCACCCAGGGAAAGAAACGGAACGTTCCTTTGCTCTAGACGCTTCCGATGGCCCCTTCCTGATCACGACCCCCCACACTCCCCCACCCTAATTGAGTATTATCCAGAATTCTGTATAAAAAAAATATTCTTCGGTGTTTCTTTGTAGTTTTCCATCACTTATGAAGGTATCAGTAAATAAGTCATTGTTCCGTTTTGTCTGTTTTTGGACTATGTAAATGGCATCAGATGGGCAGTTGGGTTGTTTCCAGTATTTTGTGGCTGTGGACGTTCCCGTGCATGAGCAGGAGTTTACTGTCTGCACCCAAGACCTTAAGATGTCTATTGATTGGGAGAATTGTTGGGTTGCTCAGGGGCACAGCTCACCTTTACTGGGCAAAACCAGTGCGTGTCCTCATTCGTGGTCCCCAGCTGTGTATAAATGGTTCCATCTTAACACATGCTTGCTACTATTCGGTGTTCTCCGACCTTAAATTTACCAGGCTGGTGGGTGTCAGGTGGTATCTCATTGTAGTTTTACTATGCACTTCCCTGATTACTAATAGGCTAAATATAATTTCATGCTTAAAATTCTTATTATTTTTGCCCTTATTCCCGTTGGGTTTTTTCGCCCTCTAAAGAAAAATTGATTCAGTCCTCATCACAAGAAAAAAATTTTTCTGTGCATAACTATGTGTGGTGATGGATGTTAATTAGACTTATTGTGATCATTTTGCAATACATACAAATATTGAATTATGTTGTACACCTGAAACTAATATGATCTTATAGTATACCTCTAGTAAAAACAAAGAAAGAGATCATTGATTTAAAGGAATTCTTTCTGTTTTCTAAATACTAATCCTTTGTTGATCATATGTGTTACCAATATCTTCTCCCAATTTATTCTTTATCACTTTACTCGTGGTATCTTTTCATGAACAGAATTTTTAGTTTTTATATAGTCAAGTCTATCACTTTTTTTTCTTTATGATGCATGCTTTTTTTGTGTCTTTAAAAATTCTTTCCTATCTCAAGAGCAGATTGATATTCTGCTATATTGTCTCCTGACAGTTTTATAGTCTTGCTTTTTACATTTAGGTCTTCTACCTAAATGTAAAAGTAAATAGAATTAGTTTTTGTATAGTGTAAGAAGTAGAGGTTTGATTTCATTTTATCCAGTGACATACAATTATCCCAGTACATCCTGTTTGTTCCTCACCCATTGGCCTGTGGTGACGATGATCATGATGGTCCTCATCGAATTTTCACTTACCAAGAGTTTACTAGATGCCAAGCGGTGTTCTAAGCATAAGATAACTTATCGAATCCTTACGGTAACCCTACAAATAGATCCTGCTTTTATCCCCGTTTTTTAGATAAGAAACAAAAACACAGAGAGGTTAAGTAACTTGCTCCATGTGACACAGCTAGTACGTCAAAGAGCCAGTCTACCTAGCTCCAGACCTCACGTCCTTTCCATAAGAGTCGATGTGTTTTCCACACGGCTGGCTCATTTCTATACCAAGAGTCTGTTATTTTCAGGGCCCTGTTCCTGGCCTTTCTGCTCTTTGCATTTGTCTATTTTTCTGTCCCTGGCTAATGCTACACAACCTCTTCATTAACTTTATCAGGAGTCAGTGTCCAGTGTGGCTGGTACCCCTGCCTTGTTCTTCTTCCAGGGTATTTTGGCTATTGATGGCAACTCCATTTAAATCTTTGAATTTAAGTCTTTGAATTTATGTCTTCCAAAAAACCTGCTGGTATTTTAATTGGAACTGCTTCGACTCCATCGATAATTTGGGGGAGAACTGAGACCCTGTACTTAACGATATGTAGCCTTCCAACCCACGAACATGGTTTATATCTCTCCATTTACTCTGGTTTCCTTCAGTGTTTTTTAATTAAGTTTTACCATCTTCTCCACAATGGTCTTACACATATTTTATTAAATAGAGATTATAGACTCGGGTGAGTTTGTCACCTCACCCCAGTCTATTTATAATAGGTTTTTAGGAATTTTTTAATTTGGGATTTGCAAATTAGAGACTGTGGATCTGCATTAAGATGGTCATAATAGCTCTTCTAGCATTTTTCTGAATTTATTTGAATAGTCGATATTTGTATCCGATTATTCCTTCCCGGAAAGGCTAGTCTCTTCTTTTAATTCCTTTTCTGAGAACGTCAGTTCCAAGACATCAACTGTTTTTGGAATGTAGAACTAAAATAAATTACGCTTCACAACATTAACGGGGCAAATAACAAAACTGTACCTTTTTATTTTTATATACATCATGCTATCTGCTTTTCTTTGTGTTGCTTAATTTCTTACAGAACCTGTATCAGGTAGGGGGAGACTATTTCTGCATTTTACGGATGAGGAAACTAAGGCTTAATCGCAAAAGAATCTAGCCCAGAGTAACATGACTTATAACTATTAGATTCAGATTTTGAACCCAGGTGTCCAGGCTCCAGGTCCATAGCTCACACTCATTGCACAAACAAAGGAGCCACAAAGAAGTCTCAGAGAGAAAGAGGGATTGT
>CM053509.1:158420934-158461257 GCA_028627145.1 Eidolon dupreanum | reverse complement strand
GGGTGGATGCTCCCTCCTCCTCACCTGGCTTCTGAAATAAATACCACCACCTCCTGGCTTCCTTCCTGTCTCACCGGAAGCTCCTCCTCAGCCTCTCCGGCTGGTTCCTCCTCCTGGTACCCCTTTAAGAGCCCAGTCCCCGGTCCTCATCCCTTCTCAATCTATGCTCCCTCTCAATCTCCTCTGTTTCATGGCTTTAAGTTTGATCTATAAGGCGAGGACTTGCAGAGAGATGTCTCCATTTGGATGTCTAGGAGACAACCAGCATGGAGCAGCCCTGAAACAATCTCTCCACTCAGCCTCTGCATCTGCACAGCCCAGCATTTCCCTGCTCACTTGAGGACAGCTGCATCCTTCCTCACTTAGCTCAGAAACCTAGGGTCCTCTTTGGCTCCCCTCTTTCTCTCATACCACCCCCACCCCCATGCAAACCATCAGGAAGTCCTGGTGACTTTACCTTCCAGATTGATCTAAGGTCTGACCACATCTCATTTCCTCCAGTGTTGCCACCACGGTCCCGTCCCCACTGCCTCTTGCCTGGATTATCATTAGTTCCCTAATTGGATTTATCCCCTTGTGTTGGTTTTCCATAAAGCAGCAGATCACAGCACTCCGCTGCTCGAAACACCAGCATCTACCCATTTCACTCACAGGAAACCCAAAATCCTTGCAGCGCTCACCCTAAAAAGCCCTACTTTGTTGGGTCCCCCATACCTTTCCGACATCATCTCTTGCTTCTGCCTTCCTCCTTATCTCTGCTCTAACCATACCAGCCTCTTTGCTGTTTTTCATACACACCATGCACGGTCCCACCCCAGACAATTGCACTAACCTTTCCATGTGAGGTCTCCTGTATGTTCACACCCAGGATCCACCTGGCCAGCTCCCTGATCTCTTTCAAACCTCGGCCCAGGGAGACCTACCCCCTGCCATGCTTTTCCAGTTTCCCCATAGCACTGGTAACTTTCTAACGTCCCATTAATTTTCTTATGCATTTTGCATATATGGTTCATTGTCTCCCATTCCTTCCCTGCTAGAATATAAGGCCCTCCAGGGCAGGGCACTTTTAAGTTGTGTTTGCCAATGTACCCAATGGGATGGAACAGTGCCTGGCAAGTAGTAGGTGCTCAGTAAATAGTAGTAGAGCGCCTGAACCAAGAGGTCTGAGATATATGGTCAGCAGTGCTTCAAGGAAAATTATCTGTTTAACAGACCTAATAAAGATTGAAATACAAAGAGAACTAACAGTGTGTCAGCAGAGTTGGCCGGCGGGGAGGGGGAGCTGTAATAAATGAGACACAGGAAGTGCCTGAGCCCAAGAGGCTCACCTTCTCATTATGGAGAAGAGGTCGTATGCAAATAAAGAAGTAAATCTTTTAAAGATAGCATTTGTCACCCTGAGTAAGTGAAACCGGTGATGGCGATAGAGCATGATGGGAGGCCAGGGGTTAGTTAGCCAGACGGACTGGGGAAACCCCATTCCTTGAGAACCGGAGGACAGAGAGAGGGTAGACATGGCAGGGCCTGGGAGTAGCTCCTTCAGGACAGAGAATCAAGGCCCTGAGGTGGGAACATGTTCAAGGAATGGAAAACCCAGTGCGACTGGAGCATATTCAGCAAATGGTGGCTTGAAATATCAGTCTGATGTTAACAAATCAACATGGTTTTTGAGGGGGAGACATCTCTCATTAAGTAATTTTTATATTTTCCTGCATTGGAGGAAAAAATGCCAACTTATTTTAGACATAAAAGATGATAATTAGGGCTTTGGTTTCTGTAGGTCAGTGGTTGACAAACTATAGCCCATGGCCAAATCCGTTCACTGCCTGGTTTTATAAATAAAGTTTTATTGGAATACAGCTGCATCCATTCATGTATGTGTTGTCTATGGCTGCGTGTGCAGAACAGTGGCAGTTGAATAATTATAACAGAGACCATGTGACTGTGATGTACTTGCAAGTCTAAAATATTTACTGTCTAGCCCTTTACAGAACAAGTTTCTGACCCTGCTAGAGTTATTATTTATTCAAAATAGTGTAGGGTCCAATTCCTAATATAATTTTAAAACATCTTCTATTATGTAAGAACACCAACTATTGATTGCCCTTAGCAATTGTTTCTTAAAAAAAAAAAAAAAAAAAACCAACCTAAATTATTTGTTGTGACCAGATAATGAAAGCATGTGATTTTAAATGCCAGAGGTACGAAATGGCATACAGTGAAATGTTTCTTTTCTTACTCATCCCCAGGGACAGTCAATGTTATCAGTCTCTTATGTATCCTTCCAGAGAGATATTAGGCACCCACAGGCAAGAAGCACGTTTTATTCATCACCTCCCCAGCAGATCAGTACGCCTTGGCTATCCTGCATTCTGGAGATTGTTCCGAGGTTCATTTTTTATTTTTTTGTAGCTTTATAGTATCACATTGGATTGGTGGATGTGTCGATTGTTTCCAATTGTTTGCAACTCTGAACAAAGTTGCAATGAATAACCTTGAATCATATACTTGGGCAAGCATATCTAGAAGATGAGTTCCAGAAAGCACCTCTCTCTGGTTGGGTAGAATTTTCTAGGTAGCCCTCCTTGGAGGCTGTGACCCCCTAACACTCACACCAAAGCCTGTGGCAGTGTTGCATATTTTGACCTTCAGTGCTTCTCGTTACCGATATTCTTAATTTTTGCCAATTGGATGAGTAGAAATTGCTAAGTCTGAGTGTTAATTTGTGTTTCTCTTAGTATGAATGAGGTCGAGCATGTTTTTATACATTTGAACCATTTGTACTTTCTTCTCTATGATCCATTCATGTCCTGGTCCAATTTTTTTTTTTTTATTGGAGATTATTATAAATAAAGAGTAACTATGTAGAAATCATTTTATAAAATATGTTGCATATTGTATATTTAATGTATTACATTTAAACTTACTTTAACAGTAGAAAAGACATTAAAACTAAAGGATTTGCTGAACCTTATATGTTAAACAGACTCATAAGGTTTAGTAAAAACATTATGAAAGACTTATAGAATGTTCTCATTGTTTTGTTTTGTTTTTTAAAACTCCATGTTGTAATTTTCAACAGGCTCAATTAACTCGCTGCTAGGAAAGAGAAAGAAAATAGTATTTACTTATTTTGCTTTCTCTTCTAATCGAATTATACAATTTAGTCTATAACATGATCCCCACAGTTAATTCATCTTAATTCTATATTTAAATGTAGATTTATGCTCACCACCATCTCTTCTACCACAGCCTCATCACTCATTTCTTGGCCTCAAGAAAAATAGGGGTATTTTTCCCCTACTAAGAGCTTGGGACATAATTCTCGAGTTTTTTCTTGTTTGAGAATGCCACTCCGACTTGACAACAATTTGACTTGGCTGTTCTCTGCTTGGAGTTTCTTTCTCTCCAAACTTTGTTGCTGCATTGTCTTTTGGTGGCAAAGTCTCGGGCCAGCCAGATCCTTTTGCTTTGTAGTGGACTTGCTTTTTTGATGATACCTGTGAAGAATCTCTTCGTTCCACTTTTTGAAATTTGGTAACTTCACCAAGCTCTGCCTCGTTGTCGGTCATTCCATCTATTTTCCATAGAGCCCTTTCTCATGCAGATTCAAGTCTTCATTGGGTTCAGGGGCGCTTTCTTCAATTATATCTAAATATTTTTTTCTATTCTACTTATTGGATTATATACTTCAGAGGTATGAGGTTTCCTCTTGTTTTTATTGTCTTGTTCCTTAGATCATCTTTTTTGTTTTTTTTAGATTAGGTTAGTTTGCTTTCACGTGATTATCTCAACATTTTATTAAATTTGATGTCCAGCTTAGTGTATTTTATTAGCTCTGTAGTGGTGCATTTTAGTTCCTTCATTCCATTCTTTACCTTTGCAGTCTGTCGCCCTTTTTCACCCCAGAAAATATTCTGGAGGAGTTTGGTTTCCTCCCTCTCTCCTTCCCTTCCTCCCTTTTCTTTTGTATTACGTAGCATATCTTTGAAGCATGATTATATTTAATATGGGCAGTTTAGTGACATGGTTAAGAGGATGTGGTCTCGATTCTTTCATTGACTTTGGGCAAAGTACTTTGTGCTTTATCTTTTTCATCTGTAAAATGTGAATAATTGTTGAGGGGACTTAATGAGCTAAATAAAGCATGCGGGCCGATGCCCGGGCACGCTTCCGTTAGTACCTTGAGCGACACCAGTGCTCCCGTGTGCTCTGACAGCATCGGGGACAGTCCCTCCCATGCTTCCAGTACCATCGGTCTTTCCCTCCGAGCTCCATTACGGGGTAACGGTGGGGAACGGGGCCCTGTTTTGTACATTTCATCTTTGAGTCTCAAGTCTGTTGTCTCTGCTGAAACTTCGTTAGAGGCTCTATTTTGGGGTTTACGCCACAAGGTCAAAGGTGTATTCTATTCCTTTGGATCTACTCACACAAGACATTCAGCTTGGGGGCCCTAGAAAGTGGAGATCCTGGTGGCCAGCCCCTGCCTCTGCCCAACTCCTGGGTGGTCGGCCTGGCTGTCTTCTCAGTGCTTACTCGCTCCTCAGTTTACCTCCACCGGAGCCAGTTTTCAGAGTGTTAGGGACTCATTCACTGTGATAGTGAGGAGGGGGTCAGTGTCCATTCTGTACTGTCCCAGAATCTTCCATCCTTCATTCCATTCTTTATCGGTTTATTTTTTGCTCTTGGCAAAATCTCTGGGCTGTTAATTTTCACCTCCTGGTGTTGGGAAAGCACAATTCTCTGATCAAATTTTCTTCTGCCGGCCATTTCCAGAAATCTTGTGGGGAGTGTTTTTTAAAAAAATAAATAAATAAAAGCAAGAGAGAATAAAAAAAAAACAAAACATTCCTGGACCCAGCCCTAGACCTTCCATTTCACAGGGTCTGGAGTGGGGCCCAATGTCTCCTTTTTAAAACTCTCCCTGCAGTTCCGAGGATCAACCGAATTTCAATCCAGTATCCTTATTAAAGGTCGTATATTTTTCTCTTACCTTTTAATTAGCCTCTCTCAAAAGCAAGTTCAGTATATAAAACACTTAAAAATTTTCGGGAAGATCCCATCAATTTAAAGATGCTTTTTTGTGGTTTATTTGCTTGCTCGTTTTTCAAATAACCTCATACGAACAGGGAGAGAAAGCCTGCATCAGAGAATAGAAATGAAAGTTGGTCTTTTTTAATAGAGGTCCCTGAGAGATGTATCTTTCGACCTGAAATCACTTCTAGACCTCTTAAGCTTTGAGTTTTCTGCTGGCATTTATAGAGTGAATAATTCATTGGTGCTTTTAAGAAGCATTCGAGAGCTGTATATGCTAACTTTGTCAGCGGTACTCAGCTGTCAGAACCTCATAGCCGAACGGAGTTTTCAATTCTGTTTAGGATTTGACTGGTCAATGGGAACTCTACTGATCACTGGTTTTACCTGGATTCGTTCAAGCTGTATTTCCTCCGACGAGATGTAAAATCTGTTTTTATGGCTGTTGAGGACTGGAAGCTAAAAAGAAAACGAGGATTTGAGTAAACCTTTAAAATAAAGTTTTGAAAGAATTTTAATATAGGGTTTGAATTTAGAAGTGGTATTTTCAGTTTGCAAGGTGTGGTCATGATTTAAAGTCATGCGCTAAAAACACCTCACGTCTGAGGCATTTTCCATACTTCAGTCTCCCATACATGCTACTCGAAATTTGGAAAGGAATCTATTGATTATCTAGTCATCTGCTTTCCATGAGTTCCCTTTTCATGCCACTTATAATATTATTTTTAATAATTCTGTCTTGTAAGAAGCGCTTGTGATAAACCAGCTCGACTGCGCTGTATTTTCAACATACAAAACTTCTCTTTTGTATGATTTTTTTCTCTAAGGCATGTTCTTTAAGGAAATATTGCCTTTTTTTTTCACATGTTTCACATCTAGATTGATTGGCTAAACCGTGTTTTGTATCTAGAATGTCAGGAGAGAAAACATGACATAGGTTGAGTATAGCTCACGTGATTGCAGCCTTCAAGTTGTTCATTCTTCCTTCATTGGTTTGTCTAATCATAACTTTTAAATTGATATAGACTCATGTCTTCATTTTTAAATAATCGCAGCAATAGATATCGTATGGGGTGTTATATATTCCCTCGGAATTTCTCGACTTGAAGAGATAGTAGTGGTCATTTCATCCAACCCCCTCGGACTTACAGATGAGGAACTGAGAGCACAGATTTGCTTGTCCATTTGTCCGAGGTCATGCTATGCAGGCACAGTGGCCTCTGGATTCCCAGAGCAATGTCCTTTTTTACTAAAGTCCACTGCCTCTTGCGTCATCTAATACCTGTTAGAGGTGAAATCACATTTCGCTTCGTAAAACGTACCATGGTCAAAATTGTAAATTCATTATCGCACATTTTTCTAGACAAATCTGTAGATTTGGGGGAAGTGGAAGAAAGACTAGGTGAAAAAAAATAAAAGTGGCTACTATAAAAGAGGAATAGCGACATGGCACAAACAGGGAAGTGAATCCTGAGATGCTGTCGACTGAAGAGTCCCTCTGTGGACCAGCAGTCAGCCTCCTCCGGCGGTTTCCCTGACAACAGCAGCCCAATCAGGACCCACGAGAAATCAGCCAGTGGAACCAATGGTAGCGACCTGTGTTTTTTCCCAGGACTACCTCTTAGTTTTTTGGTGTAAATTTAAGCAGGCCGAATGGGAAGGAGAATCTGCATTCCTGACCTGGAGATGGGATAAGGAAGAGAGACTAGAATTGGAGAGTGTGCCGTGCACACCGGGGAGGCAGGTTCCAAGTTCTCCTAGTTAAATGTCTTAGCACGAACAGCCTCCAGATATCATCTCTACTGCCTCCCAGAAGACTTATTCACAGAGACTTTTCATTAGCTCTCTAGGGGAGCAGCCACACTGCCTCAATGATATGCCCTTGGCACTCGATTAATTTAGACATTTGGACACAGTCCATATGCTTTTCCTGGATTTAGAGCAATATTGCTCAACTGAAGATGATCATGAGGGAGTGGTGGCCTGATGAAAAAAGATTGTCCTCAGCTCAGTGCCACATGAAAGCCATTGCGTCTCTACGCATGGTCTGTCCTCAATAGTGAAATAAAGTCGGGTCTTAACATCCAGATGAGAGGCCAGCGAGGACCAGTTCTGTTCTTACTCGCTCTGCGTGTGAGGTCAAGATTCAAAGCTATGCAACCCCTTCATAACATATCATACGTGTTGGAAGACGAAAGAAGGCAAATGGATTTCAGCCGTGGACATTTTGTAATTGTTTTCTTTAAACGTATAATCAAAAGCACTAACTTCATCTGTCATTCCTGATTTCTCACTTATCTTTCTATATAAGGTGACGTGTTTACATTTTTGTTTTAGGAATCTTTCAAAGAAATATCAACCCAAAAAGAACTCGAAGGAGGAAGAAGAATACAGGTATGTTTATCGTTGCTCATTGCGTGGTAATATTCAGATGCCACCGATGACGAGTATGAAGGAAAGGAAAAATAAATATTGACAGAAATAAGTTGCATTCCCCATTGATATTGGTGTCAGTTTTTAAACTGGGGGCGAGAAAAATAAAAACCTACTCAATTAACTTTTCTTATGCTGAATCACTTGACCTATTCCAGATTGTTTTAATTAAGGTAATTAGGAAACGCTTAGAATATCATCTGAGCAGATACCAGAAGTATGGATTATGCATGCTGAAGTCTTGATTTGGTTTTGTAGTATCAAGAGTCTCTTTCATATTACTACTCATTCATCCAAGATATATGTCCATTTTGGTCAGCAGTTAAGACCTCTTAACCTGGACAACCCAAAGGTATTATGTCTCTAATTTAGATCCGGACATGCATGACATGGGTACATGCAGCAAGTATATGTCTTTTGGCTTTTCTTTGAAATAAGTATTAAGCAAAGCCAAACACCGCCTTGCGTCAAGTGATTGGGTTTCACAGAATGAAGAGTGTTTCTGTTGTAATTAATCCTGAGCCATTTTGATGAGAACGCTCTTACGTGTAATGAATTGCCAGGATCCTTTGGGAGGTCGATGCAGATTAGCCTGACGTTAATTACCACTTCGCCCGCGTCGAGCAGTGCGAGAACAGACGTGGCCTCGTTTGACAAGCACTGCTGTGTTGTGTTCGTAGGTATACGGCCTGTAAGGCTTTCCTTTCCACCCTGAACGAGACCAATGATTATGCCGGGCAGCACGAGGTGATCTCTGAGAACATGACCTCGCAGATCACCGTGGAGTTAGCACGCTACGTCCAGGAGCTGAAGCAGGAGAGGAAATCGGTAACCCAAAATCTATTGTGTCTTCCTAAGAGATGGACCGAAGATAGGGGAAAAATAGCCCTAGACATTTTAAAATTAAATAGATTCATATAAGTTGGTGAGTCTTAAACTGACACCTTTGAGAATCACATGAAAGGAATGGACCCTGTCCCTGTTCCTGAGTTTTTAGGTCTTTATGTGTACTTGACAAGGGTCCCACAGACATTCTGGAACTCATCCAGGGGCCCTAGAATGCCAATCTCTTTGAGGAATTTAAATGTGTTTGAGGATATCTGATGTGAAAAGAGTAAGCAAGTGTAATATGGTGGATGCCATGAGGAGTAAATGAAAGTAAATGCTTCTACGGAGTTCAGAAAAGCTAGGAAGGTGACCTCCGTTCCATCTACTTGGGTCCTTAGCTCATCATTACCATCCAATGAAGATCATTTTGCTTCTCATGACACCATTAAAATCTTTCCATAGCTTTTATTGTTAAAAACAGAGAAAAATGTACACCCCATGTATATTCATAGTCAAAGATTCTCTGACTCTGTTTTACTAGGTCAGGATCCTTATATTTCTTTGTTGTGTTATGATTGGGTCCTTTTGTTTTATTTAATCACTGTTAATCATATGTCTTTTTTATAGCCCGTCATATCTGTATTTTGAAATCTGTTCCCTGTTTTTCAAATCACAAATTATAGTAATTTTAGAGTAGATTATAGGTGGTACAGATACACATTAAATAATATCTTGCTATACATAGTGTACCTTTTATTTTAAGGAGAATTACAAGTACACATCTCTGAGTCAAATGTTCTGTTGGGAGGAGCAGCAAACACCATGCTCTCTTAAAGCATTTTGTAATTCTAGTAAGATAGAATTTTAGGAAATTGTGAAACCCTTTAAAATTCGAGGAAGAATATCAGTAGCAAACACATATTTGTGTTTTAATATGATGCATCGTGAACACTTCTGCTTTTTTCGTGCATAATGAATGCATGATGTGGCATTATGTTAGATATTGATATATTGTAATTTAACAAATTCTGATAATGAGGAGTTTCAGTCAAGATGGCAGAAGGTAAATGCTGTGCTCACCTCCTCCCAGAACCACAGTGAAATTACAGCTAACTTATAGAACAATCAACCTGGAGAGCTATCTGAAGACTAGCTGGATATAACTCTTATAACTAGGGATTGAAAGAAGAGGCCACGTCGAGACTGGGAAAAAAAAAACAATTAAAAAAGAATATAAAACTTCAAAAAACTTATTCTGATGGTATTGGATGTCTTTATAGATTGTAATAACTGACATCTATTGCATGTTGCATCTAATCCTCACCGTATCCCTGGGGGCCGGGGACCATTATTGTCCACATTTACGCCAGATGAGCCTGGAGGCAGGGCAACATGTGAGTCAGGTCTGTCACACGCGGTGGGGCTGGGTTTCACACTCGGGCAGCCTGCCTCTCAGGGCCGAGCACGTATACACACATCTGTTGGTTTCCATTGAGTTATTTTCTTTAACTTGCACCCAAGGATGCCCGATTAAATAGTGTGGGTATCATCAGCTGTTAGCTTGAGACCTTCTTGTACTAACCAGTATTTCTCCTTTAGAACTTTCGCTTTTGGCCACCTGCCTGTTCTAGTAAGTGATCTAAATTTCAGAAGGCTGACTGTCAGATCCGCAGTAGAGTATGATCACATCCACTTTCTGGTGACATTTGTTATCAGCAGAAGTAAGTGGCACGACAGAGCTGAAACTCAAGGCCAGGTCTTTGGCTGTCAAATCTAGTTCCTTCTTCATTGGGCTATTATGAAGGGATGACAGCATGCTTCAGATCTTCCTTAAAAAAGAGAGGACACTCAGAATCTGTAGCATGTCCCCAGAGCCGTAGCTTCCTGTGACGCTGTCGGGCGAGAAGAAGAGACACGGGTTTTCTAGTCAACAAATTCCAGCAGCCCCCACCAGCTGTGCAACCGTAAGCAGGTCACAAAAATTCTCTGAGCTCCCCATTCTGAGTCTGTAACTGGGGGCTGATGATATTAATAAGCACCTTATAGAGTTGAAGGGCAATGTTTAAGAAGACAGGTACAAACCACCTAGCACCATGCTGTATAGACACTGCGTGTTTACTAGCTGTCATTTGGGTTGTTCTGTTTCTCAACACAAATTCTCGTTCCTACCCCAGAGCTTTTTGATGACAGTTTATTACAGAAAACAGGAGCATATACAGGTCTCCCTATGACCTTATGTCATAACAGTACTTGTCCACTGCATTTCAAAAGACCTTCCTAAAAATGTTGAGTTGGCAGAATTGAAAACCATCTGCTTTGAAAATTTTCGGTCTAGCTACTGTTTCTCATGGCTGACTAGAAATGTCTCTTGCTTCCGTACCATTCTTAACCATCAAGTCTAATATCTTCTAGACCATTTGATACAGTGGCAAAATCCTGTCTGCCCAAAGGGACGATTTCAGGTTTACAGGATTACTACTGGATCTCATTACTGCGTATGGTGTATTGCTAAGTTCAGTTCAGAATCCTAGAAGAGATTTATTGTTCATCTGGATTTTGCTAGGGTTGAGTAAACGAGTCTCTAACAAGAGCCTGTGTGGTGAAAATAGCTCATTATGCAAAAGATGACGTTTCCTTCCCTTTGCGTACAGGTTTGAATGGAAGTCGAGGAAAGTTAGGTGGTGGGAAAGATGGACTTTGTCTCTCTGCCTTTGGGGCCGTAGCGTGATCATGAGCCAGATGCTTGATTTTTACATCTTCCAATCTCCAAGACTAGGATAGTACTAGCCGTTCGTGTTTTTAGAAGAATAGATGATTTTTATGCAGCAGCTTCCACATAAGCTGTATCCTATTCTCATATTACCCTGCACCTCACTCACAAAAAAATATGAATAACCAGTCTTTGTCTTGACACACAGATCTGTAGGCTCATTTTTATGAAACTCTGTTGACTTTTCAAAAGTAAACTCTTGAAAAGAGAACTTTGACTTGCTGTCTGCAAGAGCACACATTTAGGTTTCTCTCTGCCTGGTGTCTGAACTGGTGGCAGTTACCGGGGACGTGACCACTTGAAGCCCAGGGGGAGGGGCCTCTTATTTCTGTGCCTAATGGATTCCACAGTGGCAACTGTATTTTTTGGTGACATGTTCATCATCTCTTTAGAAATAAGGGAATTGGCGGTCAGGCTTTGGGTGAATAGAACTCATGGTACAGTTCCTTTGCTTTACCTTTAGTCTCTTATTCACAAACATAAATCTGTACTTCATGACAATGTCCAGGATTTATTGGTGAAATGATAAGGAGGAGAAATCAGTGGGAAACCAACAGTTCTTTATAAGTCAACATGTGTAAAATCTGGAAATTTAATATTTGCCTAATTTTCCAAGATTTTTACAAATTTATAGTGAATACAACATTCATCATCTCTTTGAGCTGAACTTCTATTTCTTTTATTTACTTTCTGGATTTTTTTGGAGGTGGGCAATGCTATGATTCATTTATTAGTTGCCAACATTTTTAAAGAATGTTATTAAAACTTTAAATTAAGGAACAAAAACTCCCAATTCTTACAAATGAAAATCCTCTTTTTTTCCAAGCTTTCTTCTAAATGTCATTTGTAGATAATCGATATTTATAGAGAGAGATATAGAGATAGATGTGTACATGTTTTACATCTCTATTTCTCTATTTAAATTTTTTATATTTTTATATATTTTAAAATATTTATATCTAAATATATTTTAACTCGATCTGCCATATTTATACAGATATAAATATTTAAGAGTGTTAATCCTACTATAAATATAATTTATATTTTTCTTTACTCCCCATTTACTATATTAAAAACTATTTTCATATTAATATCATATTTTAACTAAAATATCAAAACTATTTTCATGTAGAACAATGAAAATACAGTTTTAATAATTAGAATTTTAATAGCTATGTATTATTCTAACTGTTGTAATTCATTTAACTAATTCTTTATTATTCGATTATAGGCTATTACCAGTTTTAGATTATTTATTTTTTTAGTTAGTTATAAAAATACTGTGGTGAATTCTTTACTTTTAAGGCTATTTTCTTCACGTGTGGGATGGGGATTATTTCTCCAAGCTAAATTCCCAGAAATGAGAATATGAGGTCAAAGCAAACGTGATTTATGGTTCTTGATTAAGCTTCGGTCATTTATACGATTAATGGCCTTTAACAGTATGGATAAGGTAAGACCCCACCCCCGCCAGTCACTGACATGATCACCGTATATGGGCATCGGCTCGTCTGAGATGGGAGTGGCTATCAGGTTTATTACTCCGTGTGAACTACCATCAGCACGCTCCTGTGCACCTGGTGGTTAAAGAATTTTAGAGAGGTGGTTTGGTTCAGCTTCGGCCTTCAGGTCTGTCTAGGGCCATCCTCAGTGATCACCACTAACTTCAGGGGAGGAGTTTGTGGGACTTGTGCGCCCCCCCACCCCAGGGGAAGCTGGGAATACACTTCTTCTCCCAGCAGGTGGGAAGTACGGCCCATCACAGATTGCAGACCGGGGAGCAGAATCACTTTTGGGCAGTGGTTATCTGGAGGGTTCCAGGGGAAAGTATCATAAAGGACCTTCCGTGACTCACGAAAACTTCAGAGAACGCTTCCGAGAGAACCCATGATTTGGAGTTATGTTTTTTTTCCCCTGAGGTTTCGGGAATATTTAAAAATTGATATTAGAGGCTATAACATTCTTCTTAAAGTTAGATGTTGGATCAGTCCTATTTCCGAAACTTATGAAAGGATTTAATTTCCTCTAAGGCAGTTCTGCAGCCCGGGCTTACTCCAATATGTCTAGATCATGTTTTTGCAAGAGATTATAGCGAATAGATATATTTAGCATGAAAGACAGTAAAAACTAAAAGTATATATGATCAAGCTAATTATCTTCTTCTAACCTATGTCCCACTGAGACCCAGCTGTGGATACTTTGTTGTAAAGCCACAACATCTGGAAAGAAAACGTGAAAACCAAGGCAGCTTTTAAATTTCATGACCTGGCAAAGGGGCCTTGGGTTTTCATAGCTGTTCTTCTTTGTTGGTGTTACCGCATTTATTTCAGTAAGTTTTAAAAAAGCAAGGCATCCTGTGATCTTTCAGTTGTTGGTCTATTGCTTGGGTTACACGGATTACAACACGCACTAATATCTCCTGGTTTCACGCATCTCTAGAAGGTGTATTTTATAGTGTTATATCTTTTTCGATTTGAAAGAACTTGTGATGGGAGCATTCTGTCCGTTAAGGCCCTGTCACCACTGTGTTTCTGTCACCTGCAGAACCGTTGGTCTGGCGAAGCAAAGAAATTTTATTTCACCATTTATGGGATAAGAGATTTTGTTATCAGGATACTTAAATTCTGTCCTTGATTTTGCGGATTTGAAATGCGACTTTGGGTTCGTATTTCTCTCTCATACGCTGGAATGAGACCTTCTTTTTCTTCTAAGAATTGTGAGGATTTCTTGACCGATGTTTGTGTCTCACCCAACTCTCCTGTATCCGGTCACCCCCAGGGCACCAGAGTCGGCAGAGGCTCCAGAGCCCAGCAATAGTGGGGGTGATGCCCCAGAGCTGTGCGGTGCAGTGGCCTGTTAACCCGTCCAAAACCAAGCCTGGGATCCCCCAAACCTCTTTATCAGTCCTGTTGCAACCTGCGTGTCCTCCAGTCAGTAAATGGCACTCCCTTTTAACCTAGTTGTTCCGGCCCAAACCATGGGACTTCCAGGACTGCCGTCCCCTCGTGTCCCATCGTCTGCACAGTATCAAGTCCCGTTGGCCCTCGCTTCAGTGAATGTTCTGAATCCGAACACTTCTCACCACTTCCCCACGTCCACCCCTAGTTCAGCCCCTCGTCGTCTCGTCTGGAGGACTGTCATAGTGACCTCTCGATTCATCCCTCTAGGTAAATGCAGCCTCTTCCCTGGTCCCCTCGCCACTCATGCCCCCATTCAGTACATTCTCCATCCAGCAGTCGGCATGATCTGGTGATGATGCAGATCAGACCATGTCCCTGCCCTTCATAAGTCCTCCAGTAGCTTCCCATCATGCTCATGGCTTGGGAAGCTGGCCCGGGCCAGTCCTGGCCTGTGTCTGCCTTGACCCTCGCTTCGGTCTATAATTGCACTGGCTTGACCACGCCAAGCCCTTGCCCACATCAGAGCCTCTTTATCTGCCATTCCCGCTGCCTGGAAGGATGTTTCCCCAGACCTTTTCAAGTTCACGCCTACCCTTTACTCGAGGTTCTACTCAGACATCGTCCCAGACCAGCCAGCTTAAAATGCCGCCCACATCCACCTGCTTTCGTCTGTTCTCTTACCCTCTTTCTTTTTCTTTTGTCCACTGTGTCCACTGTTTCACCAGGACAGGGACTTTGTTTTATTCATACCTAGAGTGACACCCTACACGTGTGAGCGTGCAGTTAACATGTGTTGAATGTTTAAGACCTTTCTCCCCGAGGAAGGGTTACTGTCCCTAAGTTTCACCCACCAACCCGGCACTGCATCTAAATCTCTTATAGGTGGCCACTCTTCCTGGTTTTGGTTTTGGAAGTGACAGCTTTATACCCTTGGGAGGAGGGATTAAGTGAGGGATGGGAATTATTACTGCTTACTGTTGGTCTTTTTTTTTTTTTTTTTTTTTTTTTTTTAGATGAGGCAACCCTTGGTCGACCTTATAGATTGCAAGGACCTTGTCAGTTTACAATCCCTTACTTTTACTTTTTTATTTTTTACGCCTACAGCACCTGGTCTTCCTAGGTGGTCTCCCATCCAAGTACTAACCAGGCCCAACCCTGCTTAGCTTCTGAGATCAGACCGGATCGGGCTTGTTCAGGGTGGCATGGCCGTAGACCTGTTGGTCATTTTAAGATCCTTTCGTCCTGAGACTTAATTGGGATTCTTCAGAGGAATTAGAATTTTAAGGAATATGAAAGAAGGGATTATTCTGAAGAACAGATAAAGGATTCTGGGAGTCCTATGTAAATAGTGGGTGTGCAGTCTTCTGGTTAGCAAAAGCCAGCAGGAGAATCAGAGGGGTGGTGGGGGAAGGACAAGGAGCAAAGGCTGGGGTCCCAGTGCCCAGATGGTCAGTGTTATGATGGCTGGAGGTAAGCCACTGAGCATGACAGTGGCAGGTAGGCATTTTAGGAACTTTAAACCAGTCCATTGAGAAGGAATTTTTGTTATAAATGAATTTGGGAACATAAGCCTTACTGAATAAAAGCAGAATGCGACTCCTGTTATGACCGTTTCTGGGTTTATGGTGTGGGATTTCAGTGAGGGGGTGAAATGCGCCTTTGAGCCAGTCTGAAGGTTTTTCACCGTTTTCCTACACAGTCCACATAAATATCTAAACCACAGAGATTTATCATCCCATCAATTAATCCCCAGTCAGACTGAGAAGCCCCGAGTGTTCCAACCCACCACACTGTGGGTTTTCAGGAAGTTACGGTATTTGTCACAGACGTGTTTTCTGGACGGTCCTTTTTTCTTTGCCCTTTTCAAGTCTCTGTGTTCCTTTGTTTTTATCTGTGGAATCTTGAGTTTTATTTAAAATTCCAGATGGTTGACTGTCCTCAATTGAGTGTTTATTCTTTTTTTTTTTCCCAGTTTTTTTTTTTTGAAGTAGCTGCCATATTTTCCTTTATTAAGGAGTTTTAAAAATTAGTAGTCTATTATATATACAGTAAAAGCAAGCAGCTGTTGTACCTAATTGTAGAGTGCGAATAATAAACATTCTCACAGTTTGTCTGTGCAGCCTACGTATAATTTCTTACAGAGCGGTAAAATCTTCTTAAAAGCTTTATCCTTGTCGTTTTTTATTCAAGTTGATGCTTGCTTATTTTAGGTTCCCCGTGATTTTTACCTTAGCTACCCTAGTCACAGGGAAATTTCTAAAAGGTTTTTTGAAGGATAATTTTATTTGTATGTTTTTAAGGGTCAAACCGAAAAGTGGAAATGAAAATAAGCGAGTTTAGCCATCCCCCGGATACCGTCAGGCATTTGAAAAAGTTTCACTATGTTTGGAGAGAAACTCAAGAAGCATCTTGCTACAGGAGAAAGTAGGAGCGTTTCTCGGAGTCTCGAGATGGCATTTCCTGTCTCTCCCGTGACAGGAGAAAAGATCTGCGATGACTTCACTCCACGGGGCCCAGAAAAGTGTTTATTATCTTTTTTTTTTTTTTTTCCGAGAGAACAATTGCTCTTTATCTAGCGCGTGGAGGCACACTTTTTAGAGACACAGCTTGCTCACTGTCCGGCGAAGCAATGCTTTGCCATTGTTCACAAAGCAGCAAACACATCTGGCGAGCTAGTTGGTTCGATTTTGTGACCGTCGAAGTAGTTTTTCCAATTACAGGAGGCGAGATCGCGCTGGAGACAATGACAGCTGCTATTTAGGTCGCGGTGTGCTCAGGCGGCGAGGGAGGCTTTGGCTCTATCCGTTCATTTCCTAAGGGATCAGCGGCAACTGCATTCATTGTGTGTGTGTGTGTGTGTGTGTGTGTGTGTGTGTGTGTGAGAGAGAGAGAGAGAGAGAGAGAGAGAGAGAGAGAGAGAGAGAGAGAGTTGTAGCCAATAAATTCTGGAGGAACGCATGCTATGAAAGAAAGATTAGAAAGAAAATCACCGACGCCTAATTTTTCCCCCCCTTACATCACATGAAATGTCATCACATGAAATGTCATCACATGAAATGTGACCGTTACCAGTATGGCTGTCAGAGATTTGGTTTGGTCTGACAGCCACTGAGTGAAAACTCACCAGTAAAGTCAAGGGCCACGTGGTGCTCGACAAAGAAATTCGTGTTTATTGAATAGATGGATGGAGGCGAGGCAAGAGACTTGACGCTGTGGGTTTTCTGTCACACTCATCCCTCGTGCTGCCAAAAGGTGATCTTGTTTCAAAGGCCGGCGTCTTCAGAGAAGGCTCCTGTGAAGGAGGAGGCCAGGACGCTGTCACTTTCTGCGTGTTCTCGCTGGCGCGTTTCCTCTCTCTACCCAGGGACCTTTTGTTTTGTGAAGATATTCATTTTTGAAGAGTTGCTGTAGAGCCGGAGTGTCCACCTACACAGCCCGGCTCCGATTTGGCGCTGAGGTTCTGTTTTGTTTCTTTTCGGGGCCATCTTTGAATCCCGAAGCAAAATTTGGGGCAGCGGGTGGGGGGGGATGGTGAAATCCTTGCAGCCGACTGCGGGACACGGGGGTCCTGCTTGCGAAATAGGGATCGTCCTCTTGACAGGTGGAAAAAGTCGCGTTGCGGAATGGACGGGGACTCCCAGGACCCGAGGCGCCTCATTCACTGAAGAAAGGGCACCACCGAGCCTCGGTCGCTGTCCGGGAGCCTGTCCCTCGATGTCCCAGTCTGCCTGGCTCTCTTCACCCCCCCCCCACCCCCCAGCACCTCCCTCGCTTCCTCCCTCCATTTTTTTCTGAAGTGCCAGTTTGTGGCTTTCAGAAAACCTGCTTGCACTTTCTACTTCCTCCGATCCGAAGTTCAAGGCTTTCCTAACTCTGCCCTCAGCTCTTACTCTCGTCCTCCTCCCGCAGCCCTGGTCCTTTCTTGCGTGTTTATTCCTACCCTCGGACGCCATCTCTTTTCTCTCTTGGATTCCTGAGTCTGTTTATGGGACTTGAAAAATGAAGCCCCCAGGGGGGCTCCTTTGGGGTTCAGAGAAACCAAAAACCGGCTGGATGGAGGAAACATGCTGCGAAGAGGCACTTAAACGAGGGAAGCATGACCTCGAGAGAGAGACAAGAAACATTCCCTTATAAAGGAGCCCTGTTCTTGAAAAAAAAAAAAGTCTGATTTCTCCTCCTCCCCAGCCTCCCGGGAGGCAGCTATCTGTTATGACTCAGCCGAGCCATGGGTTCCAAGGAGGTGGTGTGATAGAAAGCTCTGAGGCTGCTCTGAGGGGCCCGCTTCGTTTCTGTCTTTGTCGCTCTGCCTTCCCTGTGGCATGTCCCGCCACCCGTGCTTACCTGTCAATCAGAAAACAGCTAGCACATTCAACCCAGTAACTGAAGGCAGGGCGTTTATTGAAAGGGGCATTTAGGATGTTGCGGGGGGCTTTTGGAGAAGCAGTAAGGGACAGTGAGGATGCCAGGGCTGATCACAGGGAGGAGCCGCGGTGGCCCCGGGTCTCAGGGTAGGGGGTGCCGTGCGGAGCTTCACAGCGTAGCTCTGGGGGGGGGGATGCCTGATCAGAGCTGTGGCCTTGGGTGGACGGACCCCGCCATCCTGGAGCATCGGAGCTCGGGGAGGCTGTGGGTGTAAATTCCTGCCCTCCAGAGGGCGTAGCAAATCGAACAGAGCCCGAGGGCGCCTGCTCACAGGGTCACCCCGATGTCTAAGTGTTCCACAGCCCGCCCCCATCGGGTCCGATGCACCAGCACATCCTGCTGGTTTTCCTGAACAAAGGGCACCAGCATCTGACCCTCCCTCTTCACCTGCGCTGCTACCTTATGGTCCCGTCTGTCATCTCCAGGGGTAGAGAGAGCCTCCTACCTTGGAACCTGCCTTCACAACGTGGCTCTTCTATACTCGGAGTCGTCCGAGGCTCCCCAGCCTGTTCAGACAAGAAGCCCACAAGACCCTCCACGGTCTGCCTCTTTTCTTCTCCAACCCCTAATAGTCTTGAGGCTCATCCTGGTTTTGTCCTCTGGTGCCCTTGCTGGCCAACGACAGGCATATACCTGCCAGAGGGCCTTTGCAGATAAAAGGGAGGTGAATTTAAAGTTTCAAAAGGTCTAAGTAATGGAAACATCCATCTACACAACACTTTGACACAAATGGTTGTAGCTACCAAGTGTCCGTCAGCTGGTCAATGGATAAATGAATCATACTCTATGTACATACAGTGGAGTGTCACTTGGCAATAAACAGGAATAAAGTACTGATACATGTGACAACGTGAATGAACCTTGAACACATTATGCTGTGTGAACATTATGAAATAACAAAAGTGTTAATGCCCGTTACAAAAGACCTTGTACTGTACAATTCCATTTATATGAAACATCTAGAATTGGCAAAACTATAGAGACAGAAAGTAGATTGGGTGGTTGCCTAGGGCTGGAAAGAACTAGGGGATAAGAGGGTGACAGCTAAGAGGGACAGAGTTTCTTTTGGAGTTGACAAAATGTTCTAAAATTGATTGTAGTGATGGTTGCATCATTTTGTGACCATACTCAAAACCACTGAATTGCACAATGTGAATGGATGAATTGTATGGTATGTGAATTGCATCTCAAAGCAATTAGAAATAAAAGATCTAAGTTATTCTCTTAGCAAAACGTTCTCCTCATTTTTACAAGTGGTACGTGTAAGTCTTAAATTACAGTGTTATGATATCCTAAAGGGAACTCTGTAGCTTTTCCTTTTTTCATTTCCCTTTTATTTTTTAACTCTTAAATTTCTCGAGAGCACATCTGCTGGATATTCCGTATTTATGTATTATTTAAGTGGACGCGTTCCCCCCCCACCCCGGTATTAGGATGAGAAAGAGGGTGTACTAATTAATCATGGTGTGTTTCTCGCTTCCAGCACTTTCATGAGGGACGGAAGGCCCAACAGCACATAGAGACTTGTTGGAAGCAACTCGAATCTGTAAGTGAAAAACGAGCAGCTCAGGAAATGTCTGGATAGGTTTCTGATTAGAATTTAAGCTTGAATCAATCAGTGCAAAACATAAAGCGAAAACCATAAAGAAATGTCTTTAGAAATTTTTCCAATTCGAATTTAATGTTTCTAGAAACTTACCTAAAGTAAAATGTTAATCCAAAAGGGCTCAAGGAGAGTTTTTTCTTAAAAAAATCATATGGAAAGAGCAAAAATGAGGCAGTTTAGGTGAACGTAAATGCAGATTTTAAAATAACTTCCTGAAATTATGACATAAAACAAATCAGTTCAGTGAAGAATGCTCTTTTGGAGATTTAAGTAAGGTTGTATCTGCTGATAGGATCTCATGGTTTCATTAATAACTACTTTCCCCACCACCGTTTCCCTCTGCTTTTAGAGTAAAAGACGATTTGAGCGTGATTGCAAAGAGGCTGACCGGGCACAGCAATACTTTGAGAAAATGGATGCTGACATAAACGTTACGAAAGCAGATGTTGAAAAGGTAAGGTGAAAGTGAGTCTTTCACTTCCCCTTTTTTGATGCTAGTCACATATCCTGCCAGAGCATCGGTGCCCAAGTTCTCCTTTCGGTGCAGCCACAAAAGGCCACTCCACTTGGGATCATTTTCAGTTTGCGTCAACTGTCATAGGGACCAGAAGCGAAAGCTTGGAGACTCTACAGTGTTAGGAGTGAGCGGCTTGCGTATTTGTTCAGTCACCGGGATGATGACATGGCGACTTGGACCCCGGACACACCGTGGGGAGTGGTGTTTGCAGAGGGTGGCTTTCTCTTAGTGGCTTTCAAAGAAAAAGTCGACCCCTGCAAAACTGGAGCAGACCGTTCAGCGCCAACTGGAAGAGCCTGGCCACTTAAAATGCCTCCGTTAGAAAGATAAAGAGCCCCACACTGCTGGCCTGACTTCTGATTCATTCAGGTTGATAGCAGGTTGTGTAGTTGAAGGCTGGTGTTTGTAAGTCCTCTCAAAAGCTTTTCTCTAAATGGACTTGTATTGGCAATTAGGAATATTATAAAGCTTGTACTGTATCTTCTTGTGGTTCCATGTGTGCTTTTCCCCTAGAAGCTGAATTTTCTTTTTATAAAAGTCATCAATGTGGTGTAAACAAAATTAGGCTGTAAAATAACAGTATTCATTCGTTACTGCCCACGGCTGTTTTGGCGTGCATAGGCTCCTGTTTTACTGGGGAAAGAGCCTTGCCTTCTCATGGATTTCTTGCACTTTTGCCAGATTAGTTGGAGATGAGATTAGTTGGAAAATAGCATGAATTAGTTATTTAGTTATTTCCCGAATTCTGCCAGATTTCTTACTTAAAGCGTAGATATATATATTAGTATGCCTGCCTCTAAAATTATCTAATATATTAAAACATACATTCTCAATATCTATATTTGATGTGGGGATATTTACTTTACCAAACGATATACTAATATGCTGGAAAAATTGCCATAAATGACCATAAAGTTGTCAGAAGTCCTCATTAAATAGCCAACTCCCCAAACTATTTAAAATGTTATTCAACTAAAATAGATTGACTCAAAGTTTATCAAACAAACATTTGGGATTAAAAACAGTGTTTGTGTCCCAGAAACATATCTAGCTCAAATGTATGCATTCTTCATCAAATATTTTATTATCCTAAATGTAAAATTGGAGTGCTTTTTATTCATTGAAAAATTTTTTAAAGGAAATTACTTCTGTGGCTTTTCCTAAGTATAAAAGCTCTCCACCCTCATTGTAGAAGTATCTGAAAATAGAAAGAGTGTAAAGAGGGAGAAAAATATTAAAACATCCAACTGTGATTAATAAAAGGTACTCTACCTTTCAGAGCCTTTTCTTTAAAAACATTCTATATATGTAGTGTAAAGAATGATAACAAAGGTACACCTATCTTAAGAAATAACATCTTATCGGTGCCTTTGAAGTCTCCCTCCCTAACCTTATTCTCCTTACCCCCACCTTACAGGTAAACTTCATCCTAAATTTGCGATTAGTCATTTCCTTGCTATTCTTCATAGCTTTGCATATCTCCAAAGAGTATATTTTATCATTTTGCCCCGTTTTTCACCTTTATTATAAACAAAAATCATACTTTTATTTTAATTTCTTCTGACTTGATTTTTTTCATTCAGTATTATGTTTTTTATTTAATTCATGTGGAGTATGGAACACATGATATTCATATATTAATATTAGAGCCCAATGCCTTGGTGAACTCTCTTTTTATTTCTGTTTTTGGGATTTCTGTAGAGAGTCCTATCACCAGCAAATTATGACAGTTTTTATTTCTTATTTTTAAATCTTTAAGTCTTTCATTTATTTTTCTTATCTTGCTCTGCTGTTTATGACCTCTATTACACTGGTAAAGCAGTAATTATGGACTTTCTTATCGCTGTGCTTGATAATAAAGAGAGTGCTTTAGTGTTTCCCCATTAAGCATGATTGTAACATCGACTTTATCAGGTTAAGGGATTTTCCCTCCTTTTCCTGTTTTGCCAAGAGGTTTTTTTAAGCTTGATACTGAATATCATCAAATACATTTTCCACTTACTTTCATCCATTAATATGATAGATTATATTCATCAATTTTCTTACATTGAACCAAATTAACATTCCTGGGACAATTCCAACTAGGTCATGATGTATTGTTGTGTGTGTGTGTGTGTGTGCGTGTGTGTGCGCACACACATACATATATATAACTGAATTTGTTTTGTTAATATTTTACTCAGTATTTTTTATCAGTAGTCACTGAAATTGGTCTATAATTTTTGTTGTCTTAGTTTTCTTCTAAATAATCAACATTTTATAAGACATTTCAAAAATGAGTAAAAATGTATTTCAATTTATGCACATATCTACTCTTCCCAGTGTTTTGCATCCCTCTTTATAGATTCAGATTTCCATCTAGTGTTAATTTTTTTTATCCTAGAGAACTTTCTTTAACATTTCTTCATAAGCAGGACTACTGGCAATGAGTTATCTCAGCCTTGATCTAAAAAAATATTTATTTTGCTTTCATTTTTGAAAGATACTTTTGCTGGATATAGAATTCTGGGTTGGTTATTTTTCCTTTCATTTCTTAAGGCTGTCATTTGTGAGATGAAATTAACTGTCCTTAAATGTTTTGTAACACTGCATTGTGGGAAAGTTTCTAACTACTGGGTCAATTCCTTTACTGTCTGCTTCTTTGGTTGACCCTGGGGTTATATGTTTCTAGAAATATATTTATTTCATCATAAGGTTTCAAAACTATTGGGTAAAAGTTAACTGTAATAGTCTCTCTTAATTTTTGCTGCATATGTTATTGTAGCCCCCTTATTTATTCTTACTATTGTTTATTTAAAAAAAATTTTTTTTTACAATTTTCCAAAAACCAAAATATATCTTTGTGGTGCTTTTCTTTCCTATTTGTATTTTCTATTTCATATAGTTTTTTTTCTTTTCTTCTTCATCTGTCTTCAGATTTATTGTATTGTCCTTTAAATTTTTCTTTCTTCAGATACTTACTTCATTTCAGCTTTTCTCCTTTTCTAATATAAGTACTTAACAGATTTCCCATTTAAGTACTGATTTATCTGCAACCTAGAAATTTTGACATGTAGTATTATTGTTGTTCTTTATTTCCAGACATTTTCCATTTCTTGTACTATTTAGTCTCACCTATGATTTATTTAGAAGCATATTTTAAATTTTCCAATTTACGTTATATTTAAATGTATCTTTCTGTTACTGATTTCTAATTAGTTGCATTGTGATTGCAGAAAGCCTGAGTTTGATTTTTTTGTTTGTTGAGACTTGTTTTTTGGACTAGTACATGGTCAGTTTTTATGTGTTCTATAAGTAATTGAAAAGACTGTATATTTTCCAATTCTTAGTTTCAGAGAATTCTACATATTTTCATAAGATCCAATTTACTGATTGTTGTTATCCAAATCTTCCCATCATTAAAGAGTTTTGGTTTATTTGTTATAAACTTTTTTGAGAGAGATGTGTCACTTTTTTGTGCCTTGCTTTTCTTGTCACTAAAATGGGAACATAGGACTGATGCAAGTATTAATGGAGTTAAGATGTTCAAAGTATTCAAAGCCACTTATCCATAAGTTAACTATTATGATGATAATAGTGGAAAATTTGCTATTTTTTGTCAGTTTTGCTCTTCTATTGCAAAGTTGTTTTATTAAAAAAATAAAGTTTAGAGTTGCAGTATCTTCAATGTGATGTAATTTTTCATCGACATGTGGTCATCTTTCTGCAGTCATGCTTTATGCCTTGAAGCCTAGTTTATTTGGTATATACCAGTTTTCTTTGGGTTAGCACTTGCCTGGCAAATCTTTCCCATACTTTTACTCTGCATATTTCTTTGTCCTCACATTTAGATGCGTTTCATGGCATATGGCTGGATTTCTTTTTAATCCAGTCCAATAGTCTTTGTTTTTCACCTGGAGAGTTGTGATTCATGTATGCCATCTTATTTTGTGTTTTCTATTTGCCTCACTTTTTCTGTTTCCTTCTTTTCCAGAAACTCATTGTTTCTTGCCTTCTTAGATTTTAGAAATTTTTACTTTTCTCATTCCATTTCCCTGCTACTACTTTAGAGATTATGTATTCTATTTCAGTGCTTTTATTGGTAGCCTGGACGTTTTCACATATGTATTTCAACCTAAACTACAAAGTAAATTGGGATCTTTACTGATGTCCTTGTAAATTACACTTTAGTTAAAACCAGCTCCTTTGTGACTGTTGCAATCAGTTTGTGAGGTTTTTTGGTTCAACTACACAAATTAGGCTTTAGTAATTTTACACAGTTCTATAAGTATACTTTCCATTTTCTTTTGTTCACCATTTCTTTTTGTATCTGGGATCTTATTCCTTCTTTCCAAAGGACCCTTTAGAAATTCCTTTAGCAGAGATTTATTACAGTAAAATCCCAGTTTTTGTTTGAGCTGTCTTTATTTTACTCTCATTCTCGAAAGATGATTTCTTGATGTATGCAGACCTAGATTGATTCTGTTGCACCTGGAGGAACTTATTCTGCCATCTTCTGACTCTCATTTGTGGTTGAGAAGTCAGTATAATTCTTAATCCTTTGAAGGTAATCTGTCTTTCTTTCTCTCTAGCTATTAAGATCTTTTTTTTTCTGTCTTTGTTCTCTGAGATTTCACTGTGACATATCTAGGCATAGATTTCTTTTTTTTGTCTTCTTTTTGATTTACTGGGCTTATTGACTCCAGATTGGAGTTTCCTAAACTTGTTTACCCCCCATTCTATTATTTCCTCTAGAATTTGGATTATAATGTATAAGTTAAAATTCCTACTGTATGTCTTCTACACCTATTAACTTTTATTTATATCTCACATCTCTTTGTCTCTCTTTTCGCTATGTTCTGCATAATTACTTCAGATATGACTTTCATTTCACAAATTCTCTCTTAAGCTATATCTAATCTGTGATTTAGCATATCCATTGAGTTTACAATTTTGTTTGTTAAATTTTTATTTCTAGAAGTTCCTTTTAGTTCTCCTTAAAATCTATATGGTCATTTTGTTATTTTCTTATTACTTTGTCACACTTTTGTACCATATTTTGCTTTTTTAAACACATATCGAACATATTGATTTTATATTCCCTATTTGATTGATTTCAATATCTACAATCTCTGTGGGCCTGATTCTTCAGTTTGTTGTTCTTGTGGTGACTTGCTGCTTTTTTTTTTTTTTAGGCGAGGAAACCTTTGGTTGATCTCACAGATTACAAGGACCTTGTCAGCTTACAACCCCTTATTTATTTATTTATTTTTTTACACCTACAGCACCTGGTCTTCCAAGGTGGTCTCCCATCCAAGTACTAACCAGGCCCGACCCTGCTTAGCTTCCGAGATCAGACAGGATTGGGCTTGTTCAGGGTGGCATGGCCGCAGACACTTCATCGTGTATTTTTGTGACCCAGACATATCTGCTGTGATGCCACAAATGCATTGCTGAAAAACCTCACATTCTGCAAAAATACTGCTAAAAATAACAAACAGGGCCTATGGGAAAAATAGGCTTACAAATAGATCATTCAGTACTTATAGATCTTGGTAGCTGGAGCACCAACAAAATCAACAACCCTTGTAGAACTAGTAGCATTTGCATTGAGCATCACAGCCCCTGAGCATTACAGCCCCTGTCCTTCAAGATATAGCTTTCTGCATTTATCCATTGCTTTAACTTGGGAGGAAATAGTTTCCAAGTTTTTGCATTTACATTCTCAGCTTCACCTGATAGCGCAGCAGAATCGCGATTGTAGCAGTTCTTGAAGCCACTGAACTAGCCGCTAGTCGCAGTTCGGTAGATTTTTAGCCCTTTCCTTAAGATCTGCATGACCTTGCTAAGGCTCACTGTTAAGAGAAAGCTTATACATGCTTGCTCCCAAACATTCATGTACTGCGAAAAATTGCACATTGACTAGCAAGAATATGTTACGCCAACATCATTGCTCTATAATTCAGTCACATAAGAAGTATAAGTCACGGCAGAAAAACATGTGAGATACAGAACAGTTTTAAAGTGGGTTCTCCAGAGAGCTGGCGTTACCTGGGTTTGCTACTAAGCCAAGATTGCACCAATCTAAATTTTCCAACTTGGGTTTTGGGATTCACATGGGCTGTGTGAATTGTGACCCTCTGTGGTTCAGAAATTTCCAGGATGGCTTTTTTTTTGTTTTGTTTTCCTCCCTCAAGTCAGATCCAAGGGCAGCTTTAAGACTTTAGATAAGTACTGTCAACTTGAATTGCTCTCCTCAACTATTCTAATATTTTCACAGATATATTGTTTTTTCTTCTACTGAGAGCATCCTTTTGTTATGTTAATGAAAGTTCTACTTACCTCCTCCCCAAAGGTATGATAAATTGCCCAATTGTGACACCGTAAACATTGAAGCTGATAGAACAGAGTCTAAACACTGGAAAGTCTCAAGCTATTTTGCTAACGAGTGTGACTCGAAGCACTTTAATTTCCCCAAACAGCAGTTTGACTGTCATATCAGTGTTTTTGCTTTATCACTTGTAAAGCCTCTTGTCAGTATCAAGCCCACAGGATGGCATGTTTCAGTTCTTATCTTAATATGATTTCCCTTTCTGACTGACAGTCTTTGAATCCAACATGAATGTCTTTTCCCCCAGTTTCTGCAAACAATTAAATCACCCAATTGTACTAGAAACGCTGACGCTCCTTTTTCTGGCAGTCAACCCCAAGATGCTCAGAGAGACATGCCTGTGTTGACGAAGATGCGGTAACCACCCCCGCTGTAGGACGGGAAGGACTTTCCCGAGTTGTATTTGTGTTTGTCGTCGTGAACCATGTGGTCATGCTCTTCTAAACTCTTTAGGATTTGGGCATGAGCCTGATTTTTTTCTCCTTTTAAAAAGTTCCAAGTCCCGCGTGGGGATCAGAACCACCCTTTCCATCAGCACTGTGTCCACATCGCCTAGAATCCCTACTGAGTCCACGTGGGACATCAGTAGACTTTTGCCTTGTGTTCGGTGTCAGCGTGTGGCTGGATGTTTAGGGATTTGCTGACAAGAGCGCATGTATTATTCTAGTTTAACTAAAAGTAAACTTACATGCAAAATGTAGACGTAAGCAAAAACTGGTAGTTTTAGCTCTGTGTCCATGAACATATTTGGATGTTGTGAGGATGCCATGTTCCTCAGAAGAGGAAAGGAAATGAGCTCAGCGGGATGCTTTTTATTGGTGATGAAACGACAGGAACTGTGCAGTCTCTTGTCTTTTGCACAGATGCCGCTGTCAGAGTCTTGAATTTGAAGATTTAAAACGAATTCTCGTGATGTGGAGTTAGTTAACCTGGGTTTGTGTAAGAACCAATATATATATATATATATCAGAATAGGTCATCTTGTGGCTCATGACCCATGTGCTTACATTGAAGGGAAAACCAAACATTTTTTTCCTCCCCTTTAATGCAGAAGAAAAGATAGTCCTTACTATCTGTTTTATTGTACTGAGGAGTCGAAGGACTGCAAGGAAACATGGAAAAAATCAAACTATCTATGTCCTAGCCAGATATAGGATTCCCTTCAAAAAAAACACGTGCAAACACTGAGGATGGGTAAAATTGTTCTTTGCTGTCCCACGTCCCCCATCCCAGGCCCTCCTCTGTCCTGATCGCTCTCACTACTTGATACGTATCCTTCCAGACCCTTTAAAAATACAATAGTCCCCCTTTATCCGCGGGGGATACATTCCAAGAGGCCCCCAGTGGATGCCTGAAACCGTGGATAGTCCTCAACTCCATATATACTATGTTTTTCCTATACATACACATCTCTGATAAAGTTTATTTTATAAATTAGTCACAGTAAGAGAACAACAGAAACATAACAGAACAATTATAAGAATCTACTGTAATACTAGTTATGTGAATGTGGTGTCTCTTTCTCTCAAAATATCATATTGTACTGTACTCACCTTTTCATGTCAAGGAATTGCTTCATGGCTTCTCTTTGTCATATCCAAATTGCTAGCATCACTACTCTTGTAGTTTAGAATAAGTCAAATAAGGGAGATTTGAACACACAAACACTGTGATACCTCGATAGTTGATCTGATGTACGAGATGGCCACTAAGTGGCTAACGGGCAGGGAGCATGTACAGCATGGAGACGCTGGACAGAGGGGTGATTCACGTCCCAGGTCGATGGAGCGGGATGGTGAGAGACTTCGTCACACTATGCAGAACTGCGTGCAATTGAAAACTTCTGAATTGTTTATTTCTGGAATTTTCCATTTCATATTTTCAGACCACGGTTGACTGCAGGTAACTGAATCTGTAGAAAGCAAAACTGTGGATAATTTGTCGTGATTTATTGAAGTGTAATTTACATACGATAAATGGCCACGTCTTAAGTGGGCAGCTCAATGAGTTTTTACATATATATATGTGAAATGATGTGTCACCATCCAGGATAGGGGACATATCTAGGACCCCAGTAGGTTCCCTTGAGCCCTCCCCCGACCCCAACATTAACTCTTTTTCTGACCTCTATTATATATTAGCATAGCCTGTTTCTCTACTTCATACAAATTATACAAAATGTATTCTACTATCTGGCTTCTTTAACTCAGTATTATATCTGTGAGATTCATATTGCCACATACAGTGGTGGCTTGTGTTGTTCATTTTTTATTACCACGTGGCCTTCCATTATATGGACATACCACAGGTTATTTATCCATCCTCATGTTGGTGGACATTTGGACCATGTCCATTTTGAGGCCATGTTAAGAGTAAAGCTACCGTCGACATTCTTACACGTGTCTGTTGGCGGCCATGGCCTCTCATTTTCCTTGGGTACCTTCCTAAGAGTGGATCCTGGGTCATAGGTGTATACGTGGCTTTGCTGTCAAAGTGCTTGACAATAGTGGTTGTACCAAGGGACCTCCCTTCAGTTATGCCGTATTTTTGCCAACAATTGATATCGTTGGTCTTGGATGAGTGTGGAGTGAAATCTTGTCATGATTTTAACTTGCATTTGCATTTCCTTGATGAGAAACGATGGTGAGCTTATTTTGTATGCCATTATCTGCCATTTGAATAACCTCTTTGTGAAGTGCCCAAATAGTTGGTGCATTTGAAAAATAAATTTTTCTTTCTGGCTTATAGGTGTTCTTTATATATTCTGGATGATTGTGTGTATATGTGTCTGTACATATATACGTATGTACATATGTACATATATAATTATACAGTATGCTTTTGTTTCTGGCTTCCAATGGATACAGGTTATCAGTTTTAATAAAGTCCAGTTCATCAATCCTTTTTTTTTTTAAGGTTAATACTTTTTTTTATTTTCTGTCTAAAAGATCGTTACTTACCCTAATAAAACCTTTTAGTATTTCTTTAATCGATATGTGGATGATCTTTTATTTTAAACTTTTCATCATTGCTATTAAAATATTGTTGTACAATGGAACAGGCCTAGGCAACCAGAATAGTATTTTCAAGTCACACGTTTTTCAAGAATCATGCTGAGAAGTACAGAGAGCCTGGCTCTCTGTGGCCCCACCACTTAGGGGCCCAGCATCATCAGAATTGACATACTGCCCAAGGACCATTGTTCATTGTCACCTTGAGAAATTAAATGCTATGTCTTCTCAATTTTTTTTTTTTTTTTTTTTGCTGATTTGGAGTATAGTGTGTATAGAAGTAGGTAAGAGACAGTTTTTTAATGGGGTCAGTATTTCAAGCTCTATATAGTTCAGAGATTACTTTTGAAGAATCAGAATTCCAAGTCACCATTAATTTAAAATATTATGAAAATCTTCCTAGTAATTATTTTTTCTTACGGTTTGCTTCTGCTTGGTACAGCTCTTTATCTGACTGAATTCTGAATCTGTTTACTTCTGTTTTCACTTAGACCCCAAATTAATTACCCCATAGTTTTGGGTTTTTTTTTAATGGAAAGGAATTCTAACGGAATCATGCGTTCATGGTCTTCTCAAAAAAAAAAACCACACATTTAACTTGTTGATGGAATTCCTGAGTTGTGAGATGTTCACATTCATTCTCATTTATTCTCTCATTCATTATTCATTACCTGTGTGCTGGCTTTGGTTAGCCATGGCACAGATACCCACATGGAATCCCACAATCCTTGACTTTAAGGGACGTGCCTTTCATTTCCTTCCTAATATTTAGTTCACTGTCTAGTGAATTTTCCCATTTGCCCCTTAAACAACTTTCAAATGGCATTCTGGTGACAAAAACTTTAAAACCGGGTTTAATCTGTCACTCTGCTTTGGAAGGAGAATATGCTAGACAAACTTGGGTGAGAGGCAGTATCTGATCTCTGAATCCTGATAATGCTGCAGTTGGTTAGCATGGCGTTGGGGTGAAAAAGGAAAAGGTTATCAAAATGAATGGAATGTGGACTAATAATTCCAAACAGAGAGAACAGTGTTTTCCGAATGCATGCATTAAACTGAGTTCATCCATGTCAGGCAGTGAATAATTCTCTTTCTCTCATTCGCCCTTGCCTTGTGACTGTTAGCTCTTACATAATTCCTAAATGCAAAATAGGATATTGTTTAACAGAAACTGCAGTTAGTGGTTACAAGTACCTGCAGAAATTGTCAGTGAGTTTAAGTCATGCTTTTTAAACTCTAGTTTGCATTTCTCCTTTCCTTATAGATCTAGTTTCATTCAACTTGAATGATTCTTTTACTGTTAAGAGTCTCAATTGTATGGGCAGTTGTTGGCTATGAAACAGTTAACTTGGACTCTTCATTCCAATTCATTGCAATTCTGAGTGTTGACTAATCAGAAGAATTCTCTATACAATGTGAGGGGTTTCCTTATTTGGCTTAATCTTGAGTTTTATTTTATAACCTGATTTGAGGAAATGTTTTAAAAGTTAAATTAAATTAAAATCCTGGCCATGAGCACTTAGAACTGTGTATCAGTTTCTTAGGGCATTTTCACTCCATTTTTGTGTGATATTAGGTACAGCCTCTAAAAATATTTGGCTTTACACGTTTTTAGCTTTTAAATTCTACATAGATATCTGTATCATGAAGAAGAATAGGAAATTCTGAGTCATTTATGGATTAAGTTAGAATTCTAAGAATTCTAGAACTAAGTGATAAAACTTCATGTTTCTGATTACAATAAAATATACATGTGATCTCTTTTTTATGTGTCACATATTACATAATAGAATATTTTAAAGAGAAAAATAAAATGATAAGAAAGAGTCTATGCCATTCTAAGCAAGTATGAAGGAATTTTCTTTGAATGATGATCAGTTTGATAATTATCTTGATTTAAAAAAATTAAATTTAGTAGTTCAGGAGTTTGTTTCAGTTGACATCAGAGTTGCTGGCTCGGTGAAGTACAGACAGGGTAGGCCTGGTTCTTTTCTAACGGAAGCCAGCCGAGTAGCAGAGTGTTAAATTTTTTTACCATTTGGGGAAACAGTCTCTAGCAAGATGACTACTTGAGTTATTGTACGTATAAGGGATTGTGCTATTAAATGTTTTCTCTGCCCTTGCTATGACTACGAAGTTGACATCTTTATTGAACATGTTAATATCTTTAGTGCTTTCCCCAAATTTGTTTCATATAAAATGCCTGAAGGGATTGGTTCACTGTAACAAATTAGAAGACAGAAGATTTTTTAAAGAGGAAGTGGTTAGTATGAATACAGGAAATAAATTTTGCAACTGCATCTTTATCTTTCGGTTTAAAATGCTTTTTATTTACAACAAGAGAAAGATGTATAGAGTTAAAAAAAAGACTATCAAATATGAATATTGATGTAACTATCTTAAAAGTAGATCAATGTTCAAATTAAGGAGTCTAGAAAAGATATTTTTGTTATTCTCTCGTTTATGTCTTTAAGAAGTCGTAATTGTAGGGTTCATGTTTTGTTTATTTTGTCTCTTGGTGTGCCTGGATTAGAGGAACATCCCAAAGGTTTCTGTTGTTTCCATTTTTAATACTTATTCTGAATAATAATGAGTATGTTTTTTTCTTTGACCCTTCACATAGGAAATAGAATTTAATGGGAATTTTCTTCAGTTACTAGATGTGGAATAAGTGTTATTTATATTTGGAAGCATGACACAACTTTGATCTGTCATAAATGAATATTAGTAGGTTGAAATTTTTTTTAAAGGCTGTAACACTCAATATTAGTTTTACCATTAAAAATGAAATTTGTGACAGAAATGTTGAAACAAAATTATTTACCAGGGTCAAATGTTTCACACAAAAGTACTCTAAAGGTTGTGTTTAGCTCTAAATTCCAGTTCATTCGCTAGCAATTAACTGCTGTCTCTATTGTTAACCTTAATTTTCACTCATTTGTTTTTGTAGTAAGTGGTTTTTACACTAAAAAAATGTCGTTTGGTTAAATAGACATCTAAAAAGAAACAAGAAAGTCAAAATGTCAAAATCTCAGCGTAACAGAAATGTTGGGGGTGGAAGTGCTACCCAAAGTGAATTCATATGAAGATTAAATACTTTTAAAATCCTCTTCAGTGAAATACTTCTGGTATGCATTATTTCACTTACATTAAAATGTTGACATGAGAATCTGTGTTTTACAAATACAAATAGTCATACTACATGAATATATGACTGTGAAATTAAAGTGAATTTAAAAACTAAACAATATTTGTGTGTGTGTGTGTGTGTGTGTGTGTGTGTGTGTGTGTGTGTGTTTGTGGCTTTGAACACTTGGGCACTTACCATGTGCCCCTCATTGTTCTAAAGGTTTTCATATAGCAACTCATGTAATAAAGTATTTTAATTTTACTGATAGTAAGTATTCTCGCTTTGCCAAGAGCTTGTTCTTAATCTTGATACTACATGGAAGTGGGTTCAGATCTTGTTTGCACTACTCAACTAACGGTATTGATTTCACCTCTAAACTGTTTCCTATTCTATAAGGTAAGGATAATATTATATATCTCAAGGGCTGCTTGTGAGGCTTCAGTGGTATGTGATGTGTGTAAAGTAGTGGCCTATTTTCGGACCTATTATTGTCACTGTATTTTGCCTGTTTGTGAACTTCTCCTGGATTGCTTCTGGTTTCTCCCTCCTCAGTTCTTTCCCTTCCAACCAACCTACTATGAATCAATCTGGTATGTTGGGAACATTCTAGGAATCTGGGCATTCTACAAGAATATCTATTGATCAAATAGTACATAGCACCAATAGGATTACAATGGATGCTTTCCATGAGAACCCCGGTGAGCAAATAATGATGAGCTGAGGAGACCAGGAGAACTTGAAAAACTGGAGAAAAAGAGTATTTTATGTTACATGCCAAACTGGATGGTTAAGGATAATCAGAGCGATAACAGTTAAAAAACGATTGAGGTACATCATATGTGAGGTCACCTGGTTCAGCAAATACTCAGAAGGAGCTCAGAAATTGTTTGCGGATGCTGCCTCTGGAAAAGCTCGATGAGGATGAGGGGCTGTTGAGACAGACCAGATGGAGGAATTAGGACTTGAGTATGAAGGATGGGTAGAAACTGAAAAGAAGGAGCAGGTGATAGTGGGTTGAGGTGAGAGGATAAGTAGTAATTGACATGAGGCCTCAGTATGGGGGACTTCATGAAGAGAGGTGGGGACGGTACCAGACTAGGAACTATAGGAACCATCTAAAGAAGGGCAGCCATTGATTCACCATCTGTCGATACAGCTGCAGGCCAAGCATTGTTACTTCTTGCATATTGATTATTCCTTTCTGGGTTAAAAGCCCTCCTTCCTGGCTGACAGGTTGGTTTTATTTTTTTCCATGAGGATTAAGTTCTCTTTTGTCCTGATTTTGTCTTTATGTTGGCTTCATTCTAACGTAATAGTTTCGCTAGGTATAGAATTCTAAGCTGCCGACCATTTCTCTAAACATTTTGAAAATATCATTCCATTGTCTTTTATCATCGATTGTTCCTCTTTGGAAACTGGCTGTCTGCTTAATGCATTCCTCTGTAGGTATTTAACTTTCCTCCATGATTTTAAGACCTTGTCTAACTTTCTTGGATATTTCATGAATTCTCTTCAATTATTCTATTATTTAACTCACCTGTTACGTTTTAAGATTTTGATGACTGCATTTTTTTGTTTCTAGAAGTTCCGTGTGGTTCTTTTTCAGATATGCTTCATCATATTATTTTCTTATGAGTTCTATTGTTTCTTTTATTTATTTAATCATTTTAAATGTTCCTGTTTTATGTATTCTTTCAAATTATTCTTTTAGCTCATGTTCTTATGGTTATAATTTCCCCTCTATTGTGTTAGCTCTCATGGTGGCTTATTTCCTTGTGCATTTATGATTATTATTGTCTTTTGTTGTTTGCACATATCTTCAAAGGGGATTTTTTTCTCTAAGAATCCCATAAAAGCAGGATTATGGGACTATCTACCAGCAAGGTTTTATATTTGATTCTGCCAGACAATCTGGGAACAATTTTTGTGTTAATTATTTCGGTCAGGAATTCTTATATATATATATATATAACATACACAGGTTTAAGGTTTTGTTTCTCAAGGACAATCTTCCCCCACTCCACCCCATAGCCTGCGACCTAAATAAGCTTCCTGGCTATCTTCTCTGATCACTAGAGACGTTTTGATAGGTGCCACCCAACTTAAAGGAAAGCAGAGAAAACTAACACTGAGATTAAAATAGAGGGAAGGTCCATGATCTTACATCTTGACCTCATCAATAGTCTATACTGAATAACACATGTAAGATTTTTAGTATTAAACATTACTGCTTAAACATCTATGGTGACTTGGGCACTAAGCGTGAATAACTGCCAACCTACCACCAAACACCTCAGATTTCTTCGGTACCAGATGGTACTTCACTTCTTTTTCTAGGGTATGTATCGTGACTAACCTTTTTTACTCTTTTAAGGAACATTCTTTTCTAGAACTGTCTTTACTAAGAGCTTTTAATATTTTTGTTCTTCATGATAACTTCACAGCAAAAGAGGATGGTAATCATATGGGCATTAACTTTCTAGAATCCAGGCTATTATCTATAGCTGTACATGTATGAGACCTTGTGATGGTCATATTCTGTGGCGAGGTTAATTTATGAAGGGGAGAGAGGAAGAGAAAGATAATTTTAAAACCTACCGTAACTGAAAACTCAAGTCTCTTTCCAGTGACAGTACAGTCTTGCTAAAGCTGTCTGAGCTTCCCCCAGCCCACCTAGAAGTCGTGTCAACATCAGGAGGAAGGGTTTCGGCCCTGGCTTCTCTTTTAGCAGACATCCTTGTCGCTCACCTTGAACAAATAGATATTTGAAATTCTACTTTTCAAATAAGGCAACTAGGGTATCGGGAAACAGGAGGCCTTTGCTTAAAACTGTTTAGCAAGTGAATGGCCCGTGTGGGATTGAGATGCTGGTCTCATTTGCTGCCCTTCCGCATTCTCTCCTTCTGGTTCAGTGTCTGTGCACCAAAGAACCTACCATCCTGGGGCTAGAAGTTGTAAGACTTAAAAAAAAAAAAAAAATCAGGAAATTGCTGGAATATTTCAAGCATATTTCTTTGGTTAACTTATTTTGAAGTTTTTCTCTGTTTTATGTTTTAGCTGCCCTTCTAATCTATCAAAGACAGACTCATTGTTTTGGCAAGTTCCCTGCCTGGAAGGCTCCAACAAAAACTCACAGCACTCTGTCTGAATAGGAATTTTTAAATGCATTCTTAGTCTTGAACTTGAAAATGTATTCGAGATGCAACAGTTTGCTGGGAAATTTGAACAGTGCCATTTATCGTACAACAATGTTGCTCTAGACAGAGAGCTTTTTCATCTCTTCCTTCATTTGTAATCCTCCTACTACATTATCTTTTCAAAGCTTTTTGCGGGGAGGGGGACCTCAGAGGCAAGCCATACCTCTTCAGTATTTCACTCTTTCTGGAATTCGGCATTAAAATGTATCCTTTTTACTAATCTTTATGGCAAAATGAAATATTCCCTAATCTCTTTTCAGAAGTGATCATTATTAATGTTTTATTTTTACAGTAATGGGATTATGCCATAAATACTGTTTTGGAAACAAAAAAAATTTAATTATATACAGTTCTCACTTTCCTTATCATTACACGTTCTTTCACATTTTTTCTACATGCTACACATTAGTCCATGATGGGCATGGCATATATATTTACTCAGTCACATTACTGGGCGTTTGTTTAAAATTATTAGCTATTATAAACAATACTGTGATGGGTATCTTTTGTGAACATTTAAAATGATTTCAATAGGATAAATTCTCAGAGATAGAATTGCCGGGTCAAAGACTAAGGTAAATCAGTTTCCTAATCATTGATCAATCCTAGAGAAATCCAGGACACCAGTTTTCAGGCATTTCCAGCTGGATACTGTTTTTCTGATCTCAAAAAACACCTAGTAAATAGGTCATAATATTCAGTGGCCCCTGCCTCCCTTGTATGCTGTGAAGATGCGTGTGTTTCTCCTCATTAACCTGGCCGAGTCTGTAAGGCAAGGCTCTCTACTGGCCAGAACTCTTTGATGACTCTGAGACTCATCACGTTTGCCAGCTGCCGATTGGGGACCATCGTAATGTTCATCATGGTGTCATTTTAGTGACGTCATTGCAGCTGTGCTTCTGGAACTTTCCAGTGAATTGTCCCAGGCTACTGTGCCTCCCCTAGATGTTTTTCCAGAAATGAAGAATCCCAGGTTGTCCCTGACAGTAGTGATTATCAGAGGGTAGAATGAGCAGAGACTTCTACTTTCTATCCCATACGAATCTGTAGGAATTATTTACAGCAAGCATATTTTACAATCTGGTGAAAAAGGAACTGAAAAGATTGAGAGGCCAGATAACCCAGGTTGTTAGACCCACAATATTAAGTCAGTGGCTCAGGTAGACTGAAGAAGGTGAATCAAAGAGCCAAGTGCCAGGTTCTTGCTGTGCCCCCAGCCCCGGCCACACACCCTCCTGGCAGGTTTTCGGTGATGGCGGTCAATCCCATCTGCCCTCTGTTGCTGGCTATGGGATAGTAATTACAGGCAGCCTAGCTATGTCCAGATGAATAAATTTGGTCTCTTATAACAATGAAATAAAATGTTGCAAGTACAGATGTTCCAGAGAACACTTACTGTTATTTGAGTACCGGGGATCACTATAAAATAGTCCTCATTTGCTCTCCCCAAGTGTTTGGTGATAAAGGATGGGGCTTTGTAATTTGTTATATTGTATGCTTTTAACGCAGGAAAAAAGTGACTTTCCAAAAGCTCTGAATGCTACTGTAATAATAAATGATTTAGGAATAGCAGTGGATCACATACTGAGAAGTCTGTCATGATCAAAAAAGTAATGTCTCATTATTCATTCGTAGTAAATATATAAATATTTGCTCCTTTTGTTAAAAGGTCAAAAGCCATAAGCAGCCTTGATGAAAGATATGATGGTATATCTTTGTAAGCAAATCTACCCTGTTCGCTAAGTGGAAAATTTCTTTGTCCCCCCGTATTCTCTGCTTATGACAATCGAGATTCAGCCAGCAATGTGAGTTTCTCCTTAATATTTGAAATAGTAAGGAAAAAGTGATGATAAATTGAACAGGAAGTAGCTACACATGTCGGCCATGCTAATAATCTAAATTTAACTATCTAAGTGGATTACAGTACTTCTGTCTTTAAACCCATTAGGATTTAGAAGCATTGGGCTCCAGTTCAGCTTCTGAAATACTGTTGTCTTTATTTAGAAACTACAAGTCTGACCTTTAAGGCAGGACAATTTTACTTCCATAGGACATGGAGGGACTCTATTAAGATTACTGAGCAGTGAAGTCGTGTGCAAACAGTACATATTTAGGCCTGTTTGGATTTATTTGGGGGGATCCCCAGGGTTTGTCACAGAAATTCTAAAGTTTAAATTCAGTCTTTCTGACTGACAATGAAAGTGATCTAGGTCTTATGGAAAGATGTCTGTGGCTTACAGCCTCAGATAATTGTGGTCATTCTGGAATTTTTTAGAATATTATCTCTAAATTCTGTGACTCTGACTCATTAAACAAACAAACAAACAAACAAACAAACAAAAATCCTAAATCCTCTGAACTTTCTCTGCCCTGCAGTAATATTGCTATAAGAATCAGTGTCTTTTATTATTAGAATGGGAAATTTAATTAAAAGAAAAGGTTTATGGTCTGGCTTAGGGTGGAAAAACTGTACCTCTTTAAGATAATAGTTGCTATTTTTAGACTGACTTAAAAAGAGATGAGAAATAGCAATGCTTATAACCTTCGTCTGGCCTTAGACATGAGTTGATACATTTTCTAAACTATCTAGTTACTAACTGGTTCCTCCAGATACATTTTTGGAAAATTTTATTAAAGATATTTTTAAAAGTGTGTCTGTTGTAATGAGTAACTGACTCATTTGACTCTTCCCATTATAAAATAAATATCACAGCTTACTAAACAAAAATAGATTTTCCATAGTAAAACTTGGTCAGAACAATTGCACATTCCTGGGCCTGAGATTCAAAAGTGAATATTAATCGAAAGCAGATGGATGCTGGACTTGAGAATAAGACAGTCCGGTCTTCCTGCTGTGGCCTTGCAGAATTCGATGTACAACAATATTTTGCCACTTCTCTGTCCTTTTATTGAGAGACTGTAAAAATACATAGATTTTTTTGCCCTCTGTGTCTAAGCTTTAGCAGTCAAGAAAAACTCCCAGAGGAATAATACTTCTTTAACATAAAAGGTAGACCCAGTCCCTCTAACATATGTTTTCTGCTTTCTTTTCTTCCACTCAGCTCACTTTCCAGGCTGGGTTTTATACATGTTATTGTGTATTTCAGTTCCTTCCACACTTCACATAGAGTGGTCCTTGGTATGGGGCACTACCAATAAACAGTGTGAAAGAGCATCATGAAACTATTGCGAGTTGATTTGCTTACAAAAGCAGTCATATAGCCAGAACATAGATATCATTGGAGATTCTGGGGGACCAGGAGGAAGACGGTCACAGCTTCTTCCGCCCAGGTGGTGCTGGCTGCCTCTCCAGCTCTCAGTAAAAATTCCGTGGATGGATTTATTGTCAGGAAGCGTTTATCTGCTCATGAGGGCTGTGCGTGTACACACATACATAAATATGTTCATATATAGAATAATGACGTTCTGATCTCTTTCAGGACTGAGCTATTTTATTATTATTATTATTATTATTATTATTATTATTATTATTATTATTTTAAAAGCCTACAGCACTCTGTCTTCCTAGGTGGTCTCCCATCCAAGTACTAACCAGGCCTGACTGACCCTGCTTAGCTTCCGAGATCGGACGAGACCAGGCGTGTTCAGGGTGGCATGGCCGTAGACTAGAACTGAGCTATTTAAAAAATTCACCAAGATAGCATCATTTCTCTAAAACTAATAAGGGGACTCTCCGCGTTGTTACTTACTACTCTTGTTTTATAATAGAGACAAAGTCCCCACTCGCCCTTGGAATTTTCTGAGACTTCCTGAGGAAGGTTTGTGAACGGAGAATTTTTTTAGACATTTTGAGGTCTGCCTGGGAATTTCCTTGTGTAGTTTCTTCATATTCATAACAAAGTGGTAAGTGATAAAACTCCAGGTAATTGAAAGAGTTAAGAGGACTTTTGTGTCAGTCACATGAGAGGAACAGATGGAACGCACGTAGGTGGGAAGCTGTCATTAAACAAGAGGGCTATGGTGCATCGAAAGGCATGGGTTTTTCAGGTAGTTTGGACTTAACATTTTGGGGACTAGATCGTATTTTGCTAGTGGACATAGTGGAAGCCGAAGCATATGGTCAAGAAGGGAGTTAACAAGCCTC
>CM053509.1:158400238-158420434 GCA_028627145.1 Eidolon dupreanum | reverse complement strand
TCAGTCTCGAAAAAGATTTTAAACCTGTAGTTTCTGAATGCAAAAGAAAAAAAGAACGAGTGTGCTATTGTATGTTAAGATAGCATTTCTCTTTGGTGGCGGTACCTTTGCCATGGCCATTTGTCTGATTCCAGATGCATTATCACTGTACCATGTCACCCACACTAACAGATTACTGACTGCTGGGCCGTTTCCCGTCATGCCTTTCACTCCTAAGCCCCCTAGCCTGCTGGTCAGTTGCCTCGGCGGGGGAGAAACAATAGTGCACAAAAGCTCTGTAACATACCAGCCTGTCTAATCGAAATGGTTTCCGTGGGTTAATAACTCGGTTTTGAATTCATGTTAACATGTGGATCCATGAACATTTTTCGTTTTCTTTTTATAGTGTGATACATGGGTGCATGATGGCGTTAACCTGGGCATAAAATATGATCAAGGCAACATGACTGCTTTACCCATAGAATAATTTAACATTTAATTTCGTAAGACTGTCTCGCTGTTTTCACCACCTTAGCATTTCAGGTCTTTCATTTTCTCCCATCGAGCTGTGTTAGTTTAGGCGGTTTCAAAATATTCACCCTCCTGCCTTAAACTGGTTTAGAGTAACTGATTAGAACTATAATTTGCATGTGAAAGTCTGCATGAGCCGCTTGTCGAATATTTCTTGCTATTCTTCTGTTGCATTACTTACTAAAACTCCCACTTTCGTCATATCCTTTATTTGACATGTTCTCCATGTTTTCTTTTGGACCATGGCCTAAATATTTAATTGTTTGTGTTTTTTACTTGCTTTGGATTTCAAATATTATTTGATGCTTATTTTTGTTTTGTATCTTCTTGTTTCTGATTTTTACTCTGTCACTGCTCCATCTCTTACACGTAGCTTATGTCCCTTTTAACATCCCCCCATCAGCCTCCCCCACCTCCCCCTGCCTCTGCCTCACCCTCTGCTGTTCCCAACGGCCCCCAGTCTCCCAAGCAGCAAAAGGAACCCCTCTCCCATCGCTTCAACGAGTTCATGACCTCCAAACCCAAAATCCACTGCTTCAGGAGCCTAAAGCGAGGGGTAAGTTCTGCTCCGGATCCTCTCTCTCTCTCTCTTTCTCTCTCTCGTGCGCTTGGTTGCATGTTTCGTTCTGCATAACTTATTTTGTTTGTGAATGAATCCGTTGTGTTTTCCCGTCACACGAAACAATGAGAACCTATGATTCATGGTACATAACTTAGAAAGAAGGACAGAAAGAAGAAGAAGAAGAAAGAAGGAACCAGAATGGATAGAAGGAGAGAGAGAGAAAGCCAGCCAGCCCAGAGGACATTTCAGAAGGGCTTGTCCCCATTTCCCTTTTACAACATCTAAGTTATTAATATTTTACCTCGATTTTACAAAAAAAAAAAAAAAAAAAGGAACCTTAGATTCAGTTTCTAAAGTTAGCATATGACATGAAGACTTGGAAGTCACTGTATAGTCAGAAAATACTTGCTCAGTAATTACTGAAATAATATGTGACATGGAAGACACTTCTCTCTGAACTCCCTCAGGGTTCGTAGGGGAAATGGGTTACGGTGGCTTCTTTTTAGCTATTCTGGTGAACTTGTAAGATGTTGATAAAAATTCCGATAAAACATCTCACTGGAAAAGGCCTAATGCAGTGTTTCTCTTTAAAGAGCGAAGTCATACTAGCAGCTGACATCTACTGAGTGCTCATTATACACCAGCCCGTTCTGTGTGCTCACTCGCTTTTTTCAGCCATCCTCAGGTTCTAAGACACTAAGGTACTAAGATTTCTTATTTTTCCGATAAGGAAACCGAAGCATCAAAAGATGAAGTCAGGAAGACAGAGAGCCAGGGGTTAAAGCCAGGGGTCCTGTTCATAGTCTGAGACCCTGCAACCCCCACGTTGAGGGAGACTCTCTTATAATACGGTTATATTTTTATTATAATGTAATATTTAGACTCAGGTGGGCCATTCTAATTTAGACTGCACTTGCTCAAGTCACAGAGTTTTATGGAATCCATCCAGCAACCCAAAGTAGAACAGCAGTTTGAAAAAAAGATAGGAATAAAGTAACATGTAGTGTCCTGAATAAATCGAAATTGCCGGTCCAGCCTAAGCTGTCCCAAAATGTTCTTTATGATGGATGATGAAGTGTGCCTGTCAGGAGTGAACAAACATTTAGTGCCTTAGCATATCCAGTAAAGGCTTCTCATATCCCACCCATCTTGTGGGCTAAGTGGTTCTCATTTAAAATAAGGGGCAGAATCCCCCATTACTTTATACACAGAGTTCCTTTAATAAGGGAATCTGAAAGTTTTATGCAAAGAATACAGTTGGTGGAACTCTCTTGTTTTAAGGTTACCCAGCGTATGAGGCAAAGACTCAGAAATTTAGTTTTTTAAGGATTTCAAGACAGCCATTGCTAAAAGTCAGAGTATAGCTTCAGAAGTAGATGGATGATGGATCGTGTCGAACTTGATCATTAGATCTTGATTATACTGGCTTTTAGAACTCCCCACCCATCTCCAGTTGTTCATTGAAGAATTTCCACGGATAACCAGGGTGTTTTTGCTGGGCCGTAAAGTTTTACACTAACTGTAAATCCGTCAACCCATCTCTGCCACTTCCAAAACCTTTACGGAGCACTCATTTATTATATTTCTAATAAATATCCCTGCATTGTCTTTTGGAATCTCCTGATGAGGGATGTTGACTATCCATTCATGGTTGTTTACCATTTGTTTCTATAGCTAGGCCATGCTTCACCTCAGCATCACACAGTCTGTTGGTTGCGAGTGGTTTCTGAATCTGTTTCATGGTGGTCTCTAAATGTTTAGGAAAAGACCAAAGAATGTCAGTAATCAATAAGTAAGAAAAAGATGGCAAGAAAAAATACATAACACTTAAAAACAAAACAAAAAAAAAGAACGATGAAATGAGAAACTGGTTATTTTGATGATTTAAAGTCGCTCCCCTTCTTTTTTTTCACCATAATTAGCAAAATGAATTTTATTTCTAACTCCTAATTTCTAAATGTATGCTCAGCAAACCTCTGTTAAAAATATTTTTCTAAATGGTGAGCGTGTTTTCTTTTGCACGCACACATACACTAAAAACAGTAGTAAATAAATAGAAACATATTTTTGTTTCCCTTATGTTAGTCAGAGTCAGATTTGATGTCCCTTCAGGAAGTAGCAGTTCAAAAAAGAAGAAGAAAAAGAAAAAAGAGAAAAAAGAAAAAGGAAATACATCACAGAAGTAAGATCAGGAAGTTCAAAACAAAAAACATCTGAAGTTTGGGGAAATAAATTTGATTTTAAAGCAATTTCAAAACGGAAGGTACATGCTTTACCAGATTTATGACTAAAATGATACAGTTCTTACTACTCTTTTGTTTATTCTGCTTTTTAACTTTAAGATTATTCTTCCAAAGATAGGAAAAGTATCCTAGAAAAATAACAAATCTGCATTTTTAATATCTTTTCATTTATGTTTGTAGCTTTCAGATCCAGATTTAAAATATTTGTTTCTGTTATCAGAATGTATAAATCTTGTGCAAATATTTCCTAGCTGATTTTTTCTAAATAATTAAACAGGATAAAATAGTTTTTGTTGTAAATCATTGACATTTGTAAGAAAATTTCTTTCATTAGATATCTTTAAAGATTGGTATGCCATTTGAGCATTATTAACCATTATTTCATCTTTACACTAGATAGTGTGCTCTCAATTTGCAATCTATAAAATATAATTTTCTTGTCTTAAATTAGGAATTTTTTTTTTCCAGTCTGAGCAAGGGACTTCTAAATCTAAACTACAGACATATTTGCCCCAATGAGTTAGAGTTAATTGTGTGGGGGAATGCCATCAAAGTTGACCAAAAGATTTTGAAAATCCTTACCAGTTGTTTGTCAGATGTTACAGTCTTGTGATTAATTTTATTCATTGTATCTTGTTCTCTTGCTGATTATTGGCAGACTCAGTCTTTCTGTTTTCACAAAGAGCTCATGAAGAGGACGATAGGGAAACCCACGTATGCTTTTGAAGCTAGGGACTATGTTGTAAGTCTACCTGTGACGGCCAGGTCATATAATCATGGCACAGGCACTAACCCCATTGACGTCACCAAGACTGGGGACCAGATGCGCTCTGTTATGCTTCCATCCGAGAAACAAAATTCTCAGTTGAGAGAACCGAACACCGGAAACAAGCCTAGTTGTATAAATTCAACCACAGGCTCCTTCATCCGGAAAACTCCGATCGATCGAAAAAGGAATCGAACTTCCCAATCACAATCAAACTTCCTAAAAATGTCAGTAAGCGGAGCTCGCCTTGTCCCCTTTTCATTGATGGCGATTGCCATCTGAGAAGGTGTCACGACGTAGGATTTTATGGCAGAATTTCATGCATAAAACGCAGCCGCAGAGTGTGGTCATGGGAGGATGACACTCTTCCAGACGGCAGTGGTGTAGTGTGGCCATCCACATCCACGCTTGTGACAGGTGGATCCCTAAGGGAGTTATGCCATAAAGCCTGCCAAAAAAAAAAAAAAATCCGTGACATATGAGCAAGGTCATAGCGTAGTAAAATGACTTTCTGTGACCTCGAACGCATTGCTGACATGTTTACTTTCATCGTCCCCTTTCTTTGTACTTGAGGTTAGTACCTGTGACTGCCCAATGACACATGGACTCGCTAGCTCTGTGTTCCCTCATGTGTTATTGACACCTGTGGCTCCCAAGGTTCCATAATTGTCGCCTGAAACTGACAGCTTTTTAGTGCTTCAGGTGTCTCGCAGGGCACCTTATGCAGCCTTTAAAATATCCTCCTGCCGGACGATTCCGTTTCTCATTGTAAACGATCTAACTGGCTGGCTTACAACTAAAGACCAAGAACCAGTTCCTAATTGTTACAAGGCACATCGTGGACTGTGATGGTGCTGCTCGCGAGTTAGCCATCACTGTCCACTGCAGAAAATGGAATTTGTCTGAGAATTCGGTATGTCCTATTTCTATTGGGATTGAGTCTCCATCCCAATGACTTATTATTATGAAGTAGTAATATCCGTAGGCTATTCATTTTGATGGGTTTTTTTTTCTTTTTTTGGAATGCTTAAGAGACAGTATGTAACTTTAACTAGTGGAAGTAGCCGATAGCAGATAGCGTACCGAGTTCGAACCTCGGTTCTTTGAATTAGCGACGTTCAGACGATAATGGGTAAGAAAGCATTTGTAGATGGCAGTGCGCTTCGTAGGGAAGGTATTTTGCAAAGTCTTCTGCTGTGCACCATAAGTGTCGTCTGTAATGAACTCCAATTGTGGTGACTAGATCTGTGCTAGGGTTCACAGGGGGTGCTCAAAGAGTTCCCATAGACAAACTGCCCACAGAAGGACGGTCCCAACTGTGACCGACTGTACCTTCCCCCCAAAAAAAAGTTTTGTCTTGCTACTTTTCTTAAAATTCTCCTTTTTCTTCGTAGAGATGATTTCTTTACTTGTTTACAAAGAAGGGTCAACTCTGAGTTAGCCTTAAAGACCAGATTTTCTGGACACCCTCCCTCCCCCCAGTTTATGATCAAAGGGCAACAGGTCTCCCCTAGGAATCAAGAGCCAAAAGTTTCTTTTCCTAATTTAGAGATGCTTCCTTAAGGCCCAGTGAGGAATAGCCCATGGCAGGTGACCCCAAGCTGACTCTGGAGAGCAGCTACCCCTGTTAGTCCCCCTGTTACCTTCTCACCCCCACAGGTGGGGCTCGGAGCCTGTGGAAGGCTTCTGAAGACCCCTTCTGCAGAGCGGGTGGGCGACAGCATCGTCCTCCTGCGTCCAGCTGGCGCTGAGGGGCTTTCTGGCTCCCGGAGGTCATTTCTCAGAATGCCGTCCAGGCCTTGGTTACCCAGTTACCAATTTGAGAGTTTGCCTTCATGCCTTTAAGAAATGCCCATTTTCGCATTTATTAGATTTCCTTTGCAGAAAAAAATATGACTCGTACGTCGTGGAAGCAATCGCTTTGCAGACTCTTTTAGTCTCTGTTAAACTCTCTGTGGCAGATTCGGTGAACAAAAGGCTACGTGGTTATTTTTGGCTCTTTATCATCATTCTATGTCACCGACCACGAAGTCATTTTCGTTTATACCCAGGCCGATGGGACCACATCCAGGCCCATAGACAGAAATTCTCCTCTGTCTTTTCCTCTTTGCTCTGGCAACATGGCAGCTAAAGAAAGCATTTGGTGGGGACCGGCCCCTCTCGTGAACTTTTGCACAGATCCACCTCAAGTCATTTCCACAAAGCGACAGGTGGATTTGTGTGTCCGTCACCGCGGCGGAACTGACCGAGTCCCGCTTCTTCTGATGTGTTGTTTCTCTCTCTCTCTCTCTCTCTCTCCTTTTTCCGTCATCCCCTTCAATTTTTCCACGAAGCTTTCTCTCAAGCTGGTAAGCACAATTATTCCATGCATGTCCTGAATCTAATCAGGTTTCTTGGTGTGTGTCGTGTGGGTGCTATGCCATGCGCAGCCTGTCTTCAAAGTTAACCGTAGACTCGTGTCTCTCTTGTGTGTGCTCGTGTCGCTGGTTCTTTTTTTCAGACCTTCGAAATAACACAGGTCGAGACGCTAATAGAGGTGACCTTAATCTTTCCAGTTGCTAAGAAAATTAACGCTTAACTCCTGGTTTGGTTCTCTTTACTACTGGGGCCTTAAGAGGATGACAAATGTGGATCGACTTGACTTAAGGATGGATAGAAATATGATAAATTGGGGAGTTTACTGATTTCGACCAGTTTGAATAAAAGTAAATGTGATAGTTGAAAGATGCTTCTCCCTGGGAACCACAGAACCTGAGAGAGACATGCAGGAATGACGCCAGTACAAACTCGGGTCCCGGGCCACCTGCAAGCATTGAAGACCATGACATGGTTCCAGGTGCCACATCGATAGGGTGGCACCTTGCCGCATAGCTGATTGCAGAAATCACAAGATGATTTGATGGACATTGAAAAAAGCCTCCTAAGCCTTTCTAAAATGATTTACTTAGTGTTCTGTGTTGTTTCTACTTAATCGTCTAGCCCCTAGTAAAAAAAAAAACTAATCATTACGTTTATTAAAAGAAAACCTTAACCGACATAACCCATAACTATCCTTCAGGTGTGTGTGAGTTAACGTAGCATTCTCAGACACCACAGCTGAGAACCTCCAGACGTGATGGATAGTGGTAAACCATGACAACTCAGCAAGGTTGGCATTTTACGCACTGCTGTCGATAACGCATGACACGTTATTCTTCTATATACGTGTGTGTACATATGTACCTACCTATAGATACAGAACTTTCTTCAGCCTGACTTAGTATTTGGCAACTGACTCAACCCTTAAAGGAAAATGACTATTTTATGAAATTACACGTTTCTTAGACTGAAATAAAATCCCAAAGCGATTCCTCGGTTAAGGGCTGTACAAGAAGGACAGTTCTAGATGCTTAGGTGATCTGCTTTCCTCAGCAGCATGAATTTGGGGAGAGACTGGATCAATTAACTAGGAGTCTCTCACGTGTCAGGGTTTCTTTCCTGCCCTTTATTTGTTTTTCTGCTGAGGCGTCAGCAGCAAAAAAAAGATTATTTGCTAGGCGCCCTTTCTGGTTGAGATACAAAATCGTTTTACCAACCTGGCGTTGCATCGTTGCTTTATACCGTTACTTTGAAGCTAATAAAGAAGTGATGTGTCACACACAGATGGCCCGCGTGTAAGAAGAGTAAAATCTCAAGAAGCGGCTTGTGCTGTTGGGGAGCAGCTGCTCAAGAGCAAGCGTTTGATTCCAGAAGCCGGAAAACAAGATTGTCTTAGGGCCACAGCCATTTAGCATATACATACATGTGTGTGACCTCCTCTTCCTTGCTTCTTTGTAACTTGGGCTGGTCCAAAGGTTGAAGAAAATCTGTTCTGCCTCAAAGCTATAAATATAAATTCCTTCATGGCAAAATGAATCATAGGTCAGAGTATTGTTTGAAAGAATTCAAGCTTCAAAAGGCTCATTGGACAAAAGGACTTTTTTAAGGTACTTCCAGAAATCTTAAGTTTTCTGGATTTAGATGATGTTGTTCACCTGAATCAAACAGACGTGGTATCTATCTGAGGCATAGTTATTGAGATTAATGTTTTAAAAAACAACACAGAAACAGAGACTATCTATCGAAAGGGACCTAATTGGTCAATTAGACTAACTCTTGAGCCATCGGAAATAATTCGTTTATTACGTAATTATGTTAGTTTTTGTAAATCATCAGGGCTGCCTTTTGTTGTTGTCTGGGGTGTCTGTTTACACGTCATAAGCACAGTGTGTTTTACTTACAGACCTCTTTACAGTTGTTTATCCACCAACGCAAATCTGACCCCCATTCCCAGTCTAGACCTGCGTCATCCAATATGGCAGCCACCCACCAGATGTGGCGATTTAAATGTTTGCTAATTAAGGTTAAATAAAATTGTAAAGTTCAGTTCTCCAGTGGCACTAGCCACATTCCAAGTAGCCATATCCGCTACTGTCTTGGAGAGCGCAGATCAATTTCCATCATTGTAGAAAGTTCTTTCGGACTCAGCACATGGTAGGGGTAAATCTCAACGAAGTAACATTGCTTGCTAGAGTTGCTGACTTCTGAAACAGTGTACCTTACACTGGGTTTTGTCGATTCCAGCATTAAGAAACAAAACCTCAGCTCTACAAAACATGCTGATCTGTTTTAAGTGAATTCAGCATAAGAACAAACTATTAGGCTTTCAGGCCCCGCGATTGAATTGAGCGAATAATTAGGGTTTTAAGGATTATAACACGGTCGTATACTGGAAAGAAAAAAAACATCTGATTTATTTTTATATTGAAGATTAGTTAGTTTCATCTTCGTTTTAGAGGCAAATTGAATTTCCTTGGTTTGACATTAAGGAATAGTCACTTCCATTCATTCTGATTTCACTCAAATCTTATCTCCTTCCACACACACACACACACACACACACACACACACACACACGAGAACATTAGCTGAAAGGTCTTTGTGTGGCCTCAGTGGTAAACTATTTGCTGAATCACACACTTCCAGGCGACAGTCTGGCATTTTATCATAAGCAGCCTAGGAACTACAGTCACAAGCCGCCATGTAAGCCACTTGGCAGACTCAGCTTGATTTTGGAATGACTTTATCTGGATCCCTTCTTTACCACCCACTCCCCAAAGCCAGTCTCGCTTTTGTTGCTTTCATTGGTTTCAAAGTGAAATCTCTTTTCTAAATTCGTGGCTTATCCCCGGTTATTAAATAAATTTCTCTTTATGAAAATAGCCTCATTTAGGTAAAAGCACATGATAACCACAATTTAGCCACATTTTCTAACGAGTGAGCCTATGTCAAAATTTAGAAACTCACTGTTGATACTTTCCACTTAAATTGCGTGCTCAGAGGAAAGATAGCAATTGTTTTTGAAAGGAAATCAAAATATCAAAAGATACTTCTGGTGGATTAAAAGCAGCCGAGGTTGATCTCATACATTATGAGGTCGGGGAGGACTTCCTGTATGAATTTTCTGAGATTACCCTACAGATGTCAAAAGAAGTGACCAAGTGACTTATAGAGGCAGCAGAGGGGAAGAGTTCATGGGGGGAGAGGAAAGATCTTCTGTAAATGTCCTTTTCACCCTCATTCTCTGAGGAACTAGATATCCCATCTGTCACTTCACGGGGATGGAAACTTTTGGCCTCAGCCTGTGCGAAAAGACAGGAAGGAATACTCAGACTTGGGGGGAAGGGAGCCCCGGGGAGCAGGGAGGCAGTGCCTTCAACACAGAACAGTTAATGGGGCGCTTATCATTGTTTCGTAAGAAGAAACTTTAAAACTTCAGTGTTGCTACAGACACTGATGGGAAAGTGAAGAATCTGTCCCCAAATTGGTTTCTCATTGATTCCCCCTGGAGTCGAAAGTATTTCTTCCTCTCTCTTCCCTGCAATATTGCTCTTGCCTTATCAGAGGCGGCTCGGCCAGCATCAGTGTGGAACCCGAAGTGGTTGGTGGGACTCGGGTAGTTTGCATGGACTGATTCCGCTTCTCAGCTGGGTGTCGTGGGAAAGGGCTGAATTGATTTCACAAACACGCACAGACATCTGCAGCCCCTGGTGTCTGGGGACTCTTTCCAGCAGCCCTTCCTCTGGATCTTGTTTCCAGGAGTCCTGTCAGGCTTTCTGGCTTATTTCTGTTTGCATCCGCAGGGCGCGACGCCAGAGGATTTCAGCAACCTCCCACCTGAACAGAGAAGGAAAAAGCTCCAACAGAAAGTCGACGAGTTAAATAAAGAAATTCAAAAGGAGATGGATCAAAGGTAGGGTGGATCAGTAGAACTCATTAAGACGTTCAAGTTCAGTTTGGAAAGATGGGAAACCCGAAACTAGTTTTGAATATAATTTCAGCTGCGTGTGTGTCACCTGGGTCATGGTCAGGAGACCTGGTTCACCTTTTACCCCCATAGCAGCCCTTGCTGGTAACAAGGCAGATCACTTGGAGCTATGCACATAACGACTGTTCGTTGAGTACTTACTGTGTACAAGTAAATATTCTAGACACCGAAGATAAAGCACACTATCTACAAAAGACACATCTAACTCGTAACACATCTAAGTAAAGAATGAAAGATAAATACCATCCAAATGCTAACCAAAAGAATACTGACATGTGACGAGGCTGACTTCCAGGCCAAAAAAGCCCCCAAACTGTTCAACTCAGGAGGATAAACTTCATGATAATAGATGATTCAAATAACAAATGGCTCAATTCACCAGCAAGATAATAAAATTTTAAATCTGTAGGACCATAATAGCATAAACTCAAAACACAAAGATTATGCTATTAACCTTTTCGACATAAAGACGAGAAATGCAAATACATTATTAGAGTAGAGGATTTTTTTAGTGCATGTCTCTCCATAATTGATAGAACAGGTTAACCATGTCAGTACAGAATATTTGAGTAAAATAATTCATAAAATTGACCTAAAACTCATATATTCCTATAATGGCTCGAAATAGTCTTTTTTGAGCACACATAGAACATTTCCTCCAAATTGAGTATATCCTGGTTTTGAAAAAGTTAACCTGAATAAACATCAGAGGATAGATATCATTCAAGGTGTGTTCTCTGTAGCCTGCCATGAAGCAGGAGAGCAATCACAAAATTTCAGAAATTAAGAAATGTAGCTCTAAATAACTCAGACTAAAGAAGAAATCATACTAGATATTGGAAAAGATAGGAAACAGAACTGAATCTTAACCCTTATCCTACATGTCAGGTTTTGGGGTGTCACCAAAGCCATGCTTATAAAGGAAAACTCAGAGCTTTCAATACACATTAAAAACCAAGAACACTAAAAATCCATGAGCCAAGAATCCAGCTCAAGAAGTTAGAAAAAGAAGAGCAAATTGAATCAAAGAAAATAGAAGACGGGAAATCATAAAGCAAAGAGTAAAAATTAATTAAATAAAAAATACACATTCAAGAGATCTAAAAGTCGATTCTTTGAAAAGAAGAATAAGATGAAACTTCTGGAGAGACTGATCCGGAGAGGCAGGGAGGAGAAGTTTTGCTGGGAGAAATAGAGCAGTAGCTGGAGATGAAGGCCATGAAGTCGAGAGGAATTTTGTAAAGGTGGATGACCTTACCATATGTTTGTTATGAGAGCAGTTATTCCTCTAACGTGTTTATTGAGCACCTACTGTGTGCCAGATATTGCCGCGCCCTGGAGACATATCAAGTGAACAAAGCTCGAGTCCATCCAGCACCTTCAAAGAGCTTCCATTCTAGCAAGGAGAGACACACGAGAAACAATAAGTGCAATAGCAAATTATGTAATGTTGGAAAATGATGCATGCTATGGGAAAAAAAAGGAAGTGGAGCTGAGCAAGGGAGCTGGGAGTGCAGGATCGAAAGTTCTGGTAGGGCGACGTGGCCTGCGGGGGAGGGCAGCAGGATGTATGGGCTGAGACGCTCAGACGCGAGGAAGCGGGTAGAGGGGTGGTGAGGACTTGTGGAAATTCTTTTCCTGTTATTTCTGTATTTTCAGTTAAACTATTTCCCATGACTCAAAGTATGGTTCGGTGTGTTGGTCTTGTGTTTTATAATTGCTTGAGATTTTCTTTTGCTGAAACTCGTTAAGGCTGGCAGTGCCATTTGCTCTAAACTTTTCACAACTCAGACCCTCCTGAAAGCCCTTTGCAACCCTTGGGTCCCAGAGATGACCCCAAGCCTGCCGGCGACACTTCTCTAGGGGTTCCTCACTCATGCTGCTGTGGGAAGGGGGGACCTTGCAAGGTGCAGCTCTGGGGTTCTGTTGCCCGCCGGTCCTGGCTGCCAACCATGGGTTCGGTTTCTTAATAGTTGAAATAGTGTGTAGTAAAATAGCAATGAACCCGCGCATCTTCATGAGGTAAACATTTTGCAGCTCACAAAGACCCAGGATGTCAGCTGTAGCTTTGGTTTGCATGAAGGATGCGCTCATGGAAATATTTGGGTTTTGTTTGTTTTTACTGTTGTTCGGGGGCAGAGGGTGGGGCAGGATCGATTTCTGTGTTTTGCTGGCTGAAGACAATAGAGAGATGCCATTCAGAAAAGAAAACTAAAGTTTTTGTTTGTTTGTTCGTCTTTGTTTTTAACCGAAGTTTTAATATCAGTCTCTGGATGATTCACATGTTGGCAGCGGCATTCCAACAGAGAAGTTTTAGAAGGAACCGCTGACCTCGATATTCTGTTCCAAGCCACACTCAGCCTGGTCGGGGTCCCATTCACATAGTTTTTGAGAATATAATTGACTGATGACATTGACCTTTCCCACGTCCTGCTCATTTTTTTTTTTTTTTTCAGAGATGCCATCACAAAAATGAAAGACGTTTACCTGAAGAACCCTCAGATGGGAGACCCAGCCAGTTTGGACCACAAATTAACAGAAGTCAACCAAAATATAGAAAAACTGAGACTAGAGGCACAGAAATTTGAGGTATGAAAAAGCTATTGTTAGAGGGGAAAAAAAAGAAAAAAAGAAAAGACACGGAAGAGGGGATGGGTGTCACGAAGTGAAAAAAACATTTCTGTCATGAGGGAGACACGGCTGGAAATGCCAGCATGCGTCACGGGTTGTGAGAAAAGGAAAAATACGGTGTCATCCACCGTGTGGTCTGCTCTTCAGCAGACCCTGTTTAATTGTGTCCCTTTAAACGGACACTATCGAAAGCTGTGTTCCTTTGTAAACAGTGTCATTTTTAAGCGTTTCACTTAAGTGTGTTCTACTATGTCTCACGTCGATGATGGGTATAATTGGGAGTACACAATCGTCCATCATCTCAGTGATTCAAAGAGATGATTGAAACACCAATTGAAATACATTATTGTTCCTTCAGAAGACTCCTTATCAGAAGGTGATATATGTGAAAACCAGTAGGAAATACCAGTGAGAGATCAGTAGAAAGCACTCATTTCTGAAAACACCTTAATAAGTGTTTTAAGGAGAGGAGCACTCAGAGCTATGGACAAAAGGCTTCTCTCCTTCCCACTACCAAATTTAAAGACTGCAGAGCCTGGAAAAATAAATTAAGAGCAAACAGAATAGGTTATTTCTATCAATGAGGGCTCAAATGTGGCTTTTTTTATGGTTTTTATAATCTGTCACTAATTTATTACTGTTTGAGTTTTTAGAACCTAGAAATATCTTTTTCGGATTATCTGTATTCTACTGCCTTTTGAACAGTGTAACTATTCGAGTGTAACTTAACTACTGTGACCAGTTCAAATGTTACTGAAGATCATTTTATCTTCGATTTCCTTTGAACAAGTTTCTTCACTATTAAAAGTTACACTCAAAAGAGAAAAAAGGGAAGTGTGGCTTTCAAACTGAGTCATTGCTCAAATGTGGCAGTAGCCTCATATTTCCCAGTGTGACCTCATGGTCATAGAAGTTTGAGACCAGAAGGAACTAGAAGGGACTTATGGGAAATCACACAGCTGTTTAGAGCCCAGAGTTTTCCGCCAGGCACACCGCGGACAGTTGCCAAAATCCCTCTGCTTCCACCTCTCCGACTTGGGATGACATGGAAGCAGTCGCCTTCCAGTACATTCGGACAGGCGAACGCAAACACTTTGGAGACCCGGCCCCCACGTGGTCCTTCTCTAATCCGCCTCCATGACCCAGAGCGGAGGAATTGGGGGGCAGGGGGGGCTGCACACTCCGCGGGGGGCTCCCAGCTGCGGGCAGGCCGGGGTCTCACGGCTTTTGCTTGCAGGCCTGGCTGGCAGAGGTGGAAGGCAGGCTCCCGGCGCGCGGCGACCAGGCGCGGCGACAGAGCGGCATGTACGACGGCCAGACCGCGCCCACGGTCAACAACTGCGCGCAGGACCGGGAGAGGTACAGTATCTGAACGGCCCTGCCCTGCGGCGAGCCGGGACCCGTGCTCTGTGTTCACGTCCCGATTCCGGGACCTGGAAGCCAACGTCAGGCTCTGGTTAGACACCAGCGGGTCTGCGATGAGCGGCCTGTGGTTTTCCCACGGCGAGGAGCGCGCGCGGCCTGACTTCCGATGACCTTGATGCCGGCGCTGGCGCGGGGCGGGGTCCGCAAGCGCTTGGCGCTTCGGGGGACGACTTTGTGCCCTCGCTGGGGTCGGTGGCTATAGTGGCTGTGCGTTTTGCTTTCTTGAGCAGCCCAGATGGCAGTTACACGGAGGAGCAGAGCCAGGAGAGTGGGGTGAAGGTGCTGGCCACGGACTTCGACGACGAGTTCGACGACGAGGAGCCCCTCCCCGCCATCGGGACTTGTAAAGCCCTCTACACGTTCGATGGTAACACCTCGTGGGCCGGGTCCCCCCACGCTCCATAAGTCACTCCGCTTTCCGGGGGGGCGGGGGCAGGGGGTGGGGTCTGACTTTTGAAGCCTTCCGATCTTTCTCTTCTCACTCTTTTGTTCTACTCATGGTGTTTGTCAGTATTTATTACTATTACTATTGCTATTATTATTATTATTACTATTATTGTTGTTGTTTTGATGGCTATATATCTTGCCTTTTGGACCGTATAATTTAACAACTTTCAAAAAGCTTAATTGCAGCGGGTAGTATAAAATAATGATTATTCCATCCATTCGTTCAATATCGATAGAGCTCCTGCCTTGGAAAGACCCCGGAATCAGGGGTGCGATGCAGGTGGCATGGTGTGGCGTCTGGCCTTGGGGAAACAAGGCAGACATGCTATAGGAGAGGGCAGCTCGCAGGACTTAGCGGAGCGGGGGTACCTAACGACGGGGGGTTCACGGGAGGGCGAGATCGGGTCCTTGAGGCATTTAGAGAGCTCTCCAAGCCGCGGGGTGTCAGAGGCGTGGGCACCACCCAGCCCGCTGCAGTGAGGACATCACGGGGTTCCTGTGACTGGAGCTCGGGTGTCTTAGGGGGACTAGTGGAACATAAGAGTAATAATGAGGCGGTGCCCGTGGCCGGGGTGACAAACGCTGAGGAGCTATTGAAAGTCTCTGAGCAGAGTCTGGCCACAGTCAGAGCTGTGCATGAGGACATGTGCAGTCATGAGTGTAGGGGTGTAGGGGCCATGAGAAATGTGGGTAATGGTTAGAAGGACAGTGAGTTGGGGTAAGTTGGAGGAGCCCTGGGGTAAATGAATTTCACAGATTTCTTTACGGCGGGACTTGGCAGAGTCTTTAATACACTAAATGTTCATTATGACAAAAGAAACAAGAGAAATGCCAGGTTAAAAGTTCCAATTTTACTTCACGTCCCAACCATCTCCTCCACCACCCCCGTGTCCCCACTGTACCTCTCTTAACAGCTCCCTAAACAATTTGCCTTTCAGAATCCTGTTGAATAGTGGTGGCTCATCTTTCGAAATTATCTTAGCAAACAGTCGTGGGGGCGTCAGTTACGGGATGATCATGGAGATGTTGCAGCTCAGACTCATGGCTGATCGGAAGCGGGAACAAAGAGGGGAGGAAATCAGAGATGATTCCCTAAGTTGTGTTCGGGGGGGACGGTGGAGATGTCCACTGAAATAGGAAAGTAGGCGGGGGGGGGTCTCGTAGGGGGACAGCCGGGAGCTCAGGCCCAGCCGTGCCGCGTGTCCAGTGTCAGGGCAGCATCAAGGTGGAGGTGTGCTCCAGGTGGAAGGAGAAGGGGAGCCTCAGCTGCAGAAAAGAACCGGAGCAGACAGAGAGGAGTGAGGATGGTGTGGAAGGAGGTGCAATCGAAGAAGCCACCTGAGGGCTTTCACCCCGAGAAAGAGAGTCAAGAGAGGGGGAGGAGTTGAGAAGAAGACCCAGTGTTTCTGCCCTCTGGGAGGGAGGCGGGAGGAGTTGGAGAAGCTTCTCTGTGGAGAGATGGACGGAGAGAACTGGATGCTTCTGGGCGCTTCTGGGCGGGAGAGGAAGTCTACGGGGACAGGGGGGGATGGTGGAGGAGGGGCCGTGCCTCTGAGGACCCACCTGACACTTTGGCCACACTCATTTCACCGTCGAGCTCCCTGTTTGCTCTCCGCCTGGATGGGACCAGAAACCTGACCCGTTCTGCCGTTGCTTTTCCAGGTCAGAATGAAGGAACCATTTCAGTCATCGAAGGAGAAACGCTGTACGTCATAGAGGAAGACAAAGGCGACGGCTGGACCCGCATCCGGAGGAGCGGGGACGAAGAGGGTTACGTCCCCACTTCGTACGTCGAAGTCTATTTGGACAAAAATGCCAAAGGTGCTAAGACTTATATTTAATACAACTTTAAAAAAAAAAAAAAAAAACTTGACAAAATTGGAGTCGCTTCTCCCCACAACTGTGACTGTTATAGGCAGTTCTTCAAAAGACGATGGAGAACATCACTGTGCTTGTCCTCAGTGGGCATCAGGCATCTCACACCTGAATCTCCTTGTCTAGTCCTGACTATAATCAAGTTTCACTCGCTGATGAAATGCCATGTGGAAAGCTGCCGACTGCCAATGTACAGCTTTGTCGTTTGAAATATGAGAAACGTGTCTTCTTTCGGCAGCATCTGTAGATAACCAAAAAAAAAAAAAAAAAAAAAAAAAAAGGCTGCCTTGTAGCTTCTAGTCAATATTCCTGAATTTCAAAGTCCGCATACATCATAGGGGTGCAGAAGACTAGTTCTCATATTTCTATCTAGTATCTGCCGCAAATCGAACCACCATAGAATGTTACATTTTGTTAAGTTAATTAGTTGGACTGTGATAGTTTGTTAAAATCTTACATTCACTTTGGAGAAAGTCATAAATCACAGCTCTCCCTCCTTGAGAAAAGCAGCAAATAAGAGTCTTTCTTTGGTACCAAAATTGTGTATTTCTACTTAACCTGGTTAAAATCATTGTTACAGTATCGTGATTATCATATTATGTCTATTGGATGCCAGAAAACCAATTGAAATCTGGAAAAGTTTGGTCATTACACCTAGTTGATTCTTCCACGTGCCTAGTGATCTGCCCTCTGCCAGTCAACAGAGTTGATCGGATGTGTTAGTGCTATTTAGATAAACTTACATAAAACAGCTTAGTTTTATTCTGTCGGAGGTTTTGTGGCAGGTGGAGCTATACTCAGCTGACACCTCCCAGATAGGGCTGTACGTAGACGCAGCATCTGCTTCTGCACAGACGCAGATCAGCACATTGCTTTTTTTTTTTTTTAATTGAATTAATTTTTAATATGAACTTGATTTAGAAAAGGCCTATAGATTCTGATTTTCATAGTTCCCTGCATATTATCTTTCTGCCTTAAGCTCACATTTATATTAATGGGAGTATTACAGATAGAAAAGAGATGTTGAGTGTTAAAAAGAAAGTTACAATCTATATTTGAAAAAATTAAGTAAATAACGTTGTGTGTGTGTGTGTGTGTGTGTGTGTGTGTGTGTGTGTGATTCCCCCAATGACTCTAGCACATAGATTTTCAAAGGGGAGATTTTTTTTAAATCATTGGCATCTCTAAGACCCAAAGTATGAAGTTACTGAAAATCAGTTTAGAATTGCTAGCTCATTTCATAGAATTAACAGTAGCCAGAATAAAATAAAATGTTTCACCATCTTTAAAGGAATCTGGGTCACATGGGGACTTGCATTTTGAAGTTGGCAGGATAGGTAGTAAATTGGTCACATGCATAGATGAGCATCAAGGCTAGCGTTTGTGCCCATTTCGAAAATTTACCCTGAGATCTCCAGAGAACAGCTATAAATGGGTCAGAATGAAGGTGTCACCTTGAGATTCTCTTTGGATTTGGCTTTGAAAATTATTCACGTCCTTCCTAGTTTTAAATGAGAAATTAGCTCCTTGCCTCAACATTGGGCTCCTTTTGTAAGCGCAAGTCAATTTGCAGCTGATTTTTAAAAGCAACAGCAGCGCACGGGGGTGGGGAGAGATGTGGCAGGAGTTACAAGTGCTTGTTGCAGAATCCAGCAGGAAGTTCACTGATGTTTCTCACAGAGGCCACCAGGGTAGAACTTAGTAACCTTTACTTAATGACAGCCTGATATTTAAAACACTTTTTGTTTTTAAATAATTATAGAATCTCAGGAACTTGCAAAGATAGTGCAGAGAGATCCCGGTACCCTTCACCCAGTTCCCTCCCCATGGTTATATCTGACACAATTATAATACAGTATCAAAAGCAGGAAACCGACTCCTGTCGGCCTGATTTTTTTTTAAATATAACTTTGTAATTCAAATTCCTTTGCAATAATTATACTTTTGCTGACATAATATCAATAAAGCCACTCAGCCTGAACCCAGACCTCCCTCTCCGGGGAAATATACCAGTCCTCTTTTTTAAGTATTGCAAAAAAAAAAAAAAAAAAGTCAGCTGAGCCTTCACCACAGGGGCATGTTTTAATGAGCAGCAGGAGGTCACCACTTTAGGTCTGTCATATGTGAATGGGAGGCCTGCAGTATTACAATCTAACCTTTCTATCCGGTGATGAACTCACTTCCAGAGTAGGAGCTAGTGGAAAAGGCAAAGTAACCACTGAAAAAGTCTCAACGTGCGTGGGGCAAGACATTAGTCCTTTACACGCCAGCCTTGAAAAGTATGGCCTTCCATGAGGTTTCGTTCGTTTTCTTTTGATATTGTGCAAATTCCATTCAAAAAATAGCTCAGGTGATTTGGGGGCAGGTTTGGCGCCTAAATTATGATCATTCATGTACGTCGTACATCACCAATAGCCCATGGAGCTATGTGATCCTGACCAAACGGTGGAGGATATTTTATCGTTGCATTTCCATCTAGTCAGTGCATGAAGGATTAGAAAAAGCATTGACTCGATTCCCAAGGAATCAGGAATTTCCCTTTCCGCCCGAAGTATACTTTGTTTTCTTCCAATAGTTATCTGTTAAAATAAAAGAAACAAAGTCCCGGCTTGTTTATAAAGTTATTTTCCTTTTATTTTAGAGATAAACTTAGAGGTTACTAATGTGTATGTGAAAAGAAACCTTCCTCCCTGCCCCACCAATACCCATCCTGCCCCCTGCATGTCTGTGTTGAGTGTGTGTTTGTGTGTGTGGTGTCTATGATGTGACTACTTAATAATTGCCAAAACATTTGGACTAGAGGAACTTTCAATTGGTCATCTGGATTGTGACTATCTTCTTTTATGGTTTGGTTTTGTTTGTTTTTTTTTTAAATTGCTTTCTGTTAAACTCGTCCCGTAAACCCCCTCCAATATGTTTGTATATACCGCGATTTAAAAACTAAGAAGGATGACTTGAATTCCGTTTGTTTTAACGTTTTACTCTTTTATCTGTTTGTTTTATTGGTGATTCTGCTGCCTCATGTCATGACCTTTTTGTTTTTGTGGAAGGACTGTGTCACTGGTAGGTAGGGCCCTGCGGCTGCTCCTCGCTTGAGTTTATAGTAGACACTTGGGTTCTGAGTAAGTTTCGTGTGAATACGGCCAACCGTGGTTGTTTCTCTCTGTCCTTATCCTAAAAGAAAAGACTGTCTGGCACTTTTTAGTTGTACCCTCGTACCTGCCTCTCTAATAAACGTTATATTTTTCTCAGCGTTGTGTATTTTAAATGATTTTACACCTTTCTGAGAAAGCGATTCTGTGTATTCTGAGCGTTTAACTCTTTTCGTCTTCAGTAATGGGGAATTTTCTAGCCAAATGCTTTTTAAAAATTCTGCTCTTTCCTCCTCTTA
>CM053509.1:158359677-158399738 GCA_028627145.1 Eidolon dupreanum | reverse complement strand
CACGCACTTCAGCTCTGGCCGAGGGCTCGGGGCGCCAGGACGGCCCTGAACCCCACTCCAGCTCCATCGGCTCAGAGAGTCTGGGCACGTCCGTCCCGTTTCTCCCCCCGAAGCTGGGTCTCGTGGCGGGAAGCCCCCCCCGGGGAGGTGGGGGAGCTGGGCGGGCCGCTGCGTGCTGGCGCCCGGCAGGGTCGGTGCTGGAGGGACAGGGCTGTCGGGCACCTGGCGTCCGGCAGGGGCTGGAGGGCCGCGGGGAAGGGGGCTGAGCCTCGGCGGGCTGGGGGCCGAGGGCGGCCATGGCGGTGTCCACGTCGGCGTCCTCGTCCACCTGCTCCGAGCTCGTGCGCTGCTGGCCCCAGGAGAACTTGCGGTCCTTCCTGCGCTCCTTCTCCGAGATGGCGCGGCCCGCCTCGTCGGGGCTCAGCGGCTCCACCTCGGCCTGCGCGCTGCCCCCGCCTCGGCCCTGCCCGTCGCCCTCGCCCCGGTCGCTGCTCGAGTCGCAGGACAGGAACTCGTCCTCTGACGGGCTCCGGTCGCCCTCCCGCTTGTCGTCCGAGTCGCTCGAGTCCGAGTCCCGAGCCTCCGTCAGCGTCGCCGCTGCCGTCACCACCGGCTCCTTGAGCTCCTCGTGCAGCTGGTCCATCAAGCAGCGCAGGAACTCCTGGGTGTCCTGCAACCGGGGGCTGCGTCAGCAGGGCTCCCCCTGGGGGGCGGGAGCACCTGCCACCAGGCCCCCGGCCACTCGGGCTGGCGGGCCCTCGCTGGCGCCCTGTGCAGGTACACCCCCTGACCCCTCGCAGTGGCCTCCATGGCGGCTCTGTCCTCACCCCCTTTCTACTGAGCACGCCGAGGCGCAGAGAGGCTGAGGGACCCCTCCCGGGTCACACGGCTGTGAGGGGTCAGAGCCAAGGTCCATCTGACGCTGTGGCTCATGCTCTTCACCACCTGGAGCCCTGCTTCTAGCTCGGTGTGGGAGAGAGCAGGGACGTCACATTCAGCCACGAATGTCGCCTTGCTCCCTAAAGGAGGGGACACGGGGCAGGAAGGGAGCCCACGGAAGGTGTGCACTCAAGGGGTGCGCACGTGAGGGCTCAGCAGAGGTGTGTGGGGAACAAGGCCCCCTGCAGGCCGCGCGGCCTGCATCCTCCCCCTGCCTCTGGTTCTCCCTGCGCCATCCTTCCGCCAGGACCTGGGGCGTGAGTACTGGTTCTGCAGGCGGGACGTCACCTTCCCGCAGACCTGCGCGTGACTTGGACTAAGCTGCCACTTCAGGTCTCAAATCACAGCAGTGACACTTCTATTCTGACTCGTCTTTGACTAGGTCGCCAACCCAGCAGGAAGTGAGGGCAGCGAGGCCTCGGGCTCGGCCTGCCCACTGAGCCGAGAGCTGCACACGCCACACGGGAGGTGCTTTCAAAGGTCCTTAGATGCTGATGGCAGTGGCCCCCGACAGCTGGGCGCACTTGCTGCCGTGCTGGGCCACTGGACTCAAAGTCTAGTTCTGTCCCTCGCAGTTCCAGACCCAGGTGTCAGAAGCAGCCCCTCCCCCACCGCCTGGCCCAACTCCTGACCCACATGAGGCGGGCCTCCTGCAGTGGCCAGACCCAGTCACGCACTCGAGGCCTCACGTCAGACAGGGGGAGAGGGGCTCATCCTCCCCATCCCAGCTCTGGCTGCATTCCCTCAGGCCAAGTGCCAAACCTGAAGACCAGAGAATGAACCGCCAGCTTATCTCGCAGCTCGGAGACGGGAGAGGAGATGTGTGTCCTGAGTCAGGGTCACCAAAAGGTTCCTTTAAGAAAGAGGCTGTCGACACGCCGTCTACTTTTTTTTTGGTTTTTCCTCTTAACAAAAGGACTCTGTGCCCGTTGCTAAAATCTCAAGGCGTGTGGAAGCGTGACAGCATCCTCTGGTCACCAAAGGGCCCACAGCTGCATCTGCACTTCAGACTCAGAAATGTCCTCTGCTACATCCAAGGACCACAGAATGATGCTTCTGGAGTCCAGCAGCCGAGGCGCCCTGCCCCACGGGGTCCTCACTGAGAGCCGAGGGCCGGCAAGGCGCCTCGCACAGGATGAGGGGAGCACTGTGGTGAGGGACGCGACAGCTCAGCCAGGCCTGAGCCCCACCCCTGCCGCTGTGCGCTGTGTGACCTGAGAGAGCTGTAGAACCTCTCTGAGCCTCAGCTCCTTACCTATAACACGGGGGTGATGACAGGGCCCACTATAAGAGTTCTGTGGCTCTTATAACCAAGGCTGCACCTACGTGGCAGGTAGTGACCAACAAACAGTGGATGGCGGATTCTGATCACTGTGTAGACAGCATCGCTCCCCAGAAAGGGCTGCGTTCTGGCAGCGCTGGGCTTCTCAGCCAGGACCCTGCCATTCATCCAGCTGAGGGTGCGAGCAGAGAAACGCCCAGCAGCCCGCACCGGAAGGGATGGGGGTGGGATGCGGCGAAGGCATCCCTCACGTGACCGCCGCCCCGTTCCTGGCCCCCACGCTCAGGCCGCAGAAACGGCCAGCCAGAGAGGTCCAGCACCACCCGCAAGCCCAGCAGTGAAGCCCCTGCAATGTGACAGTCTGAGGCAGGGACTCGGACCCGGTTTGGGGCTGGGGTATGTACGTGGCTGCATCTTGGTCCCATGATTTCATGCAGAGGAGTTCTCTAGATTTACGAAACTTGTGATCAAATGTTTAACAAAAGCGAAATTCTGCCGTGGTTTGGAGAACGAGAAGGCGCGTGCCATTCTGAATGCAATGCTGACACGCGCAGACTCTGGCGTTAGGCTGCCTGAGGTCAAACTTCCCCTCCGCCAGCCGTGTGGCCTGGGCAAGTGGCTTGCCCCGCTGAACCTCGGTCTCCCCATTTTTCCAGCGGGGTGAGCACCAGCGGGTTGCTGGGAGGCTCCAACGTCCTCACACGTCCTCAGGCAGCGGGGAGCCCCGCCTCACAGAGGTTAGGTGCTGTAGCCATTGCCCATGCCGGTCTTGGCTTCAAAGCCAGGCCGACTAGATAATGGCCCTGGGTATCCCCTGGTCAGCTTGGACAGCCTACCTGCTGCGCATAGCCTCGAAACATCGGGTTGACCAACTTGATCCCATGGGACAGGCTGGCGGGGACCACGCAGCTTGGGCTGTAGGAAGACCAGACCCATTAGTACAGGTGGCCTGTCTGGGCTCTTGACACCGTGAGGGCTGGCCGCAGCCAGCCGGCAGGGTGGGCTCAGACTCGGCGAGGCATTTGCCGCGCCTTTGGGGGGTGCCGACACACCGGGCCTTGGCAGACTCTTGCGTCTCTACGGTCAAGCGAGAAAAGGTCAGGGTGTGGCCCACCCGGGTAAAAGGCTCTTGACAAGCCTATTTTAAAACTGTTTTCACTCCAAAATATTTATTGTAGTCTTCTTTCAAAAGTCATACATGTTCATTATTGAAATAGCTAAAATTTCAGAAAAGCCCAACAAAGAAACATTACTGTTAACCGCACCACCCACACATTACTACCATTAAAATTTCTAGATATTTCTGTGAAAATAAGGACATTTACAAAATTACATACAGGTATACACTTAAACTTTGCTTATTAGAAAATTGGAATTATATTGTATCATACTGTTTCATAATCTACTTCTACCCTTAATGTATTTCTATGCTCCATTTTAAATTATCCCCAATTTTGACTTTTTCTGGAGAAACAGGTCTAATCCAAGCTTCCTGTCTTTAAATTCATTTCACACTGGGCTGAAGGGCCGGCCACCACTTATGAGGTTCCTTCCTGTGTGCATGGTCGTGGCTGAGACCCAGGAGCGGGCACGGCACGGCACTGATCCGGGCCTTGACTGCAGGCTCAGATCAATGCCAGGTTCAAATTCTAGCTCCACCTCTCACAAGCTGTGTGACCTTGAGCAAGGTACTTAAATTTTGCTGAACCTCAGTTGCCCAACTTGGAAAACAGAGTTGGCCACGGCGTCCACCTCATAGGGTTGCCATAAACACCATGGGGGTAGACTACAGCAAGCGCCCGGTGGGGGGCTGAGAGGACACCCCCATCCCCACACACCTGCCCTAGTCAGGGCTGTCACTCACCGCTTCCTGTGCCAGACCTCAGAGACCAGCTTCTGGTAACTCTTGCACAGGGCTGGCTTCTTGTCTGTGCGCACTAGGCCTCCGCACTCCAGGAAGAACTGGGTCAGCGGAGGGCTGGGGGTGGGGGGCAGTGAGCCAGGTCAGGAGAGCAGAGAAGGGGAGCACCACGTCTTTTAGAAAGAGCAGGCTGGCGAAGCACAGGCTTCTAGTGCGGGGGAGCTCTCACCTGGAGGACACACCGCAGCCCCCTGGAGCCAGAAGTGCCTATGGGTGACTATGAGGGTCCCACCTGTTATGGGCTGACCTGTGTCCCCCAAAGTTTCTAAGTTGGAGTCCTAACCCCATACCTCAGGGGTGGTCCCTAATCTAGTACGACTGGTGTCCTTGCAGGAGGAGGAAATTTGGACACGAACACGCACAGAGGGAAGATGGTATGGAAACACAGAAGGCGGCCGTCTGTAAGCCCAGCAGAGAGGCCTCAGAAGAAACCAACCCTGCAACACCGTGATCCTAGACTTCCAGCCTCAGAACTCAGAAGACAGAGAACTTCTGTTGGTCAGGCCACCGGGTCTGTGGCGCATTATGGTGGTGGCCACAGCAAACTGACACAGCCCTTTCCCCCACCAGATCAGCTGAGCTGCCCCATTTAGGGCCGGTGGGGTGAGGGGACCGGCTGTTACGTCCTGCTCGCTCAGCCCATTCTGTGGAAACCGTCCTGAGCCTGAGAGCATCTCTCCTACCCGCCTCTTCCTTCTGTTTCTAAAACTTATCTCATTACACAAGGAATAACGTTCACGGTAGAAAAACTAGAAAATGTAGATAAACAACCATAGGAATCAACCTTAACCCTACCATGTGAAGGCAGCCACCCTAAAGATTTGAGGGCGTATCCTCCCCGACTTCCTTACGTGTCACGGCCCCGCCCTCCCTCACATGCACGTATGCTGAATCCCGACCAGGTGGCCTCACGGGGTTGACAGCCTCTTTCGGGAAAAATTAGTATTTCCCCCCAAATGGGATCACACCGCACACAGCTGCATAACCTCCTCTCCCCACTGCCTGCACCCTGAAGCCCTTCCCGTGTCAGTGAACACTGAGCTGCACCACTTACTCCCACGCCCACTAGAGGGCTGGCTTGGAGTGACCTGTGACCCTGGACCCGTGACCCTGGACCCTTAGGTCGTTTCCAGTAAACGACAGGATGACTAACGGCCCAGCAGACAGCTTTCTCCACATCTCCGCTGTCCCCTGAGGAGGGACTGCTGGGCCAAGGGCATGTGTGTTCTTGGGGGTTCAGATGGGGAACATGGGGGCTGCTGCTGCGACTTCCAGGCCCCCAGGGACAGCTCCTGGCCCCATCTCCCAAAGAAGTGACGACCTACCAGTTGGACAGGGCCTGCAGGGCGGCGTTCATGTAGCAGGAGTTCCCGAGGTTCTTCATGCCCGTGAGGCCTAGGAAACCCCGGCATGCGGGGGAGGGACGTGAGCACCTGCGCGGCGAGGGGCCCTCACAGTGCACTCGGAGATGAGCTGTGGCCCTCGAGGCGCCAGGACCCAACCGGAGGAGGGCACGGGTGGCTGGTGTTCCACTCCCGAGATGCGCCAAGAGGATGTGGTTCCCCCCACACAGCTACGGTCACCCAAGTGTGCCAAACAGACCGACTCTGCCCTCCAGCCAGCCCTGCTCACTGCCCGAGTGCACAGGGAGGGCCCAGGTGCAGAGGGGCCAGCCTGCCCAGGGTCACACAGCCAAGACCGCAAAGGACCCGGCTGGGCAGCCAGCACTCCAAAAAAAGCCACCACGCTACACGGGCCGTCCATCACGCGCCCAGTGCCCAGGGTGTGTGGAGCTTCCCGTCCAGAGCAGAGGCCCCCGGCCTAGCCCACCCGCAACCCCTGTTGCAGGGGCTGTCACCTCGAGGTTTCAGGCCATCGTCCTCTGAGTCAGACTCTCCTTCATCAGCCACGGCAACGGGGACGGCTTTCAGAGGGTGGGAGGGCAGCGGGGAGTCCTGCATTCGAGACCCAGAGTGAGGAGAAGAGGGCATGAGGGGGGCGTGAGGAGGGAGGGGTGAGGAGGGAGGGGGCGAGGAGGAGAGGAGGTGAGAAGAAGGGGTGAGGAGGGAGGGGATGGGGGGGGTCAGAGGCCCATGTGCCACCGGGCGAAGGAGGCCCAGCTGCCAGCCCTGGGCCTGCACCGTGCTGGCCCCTCTGAGCAGAGGACGCTGTGGACAGAGCTGGCACTGGCGGCCTCACCCTGAGACCTTGTATCTTATTTACGATAAGGAATAATGACTATTTATTTTATTTATAAGAAACGTGGGGGAAAACAGAAACAAATACTAACACGCAATCCAACTTTCCTGAGACAACCACTGTTAACCACCTGCATATATCTGTATAGATTTTTAACACACGTGCCACCCAAAACAACAGGATACTGTGTGCAAAATCGTCAACATCCACCCTGCCCACAAAGGTGTCCCATGCACACAACTGAGCCCCTTCTACAGGACGGGCACTGTCCGGATGGAAGAGACACGACACGCACACGGACCCTCTCGGGCCTCCCCAGGGGTCCCCTCCTGCAGGTCCAACCGACAGCCGGTTGGCCAAGCGCCAGCCGCGGCCGGGCCCGCCAGCTTTAAGGGGCCGCATGGCGCCCCGCTCGGTGCCAGCCTGGGTGGTTTCCAGGCGCATCCCATGGCAAAGGGCGTCATAGTGACTCCTCCTGATCCCCCTGGGCTGTTTTAGATCGGGGGCCGCCAGGGGCTCTCCGCGGGCCTGGCAGCGTCCGTGCCGGCCCCACGGCCTGGCACACCTGAGCCCTGCGTTTACAAATGGCCTCGCCGCGGCCCGTGGGCTCCCTGGGGGAGGCCCTGCCCCAGTCGCCCAGGCTTCCTCATCGCCTCGCCGGGGCCTTGGCATAAAGCCGGGACTCTGGGAGCCGCTGCTGACATGAGCACCTCAGTCACCTGGGAACGGTGATCGGGCACAGACGCCATCCGGGACGCACTGGCCCGTGCTCCACTGACACTTGGGTCACAGTGCCCCACCCTCAACACATGTCACCACCCATCGAACTGACCCCGCTGCGCCCCCCTACCTGCTCGGAGAACTTGTGTGAGGAGCCGGGCAGGTGAGCCGCCAGCCGCGGCTCCAGGAACACCTCCTTCTCGCAGGCGTAACACCACACCCGGAACGTGGTCAGGTTCACTGTCAGGTTGTGCTTTTTAGCCTAGAGGGCGAGATCCACAACGAGATCAAGGACACACTGGCCTAACAGGTGCCCCCAGCCTGCATCCGGCTGCCTCAGCTCTCCGGCCTCAGTGAGGACTCTGTCGGGACCGAGGGGCAGAGGGGCCTGCTCACCCTCTAGCGGGAATGCCAACGGCGGCCGCCGGTCCAGCGCGGACACGGGCTAAGTGCTGGCACCCGCGTTAGCTCTTGCTTCTCTGCTATGATTACTCCCACTTTGCAGACATAGCCGCTGAGGCCCGACGCAGGTAGAAGAAGCCGGGGCCTGAACTCAGGGCTGTCTGGCTGCTCCCGGCCACCAAGCTCACCTGTGCATGAAGGGTGCTGTGGTCAGCGAAGGATTCTCCACAGCCAACGTAGGGGCAGGCAACCTGGGGACAGCAGGGAGGAGGCTGGATTAGGGCTGGCCAAGAGGACGGTGCCAGCACAGTGAGCCAGTGTCCCCCGTCTCCATCCAAGAAGACCCACAAGGGATCGAGGCCCTGCCACGGGACCACAGATGTACAGCCCTGAAGCCTGCACTGGGCAGGAACGGCCACTGCAAAAGCGGCCCCTGGCCTCTGAGCACAACGGGCAGGTTGTCCTGGGCCACTGCTCTTCCGGTAAAATGCCGGGCAGGGCCACGGCTAGACCCAGGCGGGGCTGAGGCCGAGCTGCCTGGCCCAGACCCTCTTGGCCTCCACTGGCCCCTTTTCACCAACTTCCTGCCAGGTCAGTTATTGGTGCCATACTTTCTGTGGCTGAGCCTGGGTCTCACAGCCCTTTTCTAATAGGTGACACTGAATGGGCAGAAGCAGTGGGGCCCAAAGCTGAGCCAGTGCCCCACAGTGGGGCCTGCACAGCCCCAATAACCCTACCTGTGGCCTTGCCCTCTCCTATCCCAAATCTACCGACCTGCTCAGCACCTCTCCACTGTGGAACTCCGCCCCAGCGACAAGGCAGCCTCTCCACTGGAGGGGGCACTTGGGGTCATTTCTCAGTGATCAGCACCGCACAGGCTGGTGAGAGCCCTTTGTCACAAAAGATGCCTCATTTGCTGCAGAGGTTTCTGTACCTGTCTGTCTGGGGGGACTCCGGGATCCCAGGAAGTAGCACCAAGTCTCACCCTTCTTGCTGACCCCCAGGGGCCTAGACAGTGTCCTGCAATCTACTTTAGACTGACTGACAGGCCCAGAAGCAGAGGCCGGAGTCCCCTGGGGGACCCTGTGTCTTCTGCAAAGACAGATTTGAACTGTGATGTCTTCAACCTCTCAGCAGGCCTTCTTATTTCTACTTCTGTTTATTTTAAAAGGAATTTAAAGTAACACTCATTTTTAGTATGTTATAAAACACCATAAATACACACCTATACAAAATTTGGAAAATACTACGAAATTACAGAGAAAAAATGAAAATTACCCATAATTCCACCCCCTACTGAAAACTGTCATGTTTTGATATATGTTACTCTTTTTAATAAACAATAATAATCCAAACACAGTCAGACTTTCCCGGATTCTGTCTCTGGGCCACACGCCCTGCTCAACCCATCGCAGGCACCATCTCATCGAATTCTACCCCAACCCCAAGAGGCCGAGACAGCTGTCAGCGTCGTGGTCCCTGCTGTGTGGGGGCAAACGAAGACCCAGGCTGGCTCCCGGACAGGCTGCTCCTTCAAGAGCCAGGGCTCGGAGCGAGAGACCTCACGGAGGCGCACGTAGCTGTGCGAGAGCCATGCTCTTTATGAAGGTGAGATCGTCTCATCCACAGTCTTCTCCCACGTGCTCTTTGCTCTTCTCATTTTTAATGGCTGCCGAGGCAGCCAGCCCAGGGACTCGCTGACCATGGATCTCTTTTAGCTTGGGAACCCCGCCTGAGACATCCATGCCCTGATGCCCTTGTCCCTGCCCAAGGCTCCTGGCAGTGCCGACCAGGGACGAATGTCCTCAGCCGCGTCTAGATCGCGCCCTACGCCCCCAGCAGCTGCCCACGCCCCTTACCTGGAGACAAGCCCACAGGTTCGGTCCAGCAACACCACACGACTGACAGGTTCCCTGCGTGAGGTGAGGTGAGAGACAAAGAGCAAAGTGTGAGGAAGGCCCTCTGGGGACCCCAAGGAACCACGGCCTGGCCTGCTCCAGCCTAGGGGGGGGCCACATGTCTGCCTCTGCTGACACTTCGCCCTAAGTGCCACGGCTTTGTCTGCCTTGGGAAAGGCCCTCGTCAGCCCACCAATCTAAACGCGGTCCCTTACAGGGACACTTTACACGTTATTGTTTGAAGTTTGTTCTATTATGTGCCTGCAAAAGCATTTTCAGTAAAATCATTTGAAACTTACACAGACTCCTAATCTGCAGTCTCATCACATCTGCTGCTACTCCTCCTTCTTCACTCTATTTACGCCTCAACCCCACCCCCTCCCTCCCGGGTCCGTCTAGACTATGGGCTCCACGACAGATAAGGGGGTCTGTTTTGTCTGCTCCTGTGACTTCACAGGGCCTGGTACAGATTAGGAGATCAGTGTATTTGCTGACTACAGAAAACGTGCCGGTTCATGGTGGTCTGGGTGACAGAGCCTGCTTCTTGTCTACCGATATCTTCCCTTCTTAAGAGCAGAGGGCATGAATCTTGGCTGAGCACTTGGCCAGCCAGCTGCAGACCGTTTCTCAGCCACCGCTGGGACCATGGAGCTCAGTTCTAGTCCATGGGATGACAGCAAAAGTGACGTGTGCTACTTCTGAGCTGTGCACTACCCTCCCTCTTTCTCTTTGTTACATTGCCTAGAATGTAGATGTGATGGCAGGAGCCGAAGCAACCACACTGGACTTAGAGATGAAAGCCACAAGTTGGGAGTGGCAAAGCTACCCTATCGGTCCTAAAAATAAATTATTTAGGGCATAGTTTAAGTCGTTGTAACAAAGAGACCCTGAAACACAGTGACTTTCACAAGTTTCTTTTCATTCACTGGGAGCTACCTGTTGACATCCTTGCCCCTTCTGGGTATTTTAAAACAATGTTGACTTCACTTTGTACATTTCTGGATGCCCAGAGAGGTGCTGAAGACATGCTCTCTGAAACGCAGGCCTGAGACCGCTCCAGACGTTCTTGGTCTTTCCATAGCAGAAGCACCAACACTTCCAAGAGGCTGCCTCGTCCCAGCCCATGTCATCCCACGTTCTGCCTCCCTCTTTCCACCTCATGCATCCCCCTGCTCTCCGATCCCCCTATTCCTGCCTTTTCTGGAGGCAAAATCCTCTCAGTCGGTCTCTTAATCCTCTGCAGACTCAGCATCAGACGGTGCCGATGCGCCACAGCCTCCCTCTGCCCCTCCTCCAGACCACACAAGAAGCAAAACTACTTCAAAAGAGGCCACAGGTACTTTGAAGTACTGATCCCTCACACAGGCCCGGACTAAGCCAGCTCAGGCCAAAGGCCCCCAGGACCTGTCTGTGCAGGGAGGCTGAACGACCAGCATTAGGTGCCTGGAAAACGGAGCTGACAACAGATCTAGGAATGGCCACTCATCGCAGCATCATTCATTTTGGCAGGAGGTGGCCAAGAGCCCAGGTGTCCACCCACAGAGGATCAGTTATGGGTCCACGTGATGAAACGGGATGCAAGTTCAAGACAGACAATGAGAAGGCTGTCCCTATGGATCATGCGGAAAGGGCTCCAACACATATTGTCAAGTGAATGAAGCAAGTTACAAATCAGTCTCCTGTATGCTACCTTTTATGTAATAAAGGGGAAAAGGAAAGAGAAGTATATTTGTATATGTTTGCATGAAGAAACTCTGAAAAGATACCAAAAAACAACTATAAGTGGTTACCCGAGGTGGGCTGGGGAGGGTGAGCAGAGAAGATGGGAAGGGGCCTTCCTGACATTCATATTCTTATAGTCTTTCATTTTTGAACCCTGTGGAAGTGTCATCTATTCAAAAAATTTGAATTTAACAAAGAAAGACGATGACACAGGCTCCCTGGTCCGAGAGGCCCACCTTCAGGCCTCGGGCCTCCCTGAGCCCTCGCTGGGCCGAGGTGGGTGAAGATGCCCGCGGAGACGCAAAGCGGGACTCGGGCCCTCAAGCAGGTTCTGTGCACCTTCTCTGGCAGCTAAAAGGCAGCACGTTAGTGGCTCCCAGGGGGACTGGTCTAAACGATCATTAACACAGCCCCAGACAGACGCCGGCTTCCCCGTTCACACGGACGGGAAAGCAGGGACGTGAGGGAGCCAGTGCTTCTGCTGCTTCAGAAACCTTCGTGCCCCAGAAACGCGGAGGCCCTGAGAGTGGGCCGCAGTCCCCCAGGGTCTGCCACTTTACCTTTGATTTGAGCAGCAAGTCGTCTTTGGTCACCTCCCCTATAGAGTCAAGGTGAGGGCAGAGGTCCCTGGAGTCCCCCATTCTGGCCTGGGCTCACCTAGAGGAAAACACAAGGCGTCCTTGGTTGGTGACAGCAGCCTCTGCCTAAGGGGGACAGGGAGGCCAGCGGTTAAGTGCCAGCTTTGGTCTCTGGTCCCAGCTCTGCCCCGTGATCGGCGGGTGAGTGGGGGAAGCTGTTTAACTCCTCGGAGCCGCTCGCCTCGTCTGGGAATCGGGGATGAAGATTCCGCCGACCCCCACGGGCTGCTCGGGTGAGTCACAGTGGGTGCGTGTGGAACTGTCTGAATAAGCTCCGTGGGTTGAGCCGGTGTCATTTTTGTGGCTGTGATACTGTACTATAGACACATCGAAGAAGTGGTACCACCACTGGGGGGAACTGGGTAAAAGGCAATGTGGGACCTCCTGGTACGTTTTTGGCAATGTCCTTTGAATTATAATTATTTCAAAAGAAAATGTTTCAAAATGCATAACTAAATAAATGCTTCTACCACACAGTAGTTTAGCAGAAATCACACCTGGGAATCTGACTGCTGATTCTAGCTCCAATTTGCCAAAAAAAAATAAATAAATAAAATGGTCCAGACCAACTAAAGATTTAAGTGAAGCCAAAATGGTTTAATGAAAGGTGGGGGCCATGTGTCCAATGGATGGGGTGGACCCCGGGTCCCTCCTACGAGCCACCCCCCTGCCCTAAATGGTCAGCCAGGCGTTGACTGGCCCAGACTCCCAGCCAGAGCTGGAGTTACTGGTGTGGATTAGATGCAGCTCAGAACCTCTGAGTGCTTTTCATGCACTATTTCATCATGTAGGCAGCCGTGGTGAGCCCCGTTTCACACTAGGAAAGGGGCCCCTTTTTGCCTCAGGCCTCAGGTGTGCTAGAGCTAATGCTGGAACCCAAGGGCCCTCACACGTTCTCTTTCTTTTAACTTATGGAGAATGTAAATACATGCGAGAGTCGGCAGAACCCTATGACACACTCCCACGTACCTACCACCTAGCTTCAACAATGAACAATTCGTGGCCGACCTGGCTTCCTCTCAACCGCCCACTTCCTCTTTTTTTGCCACAGATCCCAGGTATCACATCATTTCATCCATGTATATTTTTCTCAAAGGACTTGAAAAGAGAAAACAAGCATCACCGGAATTCCATCATTTTACTTGAAAAAGTCGGACTCCCTCCTCAGTCCGGGCCTAGTAGCTACACCTGCGTGGGGAGGCGGTGGCCTACCTCTGCTCACAGCGACACCCCCAGGAAGCAGATGACATCCACATTCTCCGCTGACAGCCGACGGTGGTGGGCTGCCATGGGCTGGAATGGAGTGCTGGCCTCTGTCAGGGTTCCTGGGGGGACAAACCAGGGCACTTCATGCAGTTATTCTGTGGTTTTAAAATCACTCAGCACCAACCAGTGGTGCCAGTGGACCCTTCACTAGTCACTGCTGGGCATCACCTCCATGAGCTCCAAGATAGGCACCTTCGAAGGCCTGCAGGAGAGCCTCGGCAGTCACTGCTCCCCACGGCTGCCAGAGCCCCTTCACCCTCAGGACCGAAGGCTTGGCCACTCCCACACATGCCACTGGGGCCCTCAGATCATCCCTTGAGCAGCCCAAGGACCCTGTGCAGCTCAGAACCTCTGACCCATAAGTGTTGAGCAACCCCAGGCTACAGGAACAAGTGGGGTCATCCACATGTTGCCACTGCCCCCCATTCCTTGGTGAGCCACAGTCTCCCAGATGTGGGCAGTCCAAAGAGGGAGAGGCAGTTAGAAGCCAACATTTAAAAAGGTCACATGACAATGACAGGGCTCAAGGTTCTAAATTCCAAGCCTCCTCACTCGAAGCCAGAGTTTCAGTTTTTTTTTTCTCACAGCTGGTGATGAGGTCCAGTGTACCTGACTACTGCTAGTTCCACACTGCTTTGAGCTGTAGTATGTGTATATGGGGGTTTTTGTTTGTTTGTTAGTGTCTTTGGCATATGCCAGTGCCATGAACGGTGCCCAGCACGAGGATCACGGTGACAGGCCCGCTCTTGATTCACACACACAGACAACTTAAGTTCCTGTAACTTCGTATAGAAAAAAAAAGCAGCCCGGTGGCTAACAACCCTCTCTGTACTCTCACTGATCCCATATCACACATGAAGAAACAGAACTGGAGCCTCAGTAACTGCGGAACTTGGCCAAGGTCAATCCTTAGCTGGTAAGCAGTGGGCAGGAACCCGATCAGGTCTGTCTGGTACAGAGCCTTACTCCAAATCAGGGGTGGGCAGACCTTTTCTATAAAGGACCAGATAGTAAGTAGTTTAGGCTTTGCATATCAGTCTTTACCACATAGTCTTTGTTTTATTTACAATCCATGAAAAAATCTATTTTTAATTCTTAGCTCGAGGGCCCTACGAAACGACCTTGGCCTGCTGCCGCAGTTCGCTGGCCCCTGTTCTAAATCTTGACACTTTTGGGCCTCACCGAAAAAAGCCTGATCACTGGCATTCCACTTCTCACTACACACAGATCATCACCAGCAGTGAAATAAGGCAAATTGCAAGGAACAGTCTAGAGGGTTAACCTGGCTCCAGATTTTTTCTAAGTAATCAACGGTGTGTGCAAAGCCAGAACTACAAAGATATCCACTGTAGCACTGTTTATAATGGTGAGGAATGTGGATATAATCTAAGTGAACAACAACAGACAACTGGGTAAACAATGACACAGCCGCACACTGCTGTACTACACGGCCATAAAAATGATGACTATTGAAACTTCCTATCCGTGAGATTAAATTAGATCTAAAGAAATGGAGAGATATACCATGTTCATGGACTAGCACACTCAAAATTATTAAGATGTCCACCCTCTCCAAATTGATCGTTAGAGTCAATGCAATCTCAATTGAAATCCCAGCAAGCTGTTTTGTAGAAATTGTCAAGCTTATTCTAAAATTAATATGGAAATGCAAAAGACCTAAAATAGCCAAAACAATTTTGAAAAAGATCAAAGTTGGAAGAGTTATACCACCTGACTTAAGGACAATAATTAAATTAGTATGGCACTGGCTCGAACATAGACGTATGAGGGGCAGAATAGAGAGTTTAGAATTAGACCTGCACGTTTGTGGTCAGTTGCTTTCCTACAAAAGTCCTGATATAATTCTGTGGGCAAAACATAGTCTTTTCAACAAAAAGTTTAGAACAATGATATCCATATGGGAAAAAAGTGAACTTTAACTCCTCTCATATCATACACAAAAATTAATTAGAAATGGATGACAGACTTCGTGTAATTGATGGTCAAGAGAGGGTTTAATAGATCTTCCCTTTCCTCTTGTTCTTTTCCAAGGTTCTCAAAGAGTCCGGTTGTTCTAAAATGCATTGCTTTCCATTGTGCTTCCTCATCTTCAAATTGATGACATGCTCTTAATTCTTGGCACTGTGCTTCCAAATCCTCTTTCATTTGCTCATGGCACTGTTGCAGCTAAGCTTCAGAGTCTTTCAGTCTTTGAACTTCATCTCAAATACCTCCTCCCTCTCCATCTCTTTCATGTTGGCCACATGCTCCCTTCTCCCTTCTCCCATTTGTTCCAGAGAGCTCTTAGGAAGCTGCCCTCTCTTCTTGTTGTTATCAACTCCATTATAAGTCATATAATTCCAGAAACATTAAACTGAGCAAAAGAAGTCAAATACAGAAGAGTATACACCACATGATTCTATTTATACAAAATTTGAAAAATACAGTCGCGCTCCACTTAACAACGAGAATGCGTCCTGAGAAATGAGACATTAGGCAATTTTGTTGTCGTGTGAACTTCAGGGGCAAGTTACACAAACCTAGGTGATGTAGCCTACTCCACACCCAGGCTGCATGTACAGCCTACTGCTCCTAGGCTACAAGCCTGTATGACGTGTTACTGGACAAAAGAACATGAGATGAAATCAAGCACAAGAGAAAAACAATGCGATCGGGACACATGGCAAATATGAGATGCTGCTGCTGTAGCATGTCATAGTTTTACAGCAAAATTTTTTTTTAACAACTAGGAAGGGCACAACTCTAAAAATAACGATTGAAAGTATAGTAAATGCATAAACCAGTGACATAGTCATTCATTATCAAGTATAACGTACTGTAATTATTGTATGTGCCACACTTCTATACAACTGACAGCCCAGCATGTTCGCACCAGCCTCAACACAAACACGTGACTAACGCGTGGCACTATGACATTACCACGGCCATGACCTCACTAAGCGATAGGAATTTTTTGGCTCGCTATAATCTCACGGGATCACTGTCATATCTGCAGTTCCTCATTGATCAAAACGTCGTTATACAGCACATGACTATAGACAAAAATAATCTATGGTGACAGAAACTGGATCAGTGGCTGCCTGGGCAGAGGGTGAGGCGACACCATAAAGAGGCAAGAGGGAACTTTCCCTCGTGTTGGAATGTTCTCGATCCTAACTGGGGTGGGATTTAACCAGGTCTTTATACTCGTCAAATCTCAGGAAATGTTTATTTAAAGTACATTTTACTGTGTGTAAATTATACCTCAATAAAGTCGGTTAAAAGCTTTTTCAATCACAATTGATCTATAGGCAGAAAGCAGCTCAATGGTTGCCTGGAGCTAAGACGGGGAGAAAAAGAGGTATCGTTTTGACAAAACTCTTCAAAAGGGTGCACTTTACTGGATATAAATTATATCTCAATAAAATGGATTTAAAATCATGAAAAAACCCTCACATTTTACATGAATGACTGAGACCTCTATTATCAATATAGGTAAATCTCAGAGAATGTTGAATAATAAAAATTAAGTTGTACCATCTCACACCCATTCGGATGGCTACTATCAAACAAACAAACAAAAAACCACCAAACCAGAAAATAACAAATGTTGGCAAAAATGTGGAGAAACTAAAACCTTGTGTACTATTGGTGGGAATATAAAGTGGTGCAGCTGCTGTGGAAACCAGTATGGAGGCTCAAAAATTAAACCAAATTCCACACGATCCAGCAGTTCCACTTCCCGATATGCACCCAAGAACTGAAAGCAGGACCTTGAACAGATGTTTATACACCTGCATTCATGTCAGCATTATTCATAGAGGCCAAAGGTGGAAGCAGCCCAAGGAACCATCGAAAGATGAATGGGTAGATAAAATGTGGTCCCTCCATACGATGGAATATTATTCAGCCTCAAAAAGGAAATTGTGACACATGCCAAAACATAGATGAATCTTGAGAACGTTATGCTGAGTGAAATAAGCCAGCCACAAAAGGACAAATCTTATATGAGTCCTCATATGTGAAGTACCTAGAGTAGTCAAATCCGCAGATACAGAAGTAGAATGCTGGGTGCCAGGGGGAGGGGGAGATGGGGAGTTAGTGTTTGGTGGGTGCAGCGTTCAGTTGGGGAAGATGCAGAAGTTCTGGAGATGGGGGGTGGTGACGATGGTTGCACAACAATGTTTATGTACTTAATGCCACTGATGAAGACGGTAAATTTTGTTATATATATTTTACCAAACTTTAAAAAAAATTTTTAAATAATTTTTTTAAAACTTGCAGGATACATCTAGTATGACCCCGTTAGAAAGAGCTGAAAAAGCTGGGACACAGGGCAGGGTATTATCAAGTGAAATAAACAGTCAACAGCCAGGTGAGACGCTGGTCCCCATCAGGCGCCCCGCCATGCTGCTCACTGTATCGTCCTCTCTCATCCTTCAGGTCTCAGCCTCGCTGTCCCCTGACCAGGGAAGGCATGTGCTGGTCACCCCGCGGAACTCAGTTCCACCCTCCCCGACTACTCTCTCCCCCAAGGATGGTCCCCTGTCCATCCCCGCCCACGTTTGGCAGGCTCTCTTATCATCTGGCCATTTCTCCATTTTTTTCTGTTGGATGCCTGTTTCTACTCAGGAAGCACCATGAGGGTATAGGAATCTGCTTTGCTCACTGCTGCTTCCCAAATCCCTGAAACCACACCCAGAACGCAGCAACTTCCCAGTATTTACTGAATGGATCAAAAGAGCAAAAAGCTGTAAAACACTATCATGGGAAAATCCCATTTTGGTAAAGAATTTTGTTTTGTGTCTATAGAAACAATTCTGTCATCATCCCTGGGAGGGTGAAATCAAGTGATTTCTATTTCCTCTTTTTTTTGTTTGTATTTTCTACAATGAATTCATGTTGCTTGTGTAACACTGTATCTAACCTAATAGGTTACTTTAAATTATTTTTAGAGTTGCAAAAAGAAGAGCGTGTGGTTGGCTTTTCTGGTATGCGAGGTTTCCTCCTGGGACTGACCTCGCTTTTCCCCAGACTCCTGAGAGTACTCTAGGGGGACAGAAGCTCCACCCCCTCATGGAGTGTGAACAGGACACACGAGGTCCGTTTCAGAGAAGGGGCAGCAGCGCCTGCGTGGTCTACGAAGCCCCGACAGACGAAGTGCCTAAGCAGATGGCTTGAAAGTACAACTTTCTGCCAAGTGACTCATCCCATGGAAAATTTGCTCTCAACACCTTTGTTTTTGCCTCATTCATTTCTGCCTTGGATTAACCCTCTTCCCTGTTTGCCTTGAGAACACTCGCTGGTGGTACTTGAGGCTGGAGAGTTTACCCCGAGATAACTCGCAAATTACAGTCCTAACCTTACCCCCAAAGTTTGCCATAAAATGTCTCGTTTTTATTATTATTTTCACATTGCTCTAGCATATCGATAGTCTTTGGGAACAAATGACATCATTCTATTTATAGCGTTCTGTTTTCAGTAGTTTGATTGCTGAAAATGTCAAATCCTAGAAAACTAGAAAACGTAGCATTCCTACACATGATATTAAATGAATGCTGGCAGTGAGCTGCACTATTTTTTTCCTAAACAGGAAAAGGATTAAAATTTTTCATCTTCTCCTACCTACCCTGAAAATAAAAAAAAGATATGTTTGATCTTAGTAAAATTAATATACACCTATGTAGAAGCTGGAAAACAGAGACAAACAGAGATAAAATAAAGATAAAATATAAATCACCTATACTCTTAAAAAAACCATGGTTACTGCTGTGGTAAGCCTTGTTTCTATGTATAAATATATAATTTTAAAAGCTCAACTAGAACAGATAGTTTGTATACAGATTTTAAAATTTATATCATATGCATTTCCCACGTCTCTAAGTTTCTTTCCAACAACTTCATTTCTATTGGCTGAATAACATCATATGCACCCAATTTAAGCTACATATATACCTTACTCACCCACTTTCCTACCACTGAACACTTTGGGTATTCGTGTATGTGTGTGTGTGTATGTGTGTGTTGCCATTATAAATGAGGCAGTGAACAGTACTTTGGAATATAAATCTTTGACTATACCTTTGATCAAAAGAAAAATTAGTGGATCAACTATATAAACAAACATCTCTCCAGAAAAAAAATAAATAAATTTATCTGCCTACCAACAGTGTATAAGCATGACCAACATAAAGTTTAAGGTTTACTGACATTTTTTTAAAGTCGATGGTTAAAAATTAGCTTACATAAAGGGAAAAGATGAATGTAGTTCCAAAAATTGTGGGTGCTTAATATTCCACACTCAGGGCTGAAACGTGAGAAATACGTGAGTCTGCAAGGATTGTACCTTATCTCAGCAGTCCAAAAGTCTTCACTTTGCTTTATCTTGGTACCCAACCAACACTGTGCAAGTACTTCCCTCAGGGCGATGACTTGGGGTAATGGAAAACAAGCCAGGCCTGGGACCCACCCTCACGGGACAAGGAGTTCCACATTTCAACACCAGGGTACCTGTATGCAGCCACCAGGGACCTTATCATTAATAATGGCAGTAATTTTATGGCGCTCTTACCACATGTCAGTGTGTCACATAGATTAATCCCAGACTTAACTATAATTACAGAAGGAAGTAATAAAAGCAGCTAGTCCTATGTTCAGCTCCTTGCTCTTGTTATTTGCAAGCTATGTCCTTAGATAAATCACTCAACCCTTAGTTTCCTCATCCATGAAATGGGGACAAAGACAGCAACTAAAATTATGGAGAGGATGGTGAGAGAACACATAGGAGAGATTTAGCATAATGACTCCTGATCATGTGGACTTCCAGAATGGCTCAGAGTTTATATTTATCTGCACAGCAAGAATGCTCGAAAAATGTTTGGGACTATAATTTGTGTTACTGGCCATGTTTTATTTATCAGGAGACAGACTGGTAGGAATCCATCAGCTTTTCACTCAGGGCTCCATTGCCCAAGATAGTCAGGCTGACCAGCCCAGCCAGGAAATGTACAATGTCAACCAAGTGTGACACATGGCAGGCCACTAACACATGGTAGATCTGATTCTCAGCGCTACTTTCTAAAATCCAAGCTTATCCATCTCCTGGTGCTTGTGACATTAAAGTAAAACCAGGAGAAGCAATCGCAGGGAATGGAGCAAATCTTTAAGCAGATCTGCCCGAGCCAGCCGGCTCCTCTGCTTCCTAAAACTTGATTCCCTTTCTCGCACAAGCTGAGCAACTGTTCCAGATAAAAGGTACTGAAGAAACAAGACAAAATCATATCCTGGAGCAATGGAGAAAAGGGCATTCGTGGGATGATGGACAAATCTGAATATGGATGAGATATTAGATAACAGTACTTGTTATGGACCGAATTGTGTCCCCCTCGAATTTATATGTCAAAGTCCTAACCCCCAAGTGCCTCAGAATGTCATCTTATTTGGTGATAAGGTTTTCGAAGAGGTGATTAATTTCAAATGAGGTCTTTAGGGTGGACCTTAATCCAGTCTGACTAGAGTCACGAGAGGAGGAAAGCTGGACACACAGGCGACACGAGGATGCACACAAAGAACAGACCACGCGAGGGCGCAGCAACAAGGTGGCTGACCACAAGCCAGGGAGCGAGGCCTCGGAAGAAACCAAATCTCCTGACACCTTGATCTTGAACTTCCAGACTCCAGAACTGTGAGAAAACAAGCTCCTGTTGCTGAAGCCAGCCGGTCCGTGGTGCTGTGTTACGGCAGCCCGGACAGACTACTACGTGTCATATCAGCGCTAACTATTCTAAAGATGGAAACTGTTTTCTGGTTCTGTGTCGTGACACCTGCTCTTAGATGATTCCTCTGAAATATTTAGGGTCATGAGATCTGCCACTTACTCTTAAATATACAGAGAGCAAACAGGGCAAAAATGATAACTGGCGAATCTAGGTGAAGAGTATGAATGGGACTTCATTCTATTATTCTTATAACTTTTCTGTAAGTTGATTTTTTTTTTCCAAAATAGAAACTTTAGAAAGATGCCCTCTCTCTCATCTAAAGTGAGAGCAGGGAGGGGCTCTTTAGGAAAAGGGAACCCTAACTCGACAGCAGGAGCTGCAGGATCCAGCGCCTACCAAGCCAGTCATGATGCCCAGGGTTTCACCTACACCCTCAAGTAAGGACTGTGGTTTCTTACAGAGAAAGAATGGAGATTCCAAGATGGGAAGCCACTTGCCCAAGGCCACACAGTGAGGAAGTGACAGCTGAAAGTGAGCCAGGTGTCTGCCTCACGGCTCTTCCCAACCTTCCCTCTGTGCCAATAAATGGAATGCACACAGTAAGTGCTTAATAAAGACTGATGGGGAAAGAAACCTGCACTGCTTAGAACCAGATCCTGGGAACAGGCCTTCTTGAGAGCAGCTGGTCGACTGTGCTGTTCGGAGTCGGTGAGGGGCCCGGACTGCCAGCCAGAGGGGCTGTGCTTCCACCACAGTGACCCCAGGGCACCTCTCCCTCTTGACCCACCAGACTCATCTCCTTCTTGAGGATGAGAAAGCAGGAGGAAAGGAGGCGGGCTGGAAGGCCTGGCAAAAGCCCACCCATTCAAGGCCCGGTGAGGCTCCCAAGATATTTCATCCTGAAAAGGACGGGCACTTTTCTCTCCCTGGGGTCTGTACTGAGTGACAGGAAAGTGCCTCCCCAGGGACACAGGCTGGCGGCAGGCAGCACATCCGGGCCTGGCACCAGCTGCTGAGAGCAGGCCTCAGGTGCCCATTACTCATCATTTTCCTGGAGCTTCTGGCTGCATTCTCCTCCCAGCCAGGACCCAAGATCCTCGGGATAGGAAAGGTGATGATGCCAAGCCCCCCACCCACATAAGGACACCCACCTGCCCTGATCCTCACCACATCAGCCATTCCACACCCCACACACCCATGTCTGCACCCCTCTGTCCCTCAGAACATATACCCTCCTACCCTCTTCTCCCCAGCAGACTTCCAAGCAGCTTCATTTCCCCTAAACCTCAAATACATTCCTTCCTTTAACCCGGTCTTCATTCCCTGAGAGTTCACCATCCGTCCTTCTGACTCTCAAAGCAGAACCCCCAGCCGCTTCCTGCCTTGACAAGTCCTGCTTCCCACATACCTCCGGTTCTCCTCAATCACCTTACCCACCCTGTCCCCACCCGAATGGCCCCCTGTCCTGGAACTGATGTTAATAGAACACACTCAATCCTCATAACCACCCTGGAGAAACACTGCAAACTAAATCCATCTCCATTTCCATCACTAAAAAAGGAAAGACAAGCTCAGAGAGGTGGAGTAACTGTCTGGAGGCCACACAGCTACCGAGCAGCTGTTGCCCAAAGCCAAAACACTCTTCTAAGAAGTCTTGAGTCTCAATCCAAAGGAGAGAACAACAATCTCAGAGGAGACTGTTCCAGAGAAAAGTAAGGCATTCCAGAAATTCAGCCGAGACTCAAAATGGTCTTCCAGAAGATGGACCCAGACAGACTCCATCAGCACTTCCCCCCAGCGATGAGCTGTAATTACAGCAGCTGCTGCATTTACTGAATTCTACTGTGTCAGAAACTGTGCAAAAGCTGAAGCAGAGGTAGGCCTGCGACCAATCCCTGCCCCACCTTCCAGCTGTGTAAACTGAGGCACGTATTGCCTCACGGAACCCCGGTATCCTCATTTGCAAATTTAAAAGTAACTGAATCTACTGCATAGGCTCGTTGAGAGAATTCAATAAGATAATGCTTAGCCCAGTGCCTGCCACACAGTAAGCGCTTAATAAGAGCTCGTTCTTTCAAAGGAAGGGATCGGCCCATCTTGAGAAAAGAAAAACGATTTAAGGGGTTCCCAAAAGTCCCGTAAGCCACTATTTATGAAGTAAGTCATTTCCTAAACGTTTGTTGATGCCTGTTTTTCAAATAAACTTAATCCTCACAGCATCCTCGGGATGGAAGGGGCAAAGGGCAGAGCGACAGTCCTCGTGACAAAGGACGAAATCGAAGCCACTGAAGGTCCAGGGAAGCGGCCGGCAAGCACCCGAGGAGGGGCCCGATGTCCTCAAAACCCTCGAGTGGGTTCAAAACATTAGACGCGCCCCTCCCCGGGGAGAAGTGGCTGGAGATCATTACAAGCGGGGCAGTCGGCAATGGGACTTTGATTCACCACCGCTATTAATTGGTCGTCTTTTGTCCCTAAAGAGAAAAACACATGCCAGGGCCCAGTCCCCTGAGAAATAAGTCAGCGTCCTGAGACACCACACGCGTGCCTTCAACGCCGGACCGGGCCCTGGCAGAAATAAAAGAGATGGCGGCCCCCGTCCCGGAGAAGCGACGAGCCCCCGGGGGCTCGAAGTCGGGCGACGGGACCCCAGAGGACCCTCAGGGGAGGGGGCGACAGCGGCCGGGGGGTCCCGGGCTCCGCTCACCTGGCCGCGGCGTTCAGCGCTCTCGGCAGGGCCAGGCCCCCGCCGGCCGGGGCAGGGCTGGGATCGCCCCTGCTCCTAGAGGCCCGGCCCCCCGAAGCAGCCGGCGGCAGCCCGGAACTCACCTGCCGTCGCGCCCGCGCCGCCGCAGCCTGTCAGTCAAACACATCCTCCGCCGCGCCGCTCAGGGTCGTGGGGCCCGGCTAGCCACGCCCCGCTCCCGTCCCCTCGACCGCCCAATGGAAGAGGCCGACGCCACCGGTAGGGGCGTGGCCAACAGGTCCGGCGAGAGTCGGGGCGGAGCCAGGCGGGTTGGGGGCGGGGCCAGGCGGGGCCGGCGCTCTGACGACACTGCTGCACGCCGGAAGTATTCCAGGCCACGGCGCAGCGGCGCAGCGGCGCAGCGGCTGGACCGCGGGGCCGGCTGAACCATGCCGGTCACCGGGAAGACTTTTCGCCGGCGCCGGGCTGACTCGGAGTCGGAGGAAGATGAGCAGGACTCACAAGAGGTTCGGTGCGTTTGGGGCGGGGTTCCCACGGAAAAGAGGCGGGCGAAGACTCACCACTGGCCTGGCGCCTAGTTGACAACGTTGCTAACTGAGCCGGGGTTGTTGTCCCCTTCTGCCGGCGAAGTAGTTGAGGCTCATAGGGATGAGGCCGCCACCCCAAAGGCCGCATAGTTGGGAGAGGTGTCCCCGGGATGGGCAATGGATCTGACTCCCGGTGGATCTAGGGGCAGGTTCACCTTCTGGACCACTGCGCTGGCGGCTCAGCAGCGGGCTGGTTGGCCGGTCGAAACTGCTTTTTGAGTTCTGCGAAGGGTCTCTCAGCCTGTGCATTGCCTTTTTTCAGATTAAAACTGGAAGAAACCCGAGAGGTGCAGAACTTGAGGAAAAGGCCCAACGGAGTGAGGTGGGTACCGCGGGGGAACCCGGAGGAGGAAGAATCGGGAGTGACAGACACGCCCCCGCCCGGGTTGCTGTCACAAATACCTTCTCAGACGCAGCCCCTTTTCCTGACACACTGTACACCTTCCACTGCCCTGGAACTGGTCCGGCGTTCTTTGTAAACATTTTACCGGTAGATGCCCTGAGCCGTGTGGTCTTAAGCTTTGCTCCAGAGGTGCAGAAACAGGTCACTAACTCGTGTTTTTATTGCACCCGATTCATTATGAAAGCACACTGATTGTTAAGAGTTTGGAAAATTTAGAAAAATCTAATCAAGAAAATAAACAGTGCCTGTAATTCTCCCATCTGGTGTTAACATTTAGTGTTCTTTTCAATCTGTATTCTTTCTCTTTTGTGAAGAATAGTGAGTACTTTTATTCAGTGCTCTTTTCAAGTCATTATGACATTGTGGACATTCACTCACATGGTGAATTATCTTTCCAAAAACCTTTTTATTGGCTACATAATATTCCACCACATGTATATACCATAATTTAATTTCTTATTTGGGTACCTGTAGGTTCTTTTGTAAATTTTCATCATGTAAGACTGCAATAGGTATTTTCCTACGTTTGTCTTTAACTTCATTTTTCCTGGAAGGCAAAATCTTATAAATGAGATTTCTAAGCCAAGGTAATACCAAATGGCTTTATAGGAAAATGTACCACTTCGTCCCACTCGCACCTCCCATCTCCCAGCATCTACAGTGCTTGTTGAGTCCTGTTTTGTAGTCTTATAGGCTTTTCTAATTGCCTTTGGTGCCCACCCTTCAAATCTCACACTCGCACTAATGTTGCAACCTACAAACTTCCTAAATGTTTTTCCTCATCTCTAAAATGTGCCATTCTTCCTCCCTCTTCCCTCCCTCTTTGGTTTCATTCAGTGCTGTGGCCCTGCTGGTGGGAGAGAAAGTACAAGAAGAGACCACTCTAGTAGTAAGTTCCGGGGTCCTCCCTGGGCAGTGGGAAGATGTGGATGCTCTTCAGTGGGTGATTGTGTTTTCTTTAAAAAAAAAAAAAAAAAAATCTGCCGAGTATATAGATATTTCTTCTTAGCTCTGTTTGCTTTCTGCAGGATGATCCATTTCAGATGAAGACAGGTGGTATGGTGGACATGAAGAAACTGAAGGAAAGGGGCAAAGATAAGTAAGTGCAGGATGCGCTGATACAAATTCACCCGTAGTCCCTGCCCAGGTCTGTGCCCCCAGAGAACCAGGGCCTGCAGCAGTAGCTTTAGCGGGACATCTTCACATGTCCTTGTGCTTTGTAAAGGGTATGTATTTTTTAAGGAACACAAAAACTCTGAAAAAGTTAGCTTAGAGAGATGTAGGTACACTCCTTTTGTAAAGGTGTGTTGTTTATTGTCGTTCGAATCCATGTGGAAGTTTTATTTTTCTTTTTTAAGAAAACAAAAACACAATTATAAAACTAATGTGTTCAAACAGTACAAAAGTATCATCTCATTCCCCAGAAGAATCTCCAGAGGCCAACAGTTTGCTTGCATGTATTTATTTTGTTTATATATCATATATTTTTTTCCCTAACTGTAAACAGGATGTGACACTGTTTTGTTGCATACTTGTTCTATTGGTATAGCATAAAACAGCCTTGCTGACTTGTGACTTAAGGCTCTGTTTCACTCTTCCCTCCTATTAGGATCAGTGACGAGGAAGACCTCCACCTAGGGACGTCCTTTTCTGCAGAAACCAACCGAAGGGACGAGGATGCCGACATGTAGGTTTGGCTGTGAACAGTTAGGGATGGGCTCCAGCTAGATGCAGTCCAAGATATTTAGTCACAGATGGCATTTTTAGAATTAGCCAGACACCAAAGTTGGCCCCTCTTTCCCCCACCTCCAAGGCTTAAGAACTTTGAAAAACTCTTAAAAGTTCTTTAAAAGTATTTCTTGAGATTTTAAAAGTGCTCCTTGACTAGTAATATTTCCCAAAAACATTTCAGGGATAAACATTGGACTGCCCACTTTTTCTTTTGCCAACAAGGCTGTTAAACAACTACCATCTATCATTATTTTCCCATCTTCAAAGAACCTTACATATAATAACACCAATAGATTGATTGGTAGGACATAATCTCATTGGTTGGTGCTTTAAGTGGTAAATTTTAGTTTCATGAATCAACTCAATTTACTTGTATTTTTCTCACCTCTCCATGGGTTGGTGAAAAGTCCATCACGCATCATCACTGCTCCGTGGTCCAATGTTGGAAACCGCTATTTTAAAAGACACCTGTTGTGAGCATCCAGCCTGTCCCTGAGGCCTGGGGGTCTCTCGTTTCAGGATGAAGTACATTGAGACGGAGCTGAAGAAGAGGAAAGGGATCGTGGAACATGAGGAACAGAAAGTGAAGCAGAAGAATGCAGAGGACTGTCTCTACGAACTTCCAGAAAACATCCGCGTTTCCTCAGCGAAGAAGACAGAAGAGATGCTTTCCAACCAGATGCTAAGCGGCATCCCTGAGGTGGACCTGGGCATCGAGTACGTTCGGGAGCCATGGCCTCACCTCTCTCTTGCCCTAGGCTGGAAGGGGAGCTCCCTGCTTTCCAGTTAGAAGTTAAGGGGACTATTTCTTACCTGTCTCCTTGGAAACCCACATAAACCATATTCTCTCTGGTGGGCTGAGATGTTGTCCCCAGGAGTTTCTCTGAAGAGTTGGTCAGAGTAGTTAAAGAGCCTTAAGGGACCCTGACTGCTGAAAGCAAAAGTGTTTATTTTTATTTAGCCTTCGTTTACAGTTCTTCAGCATTCTAGGCAGGTCCTTGTGTTCTGTTTTATTCTAGCAGGAGTGATGTTAAAAGCTTAGCCACCCCATGATCCTCTTCTCGTTTTTACTACAGAACATCTGCTCCAAAAGGGATTGCTATGGGGGAAATCAAGGGTCAGAACCATCTTTGGGTGTAGGAGAAGATTGGGAGACTTCTGGGTTCTCGCCTCTCTTCTGGCCTTTGTAGCTTTGAGCCTTAGACAGTTCACTCTACTTCTCGGAGGCTCAGTTTCCTCTTGATCAGAAGAGGCTGACTCCCGCATCTCCGAGAGCTGTGGGAGCTCCCTGAGCACGTGGCTGTCAGAGAGCCGGTAAACTACACATCTCTGCCCCAAGAAAGGTGATTTCCTTACGCAGTGGTGGGCTGCCAGCCTCACCGGTCATTTCCTTCTGAGGACCAGAGGTGTGGCGATCTAATATGTGACATGGCCCCCTCTTCCCATAGTGCTAAAATAAAAAATATCATTTCCACGGAGGATGCCAAGGCCCGTCTCCTGGCAGAGCAGCAGAACAAGAAGAAAGACAGTGAGACATCCTTCGTGCCCACCAACATGGCAGTGAATTATGTGCAGCACAACCGATGTAAGCTGCTCTGCAGAAGCAGCCCCACTCCCGCCCCATTGGCTCGAGGTCTCCTGGTTCCCATATTTTGTCTGACACGTCCCTGGTCTCTTTTGGTTCAGTTTATCATGAGGAGCTCAATGCGCCTATACGGAGAAATAAAGAAGAGCCCAAAGCCCGACCCTTGAGAGTGGGTGACACAGAGAAGCCAGAGCCTGAGCGTGAGTACAGCAGATCTGTTTGGGCTGCCTGGAGCGGTCACGTGGCTCGGTGCTCTAGAGGCAGGTGGCATGAGGCAGGGTGGAGCTTGGGCTCTGGAGTCAGGACGCTGGGTTTTAGTCCGTGCCCTGGACTACAGCCTTTTGACTTCCCCATTCCAAACTTCAGTTTCCTCATCTAAAATGGGGATGAAACCTACCACTTGGATCTGCTCTGAGGATTCACTGGGCTATTAGGGACTCAAAAATTAGATGATTTTAATAAGCAAAAATAAAAGTTACTTAACAATTTCACCACCCAAAGGCAACGACTGTTAACATTTTTATATATAATCCTTCAGATTTTTTAAATATTGACAAGTGTAAGAAACATTGTGTATACACTTACTAGGATCTCATAATGTTTTACTCAATAGTGTGCCCTATGTGTCTCTCTATAAACATACTTTTTTTAATGGCCATGTCATACTCCATTGTATAGACAGATGTACTATAGTCTAACCGTTTCCCTCTGGTTGGACACTTAGGTTGTTTCCAATTTTCACTGTTTAAACACTAAAACATTTTTTTTTCAATGGCCATGTCATACTCCATTGTATAGACAGATGTACTATAGCCTGTTTCCCTATGGTTGGACACTTAGGTTGTTTCCAGTTTTCACTGTTCAAACACTGTTTTGACGATCATTCTCAACTACATCATGCCCTTAGGCTGCATTCTGAGAAGTCGCCAAATGATCCTTAGAAGTGTGACACTCATTTTCCTGCCAGCAGCGTCTGACAGTGCCCCCTCCCACGTGCTCACCAGCTGCCCTCTCCTTTTTCATCAGCAATGGGATGGTTCTAAGGAAACGCATATTTTGCTGAGGGTTCTGAGAATCCGGCCTGTTACTCTGTTTTTTCTTTCCTACTTGGGAAATTATTTTCTGTACCATCTTGGTTTTGTAGTCTTTGATTCCCAAGAGCTGTATTTAATTAACACGTGGTAAGCAAGGACTTTGGAGTCACCAGACTTGGGTTAGACTCTCAGCTGACTTTTATTTTCTGAGTGACCTTGAACAACTCACCTAAGCTCTGAACACAAATGGGAACATGCCCCTGCTACGATTGCCATGAGGGTTAAAGTCACGTCTGAAAGGCTTTAGCGCCATGCCTGGTACATAGTCAAGTTCTCTATCAAGCGCAGCTACTGCTGTTCACCTAGTCTGATGCTGATATCAGCATAATTTGGCTGGCACCTGACTGTGCCATATGTCTGTTTTCATTCCCTCCATGACAAATATTTTCTGAGGTCCTACTATATTTTTGTTCACTCGGGCACCGGGGCTCCCATGGGAATGAGACAGGCACGTGGTCCTTGCCCGTGTGCAGCTGAAGCAGATCGGTTTCCAGCACGGCAAACAGCTTTTCCTTTTGCTTTCGCAGGGTCCCCTCCTAACCGCAAGCGTCCTGCTAATGAGAAGGCCACCGATGACTATCACTATGAGAAGTTCAAGAAGATGAACAGACGGTACTGAGCATGGCTGAAGGGGAGAAGCACAGAATGGGATGTAAATAGTACTGCCCCCACCCATGGTAAAAGGCTTCCTGAACAGAAACCTGATCATTTGTTTGCAGACGGGTCCAAAAACAAATTCTATTAGTCCAGCTGCTAACTTGCTGGATTTTTCAGGCACTGAATTTGTAACCTTCTGAAACTAAACAACGTGTAGATTTTTTTGTTTGGGGGCAAATTATTCTTGTGAGCATTATTGAATCTTGTTTGTAAATATGTTGACTTTATCTTAATATTTGCCCTGGGTCAGGAGGCAACAGCTGTGTGTTCAAGGTGAGATAATACCTTTTTAATTGTGCTTTTATTCTATATGTAATCATGCCTTCCACTTTCCAATATCTAGAATGGGTTCAGAAATGCACCCCTTGCTGTTTGCAGTAGATCCAGCTGACAGCAGAAAAATCTAGGATGAGATCAAAGGGACACTGGTATTTTCTGACTTTTACAAACTTACCTGTTTCTTTTCAATAAGAAAGAAGAAACTTTCTATCACCTTCAGCACTTAACTATTAAATATGAATTGAATCCAGCCGTCTTGTTTGTATTGTGTCTCCTTACGGCAACACGAGGTAATGTGGTCAGCACCCAGGTGCTGGGCAGCTCAAATGCAAACCTGTATTGCTGAGTGAAACCTCACTTAGTTCAGGAGAGTAGACAGGCTCCAACCTGCTAGCTGTCAAGTATGGTGCCACTTGTGCTGTTATTTCTCCTGAGGCATTTAAACAGCTCGGGGTGAGGAGAGAGCAGGTGGGTTGACTTCTGCCCTGATTTAGAGTGGATACTGAGGTTACAGAAGTTTGGCTTAGAGTCAGCTCTGAGCCCTGCTCACAGCTTGTTATTATGTCCTTGGACAAATCCCTTTCCCTCTGAGGCTCAGTTTTCTCATCTGTAAAATGGAGATTATTTTTCTTTCTCTCCACTGGAATGCAAAGTGAAGGCAGGATTTATGTGTGCCTCATTTTTTTCTTGAATCCCCAGAGTCTAGTTCATAACCTGACACAGAGGCAGTCCTCAAAATTAGAATGAGTGGAAGTAACTTTACAGTGGAGAAACCTTGACCAACGACCTTTACGACATCAATAGTCATAAATCACGTTGATAGTCTGTACCTTTGACCTTATAAAAATAGCATTTTATTTCTGTAAAGTATATTCCTCCCCAAAACCCATAACCTCAGTCTGTGAGGCAAATTCCAATAGTGGCGTATTCTACAAAAGATTTGACCAGTATTCTCCAAAACTAGTTATACCAATGGAAGTTCATCCTTATAGGTTCACATGTAACAAATGTAACATACTAATGTAAGATGTCAAAGGAAACTATGTGCCGGGTGGGGGTAGATATGAGATATCTCTATACTGTCTTCTCAATTTTTATGGAAGTCTAAAACAAAACAAAACAAAACAAATCGTGTATTAAAAAAAAAAAAGTGGTCCCCAGTGGCTTCCGGCGCCCACCTCGCGGAAGCGGAAAAAGGCTCTGCCCCTAACAAAGATGGCGTGCACGGGCATCGCGAGGAGGCTCGCCCCACACAAAGATGGCGGCGACAGGTAGGCGGAACCGGAAGCTGGGTCTAGCAGGACCACGGGTCCGCGGTAGGCTCGGGCACGCGCAGGGCGGCGCGGGTCCGGGTATGAAGCCGGGACGGGCTGCGCTCGGCCTGCTGCTGCTGGCACCGTTGGCAGTGCAGGCGGTGGAGCCCATCAGCCTGGGACTCGCCCTGGCCGGCGTCCTCACCGGCTACATCTACCCGCGCCTCTACTGCCTCTTCACCGAGTGCTGCGGCCAGAAGCAGAGCCTCAGCCGGGAGGGTAGGTCAGGGCGGGGGCTGGGCGGGGGTTCGAGGCCGGGATCGGGCCTGGAGGGCCGGAAGCCGGGACAGAGCTGAGGCCGGCGGGGTCGGGGCGCAGGGTGGGGCTGGTTCCCGGGCCCCGACCGCAGACACCCCGGACTTTGGTCGGACGCTTCAGGAGGCGAGCAGCAGGTTGGGCGGCTTCACGCAGAAACGGGGCGTGTGGACGCTTGTAAACTTCCTCCGAAGACAGTTTCCGCCTGCCTGGCGGGAGACCGGAGGGACGGCGGGGACTCCCCGGCGCGGACCCGCGGGGGCCGCACTGCAGCTCTCTTCCTGCGCGGCCGTGGGGCGGGAGGAGCAGAGCTGGGGCAAAGGGCTCTAAAATGGGCAGCACTAGCAGGAGGAGGGCCTCCTGGACCCACCTGCCATCCCTGGGCCAAGGGCTTGCGTTCCTCGAGTCTCTCCAGGTGCTCGGAGAGCTTAGCTGGCTTTGCCGGCTTTCACATGAGCCTGTAAAGTCGACTAAATTTTGCCAACTGTGGGTCCCTCAACCCCTCCCTGACTGGCTTTGTTTTTCCCAGTGCTCCAGAAGGACCTGGACAGCAAGCTCTTTGGACAGCATCTTGCAAAAAAAGTCATCTTAAACGCTGTGTTTGGCTTCATAAACAACCCGAAGCCCAAGAAACCTCTCACCCTCTCCCTACACGGGTGGACGGGCACCGGCAAAAATTTTGTCAGCAATATCATCGCCGAGAACATTTACGAAGGTGGTCTGAACAGTGACTATGTCCACCTGTTTGTGGCCACACTGCACTTTCCCCACGCCTCCAACGTCACCCTGTATAAGGCAAGGGCAGAATTTCGGAGTTCTTCCTGGATGGTGCTGGGTATGGGGTTTCTAGGTTGCAGGATGGGATTTGGGAATTGAATGTTGAAATGAGTGAGCCCTGAAAATGGTTACATGTGTCAATTGCTCTAGAGAGGTGTGGAAGCTACAGAGGGTTTGACTTGCCTGGAATAGTTACACTATCAATGTTTGTGGGTCCCAAAAACAGGCCCAGTGTGATACTCAGTAAGTGGGGTCCTAGGATTTTAGAGATGGACCAGATCAAATCCAACATAAAGATCATCAAATCCAACTCATTTTGTAGATGAAAAGTTTCTAGAGAGGCCTAAATTTGTTTAACAGCAGTGTTGGAAACTATTACCATTTAACTCACACAACAGCCTGGGATTTGAGTCCTGGCTCTCCCATCTACCAGCTGTGTAATCTTGGGATAGTGGCCTGACCTCTCTGAGACTCAGGTTCTTAATCTGTAAAATAAGGTTGTGAGAATTCAGTGAGCTCCGTCTGCCAAGTATGTGTCACGGTACCTGGCACATGAGTTGCCTTTTTTAATCCATCTTACAAACCCGCAAGGTGGGCAAGACACACAGAAATTTAGCCATCACCCGGGTGAACACATTTTCCCCTTCTGCTTGGGGGAATGTGAGGATCACTAATTGTCTGATGTTTACGGGATGTAGGATTTTCAGTGTTAAAACTGAGAAAGTTGCAGACAAATTGTGACGAATTCCTCGTTCAGGCTCTACTGCTTACTAGCTGTGTGACTTTGGGCAAGTTACTTAACCTCTCTGTGCCTCAGTTGCCTCTGTAAAATAGGGAATGTGGTCGTATTCTGTTGCACACAACTGTGATGGGTTTTGGGTGACCACAGTAAAGCGTTATGTGAACAGTGCTTAGAACAGTGGCTAATCCTTAGTGAGTGCTCAATGCATGTTCTCTGTTACTGCCTGAACATTGGGGCAGAGCGGGAAAACCTTGGCGGCTGGAGCCTAGTGGACCAGAGTGAATCCTATTTAAACAGTGACTCACTTTGGAGCCTCACATAACTCGCCTCAGCTCTCCTGAGGTTCCTTCTCTCTAAATTGAGGCTAGTCCTTGTCTGCAGAGCAGACTCGCTGCCCAGGCTACTAAGTTCTTACACATGTAAACCATGGTCATGGTAACCAAGCAAAAACCAAAATCAAAGGAAGTCAAGACCTAACGTTATCACTTGAGTCTTCCTCAGAAAACAGCTAGTTTCTCCTCAGGGAGGAAAAAAACTGGGAAAGCAATATATAGAGCCATAGCTCAAATTTCTGATTAAAAGGGTCTCTTCTCCTTATCTTGATTGTTTAATATTCTAAGAAGTACCTACGTATGTTCTTATGGAACGTTTCTATTTAAGCAAGTGTATTTCAGAAATCTGCAGGCATTGTTCCAGAAACTCAGGAGTGTTAGCTCACTGCACTCACGCGCCAAAGTGCATGTGCTCTCAAGTTCAGTTGCCTCCAGGAAGCCTGGATGTCTTACCTTCCCCATCGGAAAGTTAGAGCACCTTTTCCAGGCCGTTTTCCAGAATAGGTCACTTGGTCTCTTACCTTCTTCCTAGAAGGCTGGTGTACACAAGATATGTGTTACTATTGCCATTTTAATGACAAAGGGCCAGCAACTCAATGCCACAGCATCAGTGTGACATCTCACAGCACTGGAATTATAATCAAAAGTGCAGGACTTCAGAATTAGGCAGAGTAGGGTTTAGATCCCAGCTCTGCCACATAGTAACTTTGTAACCTTGGGCAAATTGCTTAAGCTTTCTGTGCCTCTATTTGCTCATCTCTAAAATGGGTACGCTAAAACCCACTCGATGGGGTCGTGGCGAGGAACAGAAGAGCCTATGCGTGTGTGAAGTTCATCGCCCAGCACACAGTCAGCACTCCGTAAGTGCAGCCACTGTGAAGCAGTCGTCGCATCACTAGTGCTCATTCTGGGTGATTCGTTGTCCTTGCTGAGAACTTTGTGTTGGCTTCTCCCCCCCCCTCCCAATTCAGGATCAATTACAGTTGTGGATTCGTGGCAACGTGAGTGCCTGTGCGCGGTCCATCTTCATATTTGACGAGATGGATAAGATGCACGCGGGCCTCATTGATGCCATCAAGCCTTTCCTAGATTATTATGACAACCTGGATGGGGTATCCTATCAGAAAGCCATCTTCATATTTCTCAGGTAAGTTCCAGGCTGGGACATGACTGAAGAGCACTGAGCCTGAGCCTGTGGGCTTCAGGAAAAAACCCAGCCCTCGTTCACCAAACTTATTTTACAGCAATGCCGGAGCAGAAAGAATCACAGACGTGGCTTTAGAGTTCTGGAGAAGTGGGAAGCAGAGGGAGGAGATCCAGCTCAGAGACATGGAGCACGCCTTGTCTGTGTCGGCCTTCAATAACAAGAACAGTAAGTTCAGGATCCCACATGCCTAAGTTTTAAATCACCGGCATTCCCAGCCCTGGAGCTGGTTAGAGACAGATGCTCTGCTTTCCCCAGACCTACTGAGTCAGGTGTCTGAGCAGAGCCTGCGTCAGGGACTTCGGGCAACCTTAAGTGTGAGAAGCCTGCGTTAAAGAAAAAGGGAAATGGTTGCTCTTAGAGGTCTTGAAAATTAGTTCCCTGTTTTCACCTAAACCATTTCCTTTGTAGAAAAAAAGCAAATAGTTGAGCAAAGAAGGCAGTGGCGGGTGACTCCGAAGGGGGAGGTGGCTCTTCAGGGCCTTTCTTTCTGTGTGTTGCCCAGACTCTGAGGTCCTATGCCCGAGACTATCACCAAACAGTGGTTGGGCCCTTGTTCTGTGCTGGGCACTGCGTGAAACCCTCTACCTGCGTCTTTCTTTTAATCTTCACAGTGACCTCATGGGGTAGAAATTTATTGTCCTTATTTTACAGATGAGGAAGCTGAGGCTCAGAGTGGTAGCAGTTTGCCCAAGGCCACATAGCCCATTAGGTGTCCCCGGTCCAGTGCCCAGGCTTTTAACTACCAAGCGTCCAGTGAACTCACACATACCTTTGACCTTGAGCCTTTGGAGGTGGAAAGCTGCCGTGATGAAGGCTGGCCCGCTGGGTAAAACCTGTGAGCCATCTGGGTTCACCATTACCATTCAAGTCTTCACCCAGGTTCATTCCTAGATCACAAAAAAAATCTCCTTTGAAACAGATTTGCCAAGAAATTCACACTTTGTAAAATGTCATGAACAGTATGGGGTATTTTATGTCAGTTCGTGCAACTGGACTATTACTGAGAAAAGGCAGAATGTTTTGTAATATGTTCAATAGTTTCTTGGTGTGTCAAAAAATGTGACGTGTGCGATAGAAACTGTAGCCTAAATACTGCAGCTGCAGAGGCCAAGTGCCTGGAACGCAGTTCATCACAAAGGGACCCCAGGGCCCAAGCTTTGGAACCGGCTCTGCTACTTACTATAGCCTTGGGCAGGTGGCCGAACTCTGACCCATTCTTTTAGTTAACAAATACTTACCAAGCAACTGCTAGGTGTCTGGTCCAGGAACAGGGACACAGCAGTGAACAAAAACACAGAAGTCCTTACTCTCAAGGAATTTACATCTTAATGATGATAAATAATCAAGGAAATGCGTTAGACATGGGATATATCTATAATAGCAGTAGAGATATATCTGCCCTCACCTCCCCCCAGTAGGAAAAAAAGTAGATCAAGAAAGAGGGTTTGGGGGTGCTGGGATGAGGATGGGCTGCAGTTTTCATAGACTGGTCAGGGAGGGCTCACCGAGATGGTGACATTGAGGGAGCGAGCCACATGGACATTGGAGGGAACAGCATATGCGAGAGCCCTGAGGTGGGAGAGTGCAGGGCCACTGTGGGTGGTCCAGGGTGAACAAGGGCTAACGGGGTTGGATGACAGGCCAGACAGGGTGGGCGTGCAGATCACCGAAAGCCTGGGGGCTGTGGTGAGGCCTGGTTTTGAGTCTAGGTTGAGGAGGGAGCCTCTGGAGGGTTTTGAGCAGACAGTGACATGATTAGTTGGAACAAGACGGCACAGGCTGCTGGGTGGAGAGCAGGCTGAGGCTGCAGGGGCCGGGGGAAGAGCCGGGAGCCGCTCAGGGGAGAGATGCCTGGAGCTTGGAGCAGGGGGTGGCCGGTGGGAGTGATGACGTCCTCGGATGAGGATGCATTTTGAAGGTAGAAGCAATAAGATTTCCTAAAGGATTGTGTGCCGAATAAGAGAGATGAATCAAGGATCTATCTGGATTAGCAGTTGAGTGGGTGGCACTGCTATTTAGGGGGGTGGGCTTTGGGAGCAGCAGGTTTATGAGGAAGGTTGGGAGGTGAAGGCAGGCGTGTTCCGTGAGCGATGACATGTTGTTGACATCCAGGCTGAGATGAGCTGGCAGCTACATGTTCCCGTGGAGTACCAGGGGCATCACCTGAGGGTACAAACTGCGGGGGGAGCAGGGAGGGCTGGATGGTTTTTAAAGCCAGGAAAGACTCAGGTTTTTAAAGCCTGAGATCACTCGTTCCACCCGCACACCGTTCCCGGGTCTCTGTGTGGTCGGCTCTTACTGCTCAGGCTCTGCCTGGAGTCGCCTCCTCAACAGGGACTTGCCTGACCCCGTGGCTGTCAGCTTTCCTTGCCTGGCCGCTCCCCCTCGGTATCCACAGCCTGCAGGGCACCGTCTGAGCTTGTCTGTTCACTGGCTCGCTGCAGGGTTCCTCGGTCATGAACCCCACGCTCCCCGAGTGTGCTCACACAGGGCGGGGGTGCAGGGGGAGCAGTGAGTGTACTTGCACAGGGCAGGGTGGAGGGGGGGCGGGGAGGGGTGCCCGTGCTGCTCAGGGTCAGTTCGGTTCTTTCCCACAGCCTCAGCCCCAACCCCGTCCTGGCAGGCAGATATTTATTGGGCACCAGTTGTGTGCAAAGCACTGTTGGCAAAGAAAAACAAACCCCAGTTGTGACCCTCTGCGTGGTAATAAGAAGTATATGTTTGGTCTTAGGCCTGTTTTGTCACTTGGCATTTCCTCGGCGATAAGAGCCATAAAAGGCATCTTGATATTCCTAACTAGCTCCTGTGAGCCACACCTGAGTTTGTGGAAATGCCCTGACTCTTGGAATGCACCTAAGGGCAGGGGCTGGTTTCCAGGGGAACCAGAGGATCAGAGGGGTGGAACTGCAGCCTCACCTCAACGGTCAGAGAGGAGAGGAGCTCAAAGTTCCCGCAGTCCTCCTGTAACGCAGCTTCTGTCAGAACCCAAAAGGGCAGGTTCAGGGGCTTCCGGTAGGTGAACAGGTGGAGGTGCTGGAGACAGGTCCCCCTGGAGAGGGTGTGGAAGCTCCGTGTCCTGTCCCTGTGCCTTGCCCTCTGCATCTCTTTCATCCGGCTGTTCCTGAGTTATAGCCTTCTATAATAAGTTGGTGATCTAGTGAGGAAGACGTTTCTGAGTTCTGAGCCACTAAGCAAATTCATTGAACCCAAGGATGGGGCCATCGGAACCTCTGTAGCCAGTCAGTCAGAAGCGCAGGTGACAACCTGGACTTGTACTTGGTAGCTGAAAGTGGGGAACCAACCCTCAACCCATGGAATTTGATGCTACTCCAGGTAGATGGATGGTGTCAGAATTGACTTGACTTGTAGGGTACCCGGCTCGTGTCAGAGAATTGCTTGGTATGAAAAAACCCCACACATCAGAACTGGTTTAAGGATGAAGGCACAAGGGCAGAGCAGCGAAGCAGAAGGAAAGTGTTTGCAGCGATGCCGGGTGTGACCCAGCAGGCGCATGCGCGGGTCAGGAGGCCCCCAAACCCGGGAGGGCATGCGCTGGGCGGGGACAGAGCCGGAGCAGAATGTTGTCCCCACACGTTCTTACTCCGAGGGCCCCAGTTTAGGGTCCCCTAGAACGCACTGGCAGTAGCGGTAGGTTTCTACCCTGTTGCTAATCCAGCTGCTGGAACTCCAGTGAGTCACAAGTTTCCAAAACAAAGGAGTGGCTGGCTGGTCCCTCCCTGGGAACTCTTCTCACCCTGCACTTTCCTTTACAGTCTTCCCCCTTCCCCCTCAGCCCCTCTGCTTGTTCCTGGCTGCAGACTCCGGGGTGGTGAGCGTCTGTCCCACTTCAGGTCTTTAAGTCACATCTCAGGAGGCCTCCCCAGAGCCCACAGCTTAACCGTCTCTCCCCTCTGTCACATCACCCGCCTTTTGCTTTCCTACAGGCATGAGGGCCCACCGCTGTCCATCAGCCGGCTCCTGGTTGAATCTCCTGCCTCGTCAGGTGGGACCTGCCTGAGGGCAGGTGCGAGGCTGCGCCTCCAGGGCCTGGCACCAGTCGACAGGGATGGACAGGGATGGACGGGCGGGCAGATGGGCGATGGATGAACAGCACCTGTTTCTTTTTTTCAGGTGGCTTCTGGCACAGCAGCTTAATCGACCGAAATCTCATTGATTATTTCGTTCCCTTCCTCCCCCTGGAATATAAACACCTAAAAATGTGCATCAGAGTTGAAATGCAGTCCCGAGGCTACGAAGTTGATGAGGACATCGTCACCAGAGTGGCTGAGGAGATGACATTTTTCCCCAAAGAGGAGAGAGTTTTCTCTGACAAAGGCTGCAAAACTGTGTACACCAAGCTAGATTATTACTACGATGACTGATGGGACAAGAGTCACCACCTCGCCTCGGAGAACAAAGAACTCCGCACTCAGCTCTCTCCCCACGCCTCCTCCACTCCGCCCCCGGAAGAGGACGAAAATGAATTTTTCCTGTTCGCCATGACAGGAGCTCCCCTGGGCGTTGTGTTCATTCAGTGGAGCCCGCAGGCTGTCGCCTTACGAACGGTGGCCTCGGAACAGCCGCCCGGAGCCTTCCGAGAAGGGAGTAGCCGCTCCCAGCCCGCTCGCGCCAGGACCCAGGATTTTTTAAAAAATCATGTTTTAATTTCAAGTGTTTCTGTTTCAAGGAAGGATGACTAACTTTTACTGAAAATATGATAACTTTATTTAAAATGGTTTTTAACATTATGAGAACCTTTTCAGACTCTTAAGTTGTTGGCTTTGTGTGTTTTTTAAAGTTCCCATCATTATAACATACACCGTGATATCTTTGCTGTAAAAAAGCCCAAGCTAGGTCCTCAGGGTGTCTTCCTTCATAAGACGGCGTTACTGGGGACTGAGGCTGGAGCAGTGGCGAGGTCTGTCACAGGAGGATCGTTGCAAGGGGCAAAGAAGTATTTAGATAGAAGGACAAGTACTTAAGAGGACACGCTCAGGCACATTACAGATAAACCCTAATTGTCCTTTACAAGGTTTTAATCTCAATAACTGCGAACACGTTTTAGAAGCAGTTTCCTTGAAAGTATTTCTAGCTTGTCTCTCGCTAGTCGTTCTGCTATACCAAGGAAGCCTGCTCTGCCTTCCGTTCCCGAAGGAGCCACGTGCTACCTGGCAAGTCCTGCCATATTGTTTTAAGACCTTACTCATGTATTACTAGTTTTTGTTATGTTTAATTCAAACTCCCAACACCTCCAAGGAAAGCTTAGCTGCCTCTCCCTCTACCCCCAGGATACTGAGAACAGTGTTTTTTATTTATAAATGCAAATAACTACCACTTTAAAACTGTGTAATTTGTAAATACATTTTTGAAGGAGAAAACCTTCCCTGTAGGCTTTATGTCCTTAAGCTAGGAATGAAGACCTAGCAGTAGTCCAGGTCTGAATGACATGAAGCCTAATGCAGGGACTCTGAGGGTCCTGGGACAAGTGGCTCCTCACTCAGCTGCGTAGGTCTTGCACACCGCGGTGGAGTTCATGCAGCTGCTGACACCCAGCTGTGGAGTTCAAGTCCAGAGACATAACAGCAGCTGAGATGCCTGGCAGGAGAATGCGGCACTGCAGACGTGTTATGCAACACGCATGCGCACCTAAAAACAGGCGGGGCTCCGGGGGGCGGGGTGTGAGCCCAGTG
>CM053509.1:158326808-158359177 GCA_028627145.1 Eidolon dupreanum | reverse complement strand
GGCTGAGTGCTCCAGGGAGGGGACAGTACCTGCCAGGGACTGGGGTGAGAGCTGGGCACACAGAGGACCCTATGTGGTTGCTCAAGCATCTGAGGTGTGAAGATGGGGAACTGAGATGATGGGCAGGGGCCAAGTCCTCAGTTCTTTCAAGCCGTGCTAGGGAGAGAGGGCTTTCTGGGACGAGAAGGAGCCATGGGGAGGCTTTTCGGCAGTGATTGTCCAGACCACTCAGGCCCTTGGAGGGGCCAAGACTATGGTGGGGAGACTGTGTCCAAGGCTGAGACCCTAGGAGAGAGAAGATGGCAGCCTGTAGCGGGGCAGAGGCAGTGGGAGGGAGGGCAAGGCATCTGCGACTTATTCTGGGAGTAGAAACAGCACTCGGGGTGGGTCACTGTGGTTGGGGAGCTGGGGAGCACTGTGGAGAAGCAGCGGGAAGAGGGAAGGGAGGACAAGGATCCCGGCATCATTGCCCCACACCAATCTGCTGTTTCTTGCGGGGCATTGTATTCTGCGTCATCACTAGAGTCATAAATGCCAGTTACAGAGCTTTTGTAATTCCATAGTTAAATTTGGAATCCCGCCAGCACCGCATACAATCCTTAAAGACAACAAACATTTCCTTTCAAACACTAGTGATTGGTGAGCCTCACAGGGTTCTCGAGAGGGTCAGAAGAGTTGATAGTCCTAGTAGATGGTCTTCCTGACCTCTGTCTGCAGCAGTAAGGGCTCTGCATGCATCAGCTCATCGATACCCTCAACATCTCCAAGAAGAATAGACTGTCATGATCCCCATTTTACAGATGGGGAAGCTGAGGTTCGTGGAGGTGTCCTCATGTGTCCTGAGCCCTTCAGCTGGGAAGACAGGGAATGAGCCAGTTTCTATGATTTTTATGATCCCAGCCTCCTTGTCACATACTCTCCTGCCCCCATGTTACAAAATGTCCAAAAGTGCTCTTTCGTCTCTCATGGCTGCGCTCCAAGGACCAGAATGGGCTCGCCCAACTGCATGCCCGAGGTAGCCTCTGTCCTCGGAGCCAGCAGGAGAGCAGATGAGGTGAGACAGATAACGAAAACCCAGCAGCCAGGCCAGCCACCTGCTCACCCCAACCCTGGTGGAGAAAGCTTGTCAGACCGCCCTAGGAGAGGTGCTCAGAGCCCCAACTTTTTTTTTGGGGGGTGGCCTTTTTGGTGGGCCTTGTTTTTTCCTAGGCTAGCCATCTTTAACCTGGGGTACATGAGCTCTAGAGGTAGATGTGGACATCCCAAGGGCATGTGAGTGGATCACTGTAAGGGTTTCAATGCTGAGAACTCAACCTCCTTCTAACCCGAGCAAGATAGATCCCAGTGGCCCCAGCCTCCCACAGGGCTCTTTTCTCACCTCCTCTTTGTCATCTCTGGCCCCCAAGGAAGAAGAAAAGTCACTCAGTAATTTCCCACTGTGGCTACATGACATAAGTGGAAAAGAAAATGAGAGAGAACCCCATATGTCTCATTGAGATGCATTTTCCATAAAATCTTCATTCTTGGTTTAATAATCATTTAAAAATTTTGTAACCTATCTATGTTGTGTTGATCGATTGCATAATAATACAATAATCCAAATGTTTTAACGCTTAGAGCTCACCAGAAGGAGTTTTATATTAAATTTTAATTTGTAGCATATTCTTATCTTTGTTGTAGGGAAATAAGAGAAGATGATCAATGAAAGAAAGTACACTTCATTAGGGTGACATTTGATAGAGTAATGCAACAGAAATATGAGTCCAAGTACAAAAAAAAATGATCGTACATATCTGACTTGTTCGTGTGTTTCATTAATGGATGTTGGCAGGTAAATTGCTGTGGCGTTCAGATTCCATTGAGCATACCTAGGAGGGCAGTAAAGCAGTGTTAGCATCAAATGTCCGTGCTTACAATAGACAGGAAATTGCGTGTTTTGCAACCATTTCAACTTATGATGAAAAGTTTCAATGTCGATCTAAAAATGTGCAAAAGGGACGTATGAGCCAAAAAAGTGTGAAGACCCTCTTCACCAGATCAGGCCCTGCTAAGTGAGCATTCGCTCTTCATCCTTTACGTCCACTCTATGCGTTTACCATCAGCAGCTGAAGCCTCCCTTTGGGAAGGACTCCTGTGTTGGTCTGGTGTGGAGAGCGGATTGTAAACTGACAAGGTCCTTGTCCTTGCCATCTGAGGAAGTACGAACTGATGGGGGGAACAATGCAGGGTCGCTCCAAGGCAGGGAGTACGCTCATAGCCTCCAGCAGACAGAACTGCAAAAGAGCATAGCAGAGTGTGTGGGCTGGGTGAGGATAATCTTATCCTAGCCAGCAATTGTATGCTCTTGTGTAAAAGCAGCTTGCAAAAATAAAACTGGGCCATTGCTCTGCCGTCAGTGGACAGTGGACCTCCTGATCCCAGCTTTGTGTCTTCTTTCTTTTCTTCATCTCCCAACCGTTCCCACTCAGGTACATTCTCCAGAGCCGTGCTGGACGTGGCAGGATTTACCACGGCCATCTGGAGCTCAGTCTCCTGGCTGGCTGGCCTCCTTCCTCTCCTACAGCAGCTTCTCGTCTTCCCTGGCTCCCTCCCACAATACTTCGTTCTAGACCCTTCTCTCTGTATCCCTTTGTCTCTCGCCATCATCTGTCATGTGGATGACCACAGTAGCCCTTCAGAGGTCCCATGCATCCACTCTCGTCCTCTGATCCATTCTCCCCACGTCAGAGACACGTGGTCTTTTCACAACAAACCATAACATGCTGGTCCTGCCGTGAACCCGTCATAGCTTCCAAAAGCCCGTAGGCACAAGTCCACCCTCTTGACTCTGACCTCAGAGCCCTGCGTGCTGCGCCCCCGCCCTCTCAGGCCTTTCCCATTCCAAGTCCTCCCCCAAGGTTGGCCCCACAGTCCCCTCTCTCTCCTGCCTCATTGACTTCGCTCCTTCTCTCTCTGCCTTGACTCTTGCTGAGGAGTCTGACCTGGCTAAGCGCTTTCAGGCCTCAGCTCGGAGCCCACCTCCCCACCTAAAGCAGCCCCGCTCCCACCCACCCCAGTCACCTACTCTCCTATCACTCTGTTTGTGTCCTTGTCTATTGTCCATCTCTCCTGCTGGCCTGAGAGATTCAGGAGGGCAGGGACCTTGTCTTTTGTGTTCTGTATCTCTAACCTAGAATCGTACCCTGTATACAGTAGGCACTCAATAAATGCGTTTAATGTTCAAGGATAGAACACTCTTCCGGAAGACAGGCAGGCACTCTGAGAGGGGAACTGGGCATCGTGGAAAATCTGTACTGTCTTTGCAGCTGTTCTGTAAATCTAAGACACTTCTAAAATAAAAGGTTTCTTTTGTTAAAAAACGCAGTTTTGTACGTGCTACAGTCTGACCATCGATGATATTGTAAAAATCATAATCACACAAGCTCTGATTCTTCTGAACTAAAATTTGTTCGTGAAAGCACATAAGTTGCATTTGATGGGCAGAAATGCTCAAAGGACTGAATGCAATGCATGTAAAATGGATAAATTACCTATTCTACATCTATGAAAATATCTAAGGTGCTAAAACACTCTTTTACCTACCATATGTGTCTGCAACAGAAGTAGGAATATACATTGAAATTTTAGAGTGTATGAAAGTTTCTATGAACCTTATACCAAGGACACAAGCCAGTCACAGAAAGACAAATACCATACGATTCCACTTATGTGAGGTCCCTAGAGGGGTCAGTTGCATAGACAGGAAGTAGGACGCTGGCTGCCAGGGGTGGGGGAGGGAGAACGCGAAGTCCTGTAGTGAGTACAGAGTTTCAGTTTTGCAAGATGAAAAGTTTTGTAGGTTGGATGCACAACAATCTGCATGCACTTCGCACTACCAAACTGTACACTTAAAAATGGTTAAGACAGTAAATTTATGTTCTGTGTATTTTATCACAATTGAATTTTTTAAAATTTTATTAGTTTCCTATGACCAAAAGCCTTTGAATATTAAAATTTTTCTTCTGGAGTGAATCGTCATTACAATTTGCCCAAATAGCACGAAAGTGTCTTTAAAGTGCTTGGTAAATAAGCCATCCGTTTCTCGTCTCTGGGCAGGGGCGGTGTTTGACGGAAGCTTTGTTCCTCGTCTGGTGTCGGATGTGGCTGACAACTGGCCCTTTTTCTGCAAAGTGAGAGAAGAATAGATTGAAAAAAGAGGGCAGGTGGGTTATAGGGAAGAGGACAGTGAGGCTGACTTCCTTCACATGACTCCAGCTGTGCACTCCTTGGAGTCTGTGGGCTCGGGGTGACACTTCCTGCAGCGCAAGGCGCCTGCCCTACCTACACCCTTTAATGTTATGTGACAGGGACCATGTTTAGTCCTGGTTGGCGTTAATCAGCCCCCACAGCTGCCAGCCTCCAGCCCCCCCCCCCCCCGTGTCCCCCAGCCCGGCCCTGAATGAGGAGTCTCCTGCGTGTCCCCACAGTCCTCAATTCTGCCTGCCCTCTGGGTCAGATAACTTTCAAAATCTGTAGCTCTCATGTCCCCCTAGAATGCCTGATTGTGTAAAATAGTGCACTCCACAGTTCCTCCCGGAGGTCACTCTTCTTTCCCACTCAAATCCTCCATTTCGTCCTCCACCGGCTGTGCTGAAGCTGAATGAGGGTGCAGGGGAGCCCCGGGCTGGGGGAATGCACGGCTGCAGGGGTCGTCTGCGGTCCCGAGCTCCCGCCCTGCCGAGTCCTCCAGTTGCCCTGACGTCTTCCCCGCTGTCGTCCCCACGCCCCTCTCTCTCTCTCTCTCTAGTGAGGACCTGGGGACGGGAAATTGAACCACGACGCAGTTCAGCCTTCATAGCATCCATCTCTGAACTTATTTTCAAGGATCTCGATCCTTTGAGCACAGCAGCAGATTTTTCCAGACTGTTCTTCACAGAAGAGCCTGGGAGTCCGAGACGCACACGTCTTTCAGGCACTTTCGACTTTCCAGCTTCGTCCGCATCGCTGCCCTTCGCTGGTGGTGACGCAGGCGGGTCGTGGCCTCAGCTGCTCAGGGGCCTGGAGCTCATCCCCTCGGTGCGCACGTGGTCTCGAGCGGAGGCCGGGTGACATTGGCTTCAGTGTTTTGTCACTGTCAGCTCCAGTACTCTCCTCTCCCAGAAGGTGGAGAGTGGGATACGCCGCCCATGGAAATGTGAAAAATGCCGAGTGACCATGCGGGCGGCAAGGTGGGGGCGGGACGGATGCGCGCCTCAGTGGTGGCGGCTCCGGGCCTTACTGCCCCGCCCTCCTGGAGAGGGAATCGGCCAGGCCCCACCTGGGTCAGGTATGGTGACCTTGGACCAGCTGGCCTCCGGCAGCGGTGTTGTCGTGCCTGGGTAGCCTTGTTTGTGCCATTCTACATACTTGCATAATGCATTGTCCCCTTAAAAGTCTATTTTCTGACTTGTTGTTTGACGACCACTAGAATCCATGGAGGGTGGGAAGACGGCGGCAGGGCAAGGAGTGTTACCCCCCCACACACACACGCACACACACATGCACACACACGCACACACACGCACACATACCCAGAGTCCTCTGGGTGACTCAGACACATCTGAGCTCCGAGAGTGAACATAACTGAGCCCCAACAATTACAACCCCCCTGAGTACCTAATGACCCTGGCGCTGCTTTATGTCCCATTTCCCCTTTTTGAAGAAAGTTTTTTTAAGTTATAAAACAACTTATATATTTCAAGTTGACAAAAAAAAATTGTATCATTTATGCTATGGTAAGAGAAATTGTATCGTTTACAGCATTGTAAGAGAAATCCAGTACTCTGAGGTCTGAAAGATGTATCTAGAAATTTTACTACTGTGGCAAATGAAGACTGCTTACACGGGGGTAGTTCAGAGCCTGTGGCTTCTCTCTCTTACTGATTGTGGCAACTCTGTCCTCGGGGTGACTGAGGGAGTTTGATCTTTTCCTTAGACATCATTAGACACCAAAGCTCTTGTAGGAAAACTTGGATGCTCCATGGATTCTGCCGTGTTGCTAGAACTGATACAGCTTCTGGTGACTCCGCCATTAGAACTACTAACTCCATTCATATAAAATTTTGTTACAAATCTTACAAAGGGGAGTGCTTCCAGGTATTTAGATCCACATTCAGTTTTAAGGCTGTATGTTTGGTTTTCACTAATTGTCCGAGCCCATGGTGGCTGCCCCCTTACATCACTGTCACTGGAATGCCGGTCCTTTCTCCACCTCGTCCCCACCTGCCCCCTGGTCCTTATGTCATCTCATCCCATTACTCTTTCTGTCACTGCTTTCTTGGAGCGTTGTCTGCGTTGTTTACATTGCTAATCAGAAACACTCAGAACCACCAGCCTGACTCCTTATGTCCTCAGCAACTTGAAAGAGCGACCAGGAAAGACTTGGAAGAACGAGTCTGCTGTAGAGGCGGCTCTGCCCTTTGGTTTCAGGGAGGGCTGAGATTTTCAGGACCAGAGACAGCGCGCCCTGGTCCGCACCTGTTTCCCAGGGAACCTGGCTGGACTGTAAGGAGAGGTGTCCTCTCGCTGATAGACCCAGAAGCTGCCCACGGCGGGAGAGACCAGCTCGCGCCCAGGGAAGCACTAGAGGGTGCTGGTGAGCTGCTGGTCTGAGGACTTAGAGACGTGGGTTCAAATCCCCACGCTCACCACCTCTGTGACTTTCAGAAGACCACAAAGGTAATGACAACGGGAAAAGTTCAAAAGTCCAGATTATTTAAAATGCCAACTGTTTACACTAAGTCCTGTTCTCAACCAAGTTTTATCAGCGTCTATATTACACGGAGAGGCTCTCCTGTATAGAGGGGTACATGATATTGAGTGTTCTTCTTTTCGTATTATCTTGTACACAAGGATACACAGTCTATTTCTGTGAAACCTTACTGGGTGTGGGCTCAGGGCTGCCAACCCACCTAATAAGCAACACATAATAGGGAAAGAAGCCCAGGGGCCAAGGAAGGGACCTGACTCAGGACGGGAGTGCCCGCCTCTCTCCTTTCTTCTCCGTCATCACTTTCCCTCTGTGGATCTGCTCCGTTCTTCTCTGTACAGCCCCTGGCTCTATGTTTGCTGGTCCAGACACCGAATCATACCAGGCACCCACTCTCATCTTCTCCCTTCCACTCTCTCAGCCCCAATTCCAAACTCCCAGGGAAGCGATTTGATTGGCCCAGCCTGACTCAGATGCCCCCTTGGTCCAATCAGCTGTGGCCTGGGGTGGGGGCAGCATCCCTTGGGGTGAACATGGCTGCTCCCACTGTAACTATGTGAATGAGGAAAAAGCCACCTGGAAAGGGAACCTAACAGCATCCATCTCTCATGTGTTGACTTTTGAGTGCCATGATTCCCTTTCTTTCACTAGTGCAGGCACCTGTGCAATGACTGCTCTGTATGGGGTGTCATAAATGCTCAGAATATACAGAGTAAGCAATCTAATGTCCCACTGTCCTCCGATACAAAGTCTCCATGCCTCCTGCCATGCCATTCTCACTCTGCCTAACAGCCCTGCTCAGCCCTGTTTCCAACACCTAAGTTTGTTCATTCATTCACTCAATTGAGCACCGCACATATACCAGGCACTGTGTAAGGGTGAACAAGACAGACCGGGGACCTCCTCCATGGGGCTGTGGTAGATGGGCAATAAGCAAAGGAACAATACACTACTGTGATCACTTCAGACGGTGATCAATGCTATTGAGAAAAAACCAAGACGTGATTCTGAAATTCTTTTCCTGGATCCAACCCTTTCTTCTCATTAGTAAGTTCCTTGGGCTTATTAGTTAACCTCGCTGGATCTCGTCTTCTTCACCTGTAAAATGGAGATTCCCATTGCTTATATTAATCAAGGATCTCCAGAGAAACAGACCAATAACAGGCCAAAAGAATGAATATATACATATATATATAATTTCCCCCTAATGAATTGGCTCACATAATCACGGAGTCTGAGAAGTCCAAATCCAGGAGAACCGACAATATAATTCGTCTGAGTCTGAGTCCAAGGGCAGGAGAAGTCCAATGTCACAGCTTGAAAACAGTGAGGCAGAGGGAGAGAATTCTTTCTTACTCGACCTTTTATTCCAATGAGACTCGCAGTGGCTTGGATGAGGCCCACCACATTGGGGAAGGCCGTCTGCTTTACTCAGTTTACCGATTCACATGCTCATCTCTTCCAGAACCACACTCACGGACACACCCAGATATCACATTTAACCAAATATATGGGCACCCTGTGGCCCAATCAAACTGACACATAAAATTAACCATCACACCCTTCAAAAGAGGCCAAGGCTGACCCTTCTCTTTTGCACCCTTCAGGGCTGTGACATTACTTTAACCTCTGTGGGTGACTGTTTTAACCTCACTGGGCCTTAGTTTTCAAATCTGCAAGCTGTGAAAACTGTGCAAAGCCCAGCCTTAGAGGGACCCACACATGCAAAATTGAATCTAAATTTCCACCACCAGGGGTATAGATAAGGAAGCCATTATTTAGTCCTGCAATGGAATATTATATAGCAGATAAAAATGGATGCACTTGAACTATGTGTATCAGTGTGTCTAGAAATCTCAGGAGCCAGAGTTGAATGAAAAAGAAAAAGTAGCAAGAGTGTGGCAGGACACCGTTTATCCATATATTCAAAATGCACATATGCTACACATTGTTGATAGATACATTCATGGGTAGTTAAAGTAAAAACAAAACATGACAAGAAATTGATACTCTCCACCTTCAGCATGGAGGTGACTTTTGGAGAGGAAGAACAAAGAGATGGGGCTTGGAGCTTTAGTTTTATTAAAGATACAGAGAACTGAAGGAATGTAGCAAAATGTAACATCTATTAAATCTAGGGTGTTATGTTATTTCCTTTGATGAAATAGTTTATAATTAAATAAAAGCGTTAAGACGATCCCGAGAGGTAGCTTGACGACATCTCAAGAATCTGGACTCTGGTAACCTGGGGGGTAGGGGGGTTGCTATTTTTGTCCATGAGAGAATAGCTAGAAGGCATTCATTTCCCCAAACCTTGCCTTACCCTGCATATTGTCAGAGGGAGGCTGGTGTACTTCCCCCATCTGACCACTAGAAGGGGCCAGCACACAGGGTTGGGGATGGGGAGGCCGATCAACCTCAGCATATTGAAACAAGGAAGAAACAATGTTTTCAAGAAAGAAGCGGAGGCAGAGAATTCATTTGAGAACATGAGAGGCAGGTAGAGGTAGAAAACAGTGCCCCGGTAACAAAAGGACCCTAGTTGAAGCAGCAATACTATTTATAGGTGTTGATAAAGTACATATTATCTAGTACTGAAAATTATCCAAGATGCAATTCTTAGTCATTAAACAGATTTTAACAAGGGGTTCAGGAAAACCTCAGTGCCCCTCTGTGGGGCGGAATGAACCGTGTTTTCTCCCAAGTGCCCGGATTTTGGCATAACATTCCTGATTCACATCCTGGTTCTGCTTCTGACCAGCTGTGTGACCAGCTGGGCAGCTGTCCTAACCTCTCTGGGCCTTAGTTTTCGAATCTGCAAAGTAGGGGTAACAACAGTACTTAATCCACAGAATCGTTTCAAGGGTTGGATGAGATTACACCCACTATGTCCCTGGCACATAGTAGGCCTTTGATAAATGGTAGGCACATCAGACCCGAACGCTCGACCTTGCTCTAAAGTAAGCAATTTCAGGGAGCAAAGACCAGGCTTCAAACCAGCATCACAACGAACAGAGTCTAATGGTGTCCAGCGGGGCAAAGATGTTCCCAAGTACCCAGCCATGGGAAAGGAACGTGGTTAGATATTCGATGCCTGTATAAAAGGAGCAGCTAGATGCCCACCACTTCGCAGAGTGGGGTGATACCATTTATTCTTTCTTTCATTCATTAGACAAATATTTAAAGAGCTGCTGCCCTGTGTGGGTGCTGAGACACTGTGGTGAGCACAGACACAGCCCCCTCCCCACTCTGAGGGACCAATTGCCCAATCGGTGCAGAATAAGTATGTAGTGAGGATTTGAGCAAAGGAGATGGGGGCAGGGATCACGTAAGTTTGAACTATAGACTCTGTGCCTCCGCTAGCCTTTCAAACATGAGTTTCTTTGAAATTAAAAAAAAAAAAAAAACCCTCATTAGTCAATATGTTTCAGCTCAATGACATTTAAAATGCACATTATTGGGGCATATTTGCATACCGCATTACTCACCTTCTCGTGTGTGCAATTTCATGATTTTCAATAAATTTACCCAGTTATGCAACCCTCACCATAATTAGTTTTACAACATTACATCACCCTAATACACCCGCATGTACATTACTCTTAGTTCCTGTCCCTACCCAGAAAACCACTAATCTACTTTCTGACTTTATAGCTTTTCATTTTCTGGATATTTCGTATAAACAGACCATATGATATGTGGTCTCTTGTGTCTGGCTCCTTTGCCTGAGCATAGTATTCTTGAAGTGCATCCAGCATGTATCTCTAGACACCTTTTTATTGCTAAATAGTATTCCACTCTAAGGACTGAGCCTTGCATTTAGTTGTCACGGGAAACCAGACATTTTTTTTTAAATAATCTATATATTTTTTATTATAGTTGGCATACAATATATTAGATTCAGGTGTACAACATAGTGTTAGACATCTATATAACTCACAAAGCGATCACCCCAATAAATCTTGTACCTCTCTGACACCATATATAGTTATTACAATATTATTGACTATTCCTTATGCTCTACTTTATATCTCCATGACTATTTTGTAACTAACAACTTGTACTTTTTAATCCCTTTCTCATTTTTCACCAACCACACCCAAACCTCTCCCATCTGGCAACCCTTAAAATGTTCTCGTATCTATGAGTTTGTTTCTGTTTTTTTGTTTATTTGTTTTCATTCTTTAGATTCCACATGTCCATGAAATCATATGACATTTGTCTTTCTCTGTCTGACTTTTCATTCAGCACAATACTCTCTAGGTCCATCATGAAATATCTTTTTCCATCCCTTTACTTTTAGTCTGTGTGTCTTTTAATCTGAAGTGAGTCTCTTGTAGGCAGCTTATGTAAGGGTCTTGTTTTCTTTCTTTCTCTTTCTTTCTTTCTCTCTCTCTCTCTCTCTCTCTCTCTTTCTTCTTTCTTTCTTTCTTTCTTTCTTTCTTTCTTCTTTCTTTCTTTCTTTCTGTCTTGTTTTCTTATCCATTCAGCCACCCTATCTTTTGATTGGAGCATTTTATTCTTTTTTCATTTGAAGGAATTGTTGATAGATATGTAGTTATTGCCATTCTTTATTCATATTTTTGATACACATTTTTTTCTTCTTCTTAAAGAAATCCCTTCAACATTTCCTATGATACTGGCTTGGTCGTGATGAACTCCTTTCTCTTTTTCTTGCCTGGGAAGCCATTTATCTGTCCTTTGATTCTAAATGATAGCTTTGCTGGGTAGAGTAATCTTGGTTGTAGGTCCTGGCTTTTTATCACTTTGAATATTTTGTGCTAAGCCCTTCTGGCCTGTGAAGTTTCTATTGAGAAATCAACTGACAGTCTTATGGGAGCTCCCTTGTAGGTAACTAATTGATTTTCTCTTGTTGCTTTTAAGATTCTCTCTTTGTATTTAAACTTTGCGTTTTAATTATAATGTGTCTTGGTGTGGGCCTCTTTGAGTTCATCTTGTTTGGAACTCTCTGAACTTACTGGAGTTGTCTATTACCTTTGCCAGGTTAGGGAAGTTTTTAATAATTATTACTTCAAATAGGTTTTCAATTTCTCATTCTCTCTCTCTTCTCCTTCTGGTACCCCTATGATGCTAATGTCATTATGCTCAATGTTGTCCCAGAGGCTCCTTAAACTATCTTCATTTTTTGGATTCTTTTTTTTCTGTTGCTGTTCTGATCGAGTATTCTCATTCTCTCTCTCTTCTCCTTCTGGTACCCCTATGATGTGAATGTTGTTATGCTTTATGTTGTCCCAGAGACTCCTTAAATTATCTTCACTTTTTGGATTCTTTGGATGCTGTTCTGATTGAGTGTCCTCTGCTACCCCATCCTCTAAATCACTGATTCAATCTTCTACTTCATCCACTCTGTTGATTCCCTCTAATGTATTCATTTCAGACACTGTATTCTTCGTTTCTGACTGGTTCCCTTTTGTTTTCCATCTCCATTTTTTTATGTTTCTATCTCTTTGTTAAAGTTCTCACTGATTTTATCTACTCTTCCCCTAAATTCATTAAGTATCCTTATAACCAATGTTTTGAAGTCTGCAGCTGGTAGATTGCTTGTCTCCATTTTGTTGAGTTCTTTTTCTGGAGCTTTGTTCTGTCCTTTCATGTGGGATATGTTTCTTTGTCTCCCCATTTTGGCTGCCTCCCTGTGTCTGTCTCTATGTATTAGGTAAGGCTTCTAAGTCTCCCGATCTTTGTATGAGTGGCTTTATGTAGTAGGTGTCCTGTGAGGCCCATGGGCATAGTCCTAGGAAGCGTCCAGCTGCCACAGTTCAGCCACAGGCTGTGCACTCCTGGGGCCACCTGTGCTGGGCTTATAGGTGCCTCGAGTGACCATCTCTCCTCCCCTTCAGACCTCACAGAGGTTTTGAAAGGCCCTGAGCAACCAAGAGAAGTGTCTGACAGAGGGGACGGGGAGCCTTGGGCTGCCACCCATCACTTCTTTTGAACTGAGAGTTTTGAAAAAACTCATAATGTGTGTGTGTGTGTATTTTAAAACATTTTTAAAAAAATTGTAGAAACCGGACATACACATGAAGAAATCATGAGATACAAACCAGCAAGCAAAAATAAACAAGAGCAGCTCATCCCCACCACCCAGACATCAACGCTGAGACACACAGGAGCTCACCCGAGGGTTTTGTTCTCTGACTGAGATCTCGCACGGCCACCGATGACGTCACCAGATGACGAGATGCTGTGGTTTTATAGGAGAATGTTTATTATCTCAGGAGAGACTGATTTAATTACCTTAATGAGATTTCATTTGGGGAACAAAACAAAATAGACTGTTTTATGACCCGCTCTAATTGGTCAGCAATTTCCATGTTTCCATTTCACAAAATCCTCATCGGGTCTAAAAGGAGATTTTATTAAGAATTTTTTCTAGCAAACCCCAAATCGTCCTTGACAGCTGGCTTGTGCATGCTGGTACTCAGTCTGGGGTCCGGCGTCGCTTCTGATTGTATGTCCTTGAGGCTCTAAGTTAGTGTGTCCCTTGTCGTGACGGTGACCGTGGGAGAGACTAGGCTAGGTGTTCTACGGAAAGGTCCACCCTTTAGATTTGTTTCTTGCTGCCTCCTGGTGTTCTTCAATTTATTCCTCCATCTCCCCCTCACCCCTTCCCTCCCCTCCATGCTGGATGGTGGAAAAGATGAGCCTTTGATAAAAATTTCCAACAATATGGAAGTGTGTAAACTCGCGAGAGGTGATCTGCCCTGGCCTTTTTGGTCCTTCTCCCGAGATGAACAGTTCCTGGCTGGGCGTTCCACCTTCCAGCCCTTTTTCTCTGTTTATACAAGTGTGTGGCTGACCCTTTGCGAGATTATTCACTTTCGTTTGTACAGAAATGGGATTGATACAATAACTATTGTTCTGGAACTTAAAGTTCCAATGAGTTTTGGCCATCTCTCCATGACTTGATAATGAACCTCTTTCAATGTGGGTAAGATCACATTAGCTCTGCTGACTAAAAACCATGCTTTTTCAGTGTATAAGTTGCTGTTCAACCCCATATGGAGAGTTTAGGAGACTCAGTTCCCTGGAAAAGATAACATCTAACTTCCACAGTGGATTTCCAACCCCTGCCCCATCCCCACAACCCCTTCTCTCTTTCTCCTACCACAGAGTGATCTTCTAAAAACCCAAATCTCTTGGCTGCCTAAAATCCTCCTGTGGTTCCCATGGCTTTTGGGATGAAGCTCGAAGCTCTTGTCTGGCCCTGCTCCCCTGCCCTGTACTCCTCAGCTCAGGACGTTTGCACATTCTGTTCCCTTTCCTGGAATGTTTTTCCCTCTCTGGAGCTCTTTCTCCTGCAGTATTGTTGGCTCTAGCTCTCTAATATATCTTTCTCTGAGAGTAGAAGACAAATCCCTAAAGACAGCTGGTTTCTGGTCAAGGACGTGGGCAAGCATTTCCAGTCCATGAGCACCCTCAGGGTTGAATAGATCCCTTTGAACATGAGGGTCCCTCTTCCTGAACTTCTCCCCCTCACCAGACAGGAAGCTCCAGAGGGGAAGGTGGCAGCAATCTCCCTGTCACATTTGCCATGTATCCCTAAGACCCAGGACAGCACCTGGCACAGAGTTGGCCCTCAGTGAAGGAATGAATGAACAAATGAATGAATGCTGGTAGGACTGCAAATTGATAAAACCTTGTTGGCAATGTGAATCAAAAGTCTCAAAAACACACTTACACCCTTTGATCCAGAAATTCCACTTGTAGGAATTTGTCTGAATGCACAAAGATGTTCATGTCAGCGTTGTTTATACCGGGAATGTATTGGGAACAGCTGAAATGTCTAGCATTGGTTAAGCACAAAACCGAAATCTTGATCTTTTCTCCCACGTCAGCGTTTCTTCCAAGGACTCTGGACGTAGTAAACGGCAGCTCCGTCCACATAGCTGTTCAAGTCAGAGGCTCAGGCATTGGGATTTCATTTTATTTTATTTTTATTGAGATACAATTTTACCTAATTAAAATACACAAATCTTAAGTGCACAGCTTAATGAAATTTTTTTTTCCTATGTAGACATCCCTGTGACTACAGCCCAGGTGGAAACACAGAAATTTCTCAGCCCCCAGGAAGTTCCCTAGTATCCTATCCCAGTCAACACCCCACCCTCTGCCCAGAGGTAACCACTATTCTGACTCCTTTTGCCTGTTTTCTCACTTCCTCCTGTTTCTGACACATAATAGCTGGCCTGTCACGGAGGCCTGTCAGTTTCCTATTCCATATCTTCATCAGACCCAGTGCCTCTTATCTGGGCACCGGCACCGGCCTCCTCACTCGTCCCCTCTCCTCTGGCATCCTCTCCCCGCCAGGAGCCAGAGACCCCACCAGGTCCACGCCTTGTCTGAGACTCCCCTAAGGCTCCCTGGTGTCCTCGGGGAAGTGCCAGCCCTCCACTATTCATCGCCTTGTCCTGGGAACCCCGGAGGCATCACCCCCCAGTCCTCACCACAGCCCAGATGAGGGACCGGAGGCAGGACGGGAGGTCACTGGTCTGGGGTTGCACAGGCAGCGAGTGGTGGAGCTGGGGTACACCCACAGGTTGTCTGAGTCCCAAACCCAGGCTCTCAACTGCTCTACCGCCTCGCCAATGGATGAATGAATGAATGAATGAATGAATTAGTACCAGGTTTTCTTTTTCAGAAATACAACTACCCTTTGGAAAAATCATATGTCCCATCAATAACCAGTTGAATTTGGCCATGAGGTCACTCTCTTCGTTGGAGAAGAGGGAAAGGAGGAGAGGGGAGGGTGAGAAGGGGGAAGAGGGGAGGAGGAAGGAGGAAGAGAGAGGGAAGAGGAGGGAGGGGGAGGGAGGAGGGAGGAGGTCCTAGCGATGCAGGCAGAGGGTGTCTCTGGAGTGAAGGCTTTCTCCCACTGTGGCACTTTACTGAGGACTGGCCTTGACCCCTGGCTGAGGAGAAGGTCTTTATCTGCCCTGCACCTGAACCCTGACCTTCAGAGGGTCGACAGGCAGAGGAGGGGGGCCCATCACAGGGCCTGTGGTTGGAGTGAAGAAAGCGATTGCATAAAAGTGGGGAGCCTCACCACAGCCCAGGGCCTGTCCTGCCTGAGTCACGCTTGACAGGGAGAGGGGAGAAAGCAAGAACTCTGAAGCCCCTCGGACTTCAAGCTGGCCTTGGCCTCCAGCGTGGTGGCTCTGAAGTCTTTGACCGATGAGCTCAGGCAGAGGCGCCTGGGGTAAGAGGCAAGAGGGAGGGCCGAGGCTGGCCCAGAGGAACTTCAGGCCCCGGCTGGAGAGCAGTCACGGTCACGGTCACGGATGGAGTCTGCTAGGACAGAGCTCCAAGCCACTCCCAACGCTGGGTCCCTCTGACAGGACACCACACTGCACAGTGCCCGGCACGCTCCGTGCTCAGGATTCCGGGGCTGAAGGGATGAGTGAATGTGTGGGCGAGCAAGGCCCCTCTGCCGGGCCCGCCGATCTCCCATTTCCATTCTGTGACCTTCAGAAATGGCCATCCTGGGGCCTCACACGTCCCTGGTTCCCACGAAGACTCGCCCTGGCATTCTGGTCACTCGCCATTGTCACTTGCTCCAGGTGTGTGGCTTGACCTGTGCAGAGCTAGGGAAGGACTGAGCTGGGCATCCAGCCAGGAGAAAGAAGCATTTTTTTTTCTTCTAGAATAATGTAAAGTTCAGAGACCAAAACTTGTGCCATCCCCAGGGCTGGAGTGGGCCGCGGCTGATGAGACAGCGAGGTTGGGGTCTCCTGGGCCAGTCGAACTGGGCTACCGGGGTTCCTGGCTGCAGCTTGTGCCAGGTGTGTGGGGGGAGGGCGTGGGGGGGGGGAAGGCCAGCGCAGGACACAACTGGTTCTTTTCAAGCTCCAAGCTCAGAACCCTTCCGAAACACCACCCACCCTCCCGCCCATTGCTCTGGGCTGAGCGGTCAGTTATAGGGCTTGTGCTTCTGGGGTGCAGCTCTGACACAGACTAGAAACCGGGGGTCCTGGGGGACGTCAGGGCTCCAGCCGGACCCGTGGGTGACCAGCCCGATGGGCGCGGCTCAGGGCATCAGCCCCTCTCAGCCGGGCCCTCCTCGGCCCTCCCTTTTCCACACACGGCAGCAGTATATGTACGTAGCTGCGGATCAGAACCGACGTTGCTTAAGTCCTTTCATCCCTCTGAACCTCGATTTCCTCATCTCTAGATCGGGGACCATAAGACACTACCTGCTAGGGCTGTCACCACGAGACAGCGAGCTAATGTTTATACGCTGAGCTCAGTGTCTGGCAGGTTAAGTGGGCTAGCATTTTCATTCATCTCGTTATATAATAATTTTTATTTTATCACTAAGTTTTATTGCCTTGTGGGGAGGGCGGGAGGAGGCTGTTCTCTTTGGTCACGTCTTCCATTGTCTTAAAATCACACCGTGCCTGCTCAACCCCGGGGTCCCACTCCTTGGGGCGGGGGGCTGGATGGTCTCTCCTCTCAGCAGCTGCCTCCCACATGCTCACCAGGGACACAGCCATAGCCCACGTGGCCTTGGATGGGTTCATGAGGCCAGAATCATGACCAGAGAAGGCCTGGCAGGAAGCTCACAGGGAGGAGGGGGCTGCTGGTTGCGAGGGGCTCGCCTAGGTCAATACTGTGCTTCTCCGTGACAGGGAGGACCTGGCACCTGGGGCTCGGTGACAGTAACGAGGCCTTTGTGGTGGTGGGCTTAGGGTTGGGGAGGGAGCAGGGAACAGTGAGAAGCTGGCACGGAAAATGTCTTACCTGCGGTACCAAGAGGACAAGCAGGATCCAAAACAGCTTTCGCCGGGGCCTTGGCTTCCGGTCGACCCAGTACCCAGGAGGGCAGGTGGCAGGCCTGCACCAGCTAGGTTGGCGGCAGGTGGCTCATTTAGTCGTTGCTAAGGTAGAGACGCACTGAGGACCCCAGGACAGAGGGGCCGGGCTGAGGATGCTCCCCGTACAACGGGCCACCCCTGGGCGGGGCCACCTCTGGGCGGGCCGGGAACGCAGGTGAGGACCGCAGGGCTGGCCGGATCCGGAAGCGGATTCACAGAGGGGCTTATTCGTCCACGTCCTTTGCACTGCTCCTGCTGCCCGAAGGGACCTGAGGTGCCGCTGAGCTCCGCCCTCCCCGTGCGTCTGGGCTCCCGCGTCTGCGTGCGCCCTTCCACCTCTCTTTGAGAGTCTTCCGTTCGCACCTGGGGAGCACCTGTTTGGGCTGAGCTCTCCTCAGCGGTTGATTTCATTGGCTGTTGGCTAGTTCCCCATCGGCTGCCAGTGGTCAGGTGTCCTGCACTGTCCAATCCGCTGTGGCCGTGGTGGGAGGACTCAGGAAATGGTGGAGAGGTGTCTACCTGTGTGTAAGGTGAGGAGCCTCTTACTGGGGCTCAGGCAGGGCCCACGTTCTGGCTTGTCCAGTGCCCCCTCCCCCTACCCCATCCCCGGCCCTGGGGCTTCCAACCAGCCAATCAGGTTCCTGGAAGAACCCAACAAAAGCCCGGCTTTCTACTCTATGCTTCCCTTCTCACCTGGTACACACACGTCATCTCTACCACCCACCAGACCGATCGCTGGTGGAGGGCAGGTGGACCTTTACACACACATCCCCTGGGCCCTGCCACTGGAATTAGACTGGCCTGGCTGAATCTCAGTTGTTAAAACAGCAATACCAACAGCAGTGGGAGCCAGGCACAATTCTACACACTGCCCGGAGGATCTCAGCCGTCCTTGGAGGAAGCCTGTGATCGTGCCCATTTTAGACATGGGGAGAGCAGGCTCAGAGAGGTGAGGGATGGCGCTTGGATGGAAGGCAGCGCCCCGTGACAGTAACCAGGCGCCGGCTCAGGCTTGGCGCCCCTTCCTGCTCTTCGGCCGCTGAGTCATGACGGGTGGGTTCCTTGGCATCTCCAGGCCTCAGTTTCTGCTTTCCTAAAAGCGGGATAAGAGGATTTAACATCGAGGTGGTCACAGAATCTCAGCGCTTTTCAAACTGTTAAACTCAACCCCTGGGTTGGCATCATTAGTGCAGTTGGGAAGAGGGGTTTTGCTGTTCTTTGGGTAATAAATTGGGGTTCGCGGTGTCGACCTTTGAGTGCAGCTTGCTCAAAATCAGCCGGTGGCTTGGGCACGTGCCTATAGGGTATCGTCGGCATCTCGATTCACAGGTCTTGTTGTCTGAACTGAAAGGCCTGCATTTCACCTGAGATTCGAATCACACCTGTGACCTTCGTGCTATGTATCTTAAAGAAATGAAGCACCGGAAAGGGCACGTTCTAGAGCTAATTTTCTAGGACTGCACTGTCCGGTTTAGCAGCCACGAGTCAAATGTGGTCCTCGAGCTTCCAAGACATGGAAAGCCCAAAGTGAGATGGGCTGTGAGCCCAAGATTTGTGCCTGATTTTGAAGACCTAAAAAAAAAAAAAAGTAAACTATTTCATTAATCATTTAAAAATATCGATTACAGGTTAAATGAGGATGTTTGGGATATCCTGGGATAAATAACATATATTATTATAGTGGGCTGAATAATATCCCCCAAAGATAACAGATCCTAATCTCTGGAATCTATAAATGTTACCTTACGTGAAAAAGGGGTCTTCCTTTGCAGCCGTGATTCAGTTAAAGATCCTGAGATGAGGAGGTTATCCTGGGTTGTCCAGGTAAACTCCGAATGCAGTCACATGCATCCTTATAAGTGGGAGGCAAAGAGAGTTAACACAGACATCCAGAGAGGAGAAGGCGGTGTGACCATGGAGGCAGAGATTGGAGCGATGCGGCCAGGAGCCAAGGAATGCTGGCAGCCACTAGAAGCTGGAAGAGGCCAGTTTGGCTCCCCCTTGAGGCTGTGGGAGGGAGCACAGCCCTGCTGACACTTGGTTTCAAACTCCAGATCTGTGAGAGATGAAATTGCTGTTGTTTTAAGTCACCGAGATTTCGGTCATTTGTTTCAGCAGCCACAGGAAACGAATCTGATGATTTAAATCAATTTCACCTGTTTCATTTCATTTTTTTCAAGCCTAGAAGATTTTAAGTCACCTCTGTGACTTGCGCTAGTAGTGGTGGCCTTCTGTCTGCCGGGCAGCCCTGCTGTAGACCTTCCTCACCCTTTCCTCACCATAACCACGGACGCCATGTCCCCTCTCTGGCTCCTTGTCCGTAAGCGAGTTGTTGAACCATGATGACACTTCTCACCAGCAGCCCCTGGGTCTCTGGGCTTCCAAGAAGGGGTCTGTAGATTTATTTGCAAGTCGGCGGTTATCAGTTAAGTAAATCTTTGGTCTTTGGCTGAACTGCACAAAATAAACACCCTCTGGAGAGCCGACCGGCTGGAATGTGGGACCTGTGGACACGCAAACACTTCTAGAAACACAAGAAGGCATCGGATTTGTTTCTCGTAAAAAATTACCACAGACGAGGGGTCTTAAAACAAGAGAGTTTTGTTCTCTCTTAGTTCTGGAGGCCAGGAGTCTAAAATCCAGATGTTGGCTGCATCGGTTCTGAAGGGGTTCGGAAAGGATCTCCCCACAATGTGCTACGTTGGCATATGAAGTTTTTGAGGTGAAGGCAATCGAGATGCTGGGGCTCATGAGAAACTTGTAATTCTCCCTTAAAGGATTTAACTTGGAGTTTTGACCATATTCACCAGAAAGAACTTTTTATGACCTATCTATGGGGCTGGGCAAACTTTTAATTACTGAACATCTGCCCTTCTTATCATCCTATGAATGACCTTCCCGAAGCCCCAAGGTGCTTTACCTCAGCCGTAGCTCAGAATGCCATGTAATCCTCATTTTAACTGTCTGTGTCTGGACCTTACATGTATGCGGGGTCTCTGACGTGCCTGTGTATCTGGGATTCTCATACGTATGTATGTAGTTAAATCTGGTTATTTCTCTTATTACTCTGTCTCCTGTCAATTTCATTATTAGACCACTTCTGGGGGCTCTGAGGGGCAATCTCATCATGCCTCGCTTCTGGTGGCTGCTTCTGGTGGCTGCTGGCCATCCCTGGCCATCCTTGGTTTACGGCTGCATCAGTCCAATCTCTGCCTCCATCTTCACGGCCTTCTCTGTGTCTGTGTGTCTGCTCCTCCCTCTTCTCACTCTTATAAAGACACACAGGTCATTGAATTTTGAGTCCACCTTCAATCCAAGGTCGTCTCATTTCAAGACTCTTAACCTCATTACGTCTGCAAAGACCCTGCGATGGTTAATTTAATGTGTCAACTTGACTGGCCACGGGCTGCCCAGATTAAGCACTGTTTCTGGATGAATCTGTGAGAGCATTTCTGGATGAGATTGGGGTTTGAATCAGTGAACTCAGCTTGCAGATGACAGGTCATGGGACTTCTCCACCTCTGTAAGTGCATGAGCCAATTCCTCATAGAAATACCTCTGTGCGTGTGTGTGTGTGTGTCTCTGTCTTTGTCTGTCTTTGGTTTTGTCTGGTTTTGTTTCTCTAGAGAACCTTGACATTACAGACCTTTCTCCAGTCGAGGTCGGCATAGGCTCTGCCGCTGTGTGGTTCCGGATTTGAACTCTCTACTGTGACCTCTTTACTCTCATTGCTTTATCGTCCCTGAACCTCAGGAAGCCTCTCTGAAGACTGAAAGTGATAGTGTTATGAGTACAGACCCCAAAAGGTTGTTGCGAGACCACTTATTAGTTATGAGGCTGCTAAGTTACTCAGCCGTTCCTACCTCAGTTTTCTCATCGACAGAATGGGAATAATAATAGTACGTATCTCAGCCGGATGTTATGAAGATTAAATAAGTTAATATTTCCTGGGCACAGGGTGGACATTACATAGTATTGTTTAAAAAAATATCGCGTGATGACTGGCTCAGGGGAAGCACTCAAAAAATGCTAGCTGCTCTTATCGTTCATGTTATTATTTATGATAAACTGTTGGCATCCAAAACATTACACAGAGGTGATGATAGGCTCTTTCAAGATCTGATGTTATCCTTTCTCTGGCTCTGATTAGGGCATGCCTTTCTTACTCATCCTACATTGAGTCACCTTGAGATTGGAATCGAGACCAGCTTCATGCAGCCACATGGGGTCCGGTGCTCTGTTTAATGCTCTCCTGTTGTCATCTTGAAATTCTTGATCACTTTTGAATCAGGGGTTTTGCATTTTCCTTTTGCACCGGGCTGCACAAACCATGTAGCCGGACCTGCTTGGTGTCACAATTTCTTCCTGTGCTTATAGCGGTGAGGGGTCTCCAGCAAGGGGTGATGGTGACCCTCTGGTCCGAGCTGGCTCACTGGCACACAGAGTGATGGCCTCTCTAAGAGAGACCTTTACAGACAGGGTCCTGGGGGCCGAAGACCCTGGGAGCCAAGGACAAGCTGATGGCATGGAGGCCATGTTGCCTGGAAGAGGGGATTGGGTGGGGGGACCCAGTGTGTCCCTCAGTCTCTGAAGTGCAGAGGGGAGGAGAAGGGAGCGTGTGTGTTCTCTGTGGCCCCAGGGACAGATCCAGCTTGGCATAAGGAATTTTGAACAAGGAGAGTTATGCAAGAAGGAAGCAGCTGGTTTGAATTCAAACCTCAGCTGCTTCCTGGGAAATTAAGAGCTTGGGCTCCGACTTGGAACAGCTTCACCTCTGCCCAGATCTGTGACCTAAGTGAAGGTCATTCGTAGCCCTGAGCCTACTATTCCACCTATAAAATGGGCCAGATAATGCTCCGCAATAATACGGGATGATGATGCTGAAAATAAAACAAGGCAAGTTTATAGTCAAGCATGTGAGTTTGCTTGCTTCCTCGGAGCTGCTGCCGTTGCCATTGTTGTCGTGATGATTGCTATTGGATGTAGCGAGTTCCCGGACTGGCAGGGTTTGAGTGGAGATGGACCCTCAGAGAATTGTGCATTCGACCCTTACATCAGAGCCAAAGGAGGAAAGACGCACTTCGCCCCTTGACAATTTCAGCATCTGGCATTTTGGATGATTACTTTCAAAACCCACAGTCATAAAATACTGTCTCCATGACAAGGGCCCCGAGGGATAGGGGGTGGTGCTTTCTGTGAAACGGAGGAAATACGGGGTCTTGGAGGCTGCTGGAGAAGTGGGAAGGGTTCCCATCATTCTTGCATTTGAAAACCCTGGCCAGCTGTTCCCTGAGCTGATGCCGGCTGCACATGATCCCAGGAATGCAAACCTCCCCTCCAGGGCCTTCTGGGAAATGGGTTCCTGATGTGGCTGAGAGTGGACATTGAACTTGCCCAAGAGAAAACAGCATTGTTGGGCGGTGGGCGTGAGGCCACGTGTGCCCGCCTGCTGCATGGACAGCTCAGGCATGCGGGATGGGGGTGGGGAGTCCTGGCTCTCACAGACCTCGGAGCCGCTGCCGAGAGCCACACTCAGGGTGACAGCAGCTTCCCGGGAAATGTCTTGGCAGTGGTTTGTGCTGAGACAAACATTTCACCTCTCCCTCCTCCCCTGTCCGCCTCTCCTGTCAGCTGTGTGGCGTCCCCAAGCTGCATTGGAGAAATGCGCCCTGCCTGGCCACAGCCCCATGCATCAGGAATGGGGTCTGAGGCCGGAGTTCCAAGGAGCGACAGAGGGGCTCCATCGCGGGCCGTGCTCGGTGAGAGCTTGGAAGATCCAGGCGTGTTTCTCTCCCCCGAGACAGGAGAAGGGGCTGAGCACCACGCCCGGCCTTGCGTGCACGTGGTCAGGAGGCCCGTCCTTCCACAAATATTTACTCAGCACAGCTCTGTGCAAACACCATGGGAGGCACGTAAATACAGTCGTGAACGGGACAGCGGCCCTGGCTTTTCCTTTTGACGTAAAACGAACCCTTTTTAAAATGTGCGATTCCATGGCATCGAATACGTTCACTGGGGTGCGGCCATCACCACTATCCATCTCTGTAGCTGTGTCATCTTCCCCCAGGAAAAGCCCACGTGCTTTCGGCGGTCACTCCCAGTCTCCTCTCCACCTCCAGCCTGGTGCCCTCCGTGGATCTGCCTGTTCCACACGTGTAATATAGATGGCATCATACCCTTCGTACTTGGCTTCTTTCGCTCAGCAGAACGGTGCATCATTCCTTCCCTGTATCGGTGCATCATTCCTTCCCATGGCTAATGTTTCACATGTGGCTGTCCCTCGTTCCCAAGCAAGGATGCGCTCCCTGGGCAGTTCCTGACCCGAGAACCATGGAGAGAGAGGAAGGGACCTTAAATGGCACATTACAAGTTGATGCCTCTTGAGTGCTTGCCACATGCCAGCTCCTCTGGTCCTGAGCCCACAGCTAGAACAGTACAGCTTCTGTGACAAGAATGTCCCCCTCAACCAAGCCCAGCCGGGGGAGCCAGGGATAGTACAGCCCCCCAGCCCGAGTCCTGGGCCCCACATCTCGAAAAGGGGTCCAACAGTCATTTCTCCTCAGGAGGAGAAACTCCCACAGCGTCTGTGTTTAGCCCAGTGCCGGGTGTGAGGCAATGCCCGGTGACCCTGTGGCCGTCACCCCGCCTGACCGCCGTGCTTCAGTGGGATGGCGTCATCCCTGAAGGCCATCTTGGCTGTCTCAGGAACAGGCTCGGGGGGCCAGGCTGCAAGCAGTCGGGCACGGAGCCATGAATCATCCTGGTTCGTCAACGGGCAGCTGCCGGTCGTAACCATTTCCCTTTGCCAATGCATGTCACCCTCCGTGTTTCTGCAGCGCTGGGCGATTGTTTGTGCTGTCGATGTGCAAAGTATTATTATTACTTTTATGACCACATTTTTATTTAGTTAATAATATGCAATTTACTGGAAGTTAGGGGTGTTTTTTTTTTGTGGTCTTTATTTTTATGGTGACGTTGTTTAATGAAATCCAGTAAGCTTCAGGTGTACAATTTAACAGTAAGGCATATATATATTGTACTGTGTGTCCACCTCCCATAGATTTCTTTCTGTCACCACACACTTGACCCCTTTTAGATGTGCAAATTAACTAAGTTTAAAATCACACCGTCTTTTCCAGCCTTAACTGAGCGGTTCTCAAAGATGGGGGCCCTGGACCTCAGTTATCTTGCTCTGGCCCCAGCCTGCCCACCAGCAGTCCTGCTCAGCGACACATGGGCCTCTTCCCTGGCTCTCTGCCTGTTGGGAGAGGCAGTCAGGCTCCCCTGGGCATTCTGAGAAGTAGGAGGGCAGGAGTCAGGACCCAGAACCAAACTCTGGTGATTTTTACTTATCTTGATCAAAATTCTTCTAGTTATTATAAATGAAGGAAGGAAGGAAGGAAGGAAGGAAGGAAGGAAGGAAGGAAGGAAGGAAGGAAGGTCCAAATCAAATTAACTTAATTCAATTTAATTCAACAAATCATAGTCATGTCTATATGTCAGGTACGTGACCAGTGCTTGCGGTTCATCAATGAACAAAACCAAGACGCCTGCCCTAGGAAGCCAGGTGTTAAGACAGTAGAATAAAAATAAATTCTAAGGTGTGTCATCCATTGAGTGATTGTTCTGTGGAAAGAAAAGAGAAAGTAGAGGCAAGTAAGTGGGGGTGGGGACAGCCTACAGAACCAATGACGGCGTTGAGAGTGGCTCTCATGGAGAAGGTGAGGTTTGAGTAAAGACTTGAAGATGTGTCAACACATCCTCTTGATAGACACCTGGGGGAAGAGAGTTCCAGGCAGAGGGATCAGCCAGAGCCAAGGCCCCAAGGAAGGACAGTGCCTTGCATGTTTGAGGACCAGCAAGTGTGACTGGGCTGACTGACTGAGCAGGGTAAGGAGTGAAATAGGAGTTCAGAGAGAACCCGATGGGACAGGGCCATGAGCCATGAGCCATTGTCCAAACTTTGGCTTTTACTCGGAGTGAGATGGGAGCCACTGTAGAGTTTGGTGCAGAGGAGGGACATGATTTGACTAATGTTTTGTTTAAGCAAAAAAGGAAACTCCTAGACCCGGGTGAGTCAGAGACTGGGGCCTCACTGTCTCCTCCATAACACAGCCTCCTCCCTGTGGGAAAGGGGAATGTCTGCACGCAGCTTCAGGCCAGTACCCGTCCCAGGGCCCAGTCCTGGAGCTGAGATGGGTCTCCTTATCAGAATAGAACCTCCCAGGGAAGCCTCTGATTGGCTCTGCTTAGCCAATTCACAGTACCCAGATGCCAGGAGCATTGTGATTGGCTGCTCGGGTCACGTGCCCATCCCATACTAAGAAGATGAAGTACTCTGATTGGCTGCCCCACCAGAATTACAGTCAGGAGGGGTACAGGTTCGGAAAGGAAGGGTGTGATTTCCCAGAGGATGGTAGGAGGGGGAGGGGAGCTGGCAGACAAAAACAACAGTCCTCCATTGCATTGCTCATCCTGAGGTTAGTCCAGGAGTCCCCCAAGGTGGGCCTCTGCCCCAGGAGGGGCTGCAGAACCATCAGAAAGAGCTCACTAATCAAGTCTGCCTCTCCCGTAGACCACATGCCACATTTCGAAAACACTGCTTCTCAAAGTGGGATTGATGCCCCAGTGATGACTACAATACAAATCTGACCTAAAAGGTCACTTTGGCAAGTCTTTTTTTTTTTACCCACATTTCCCCATCCCTGGCTGGAGAAAACCCCAGCAATGCTCACTGAGGTCAGGAGCCAGCTGCCGGAGGCGGGGCCCCTTCCTCCTCTCTCTAGGCCTCCTCTGAAGTCACAGACAATTAAACAGAGTAGAGCTGGGTCTTTGATCCTCAGGAAATGCCAAAGAGGGTAAGCTGGAAGAAGCCACACGGGCTTTAGACACAGCGGCTCCTCTGCTCCTGTTTGTGGAGTTATGGTAGGAGAACTTTCGCGGGCTTTAAAAAAGATACACAATAAAGTAACACATGTTACGGACAGAGCTCAGTGGATTGTTACATATATATCTACCTGTGCAACCTTCACCCAGGTGAAGATACAAAACATTTCCAACACCTGGGATGCCCCCGCCAGGGGCAGACCCCATGCCTTCGCTTGCCCTCATTTCTGGGCAGGCATTGCTGTATTTTCCTTGGACTTCACCAGTTTGCAAGGCAGGGAGCACTGATCCAAATTTCCAGGCAAAGAATGTAACTGGAGCTCAGGGAAAAGTAACACCCCATCATCCCCACCACCAGAAATAACTGGCACTTCCACTGACGGAGGAGGCTTTAGGCTCTTGGCTGAAGAGCAGAGAACAACTTGTCCTCCTTGCCAGGCCCTGGCTTAACTGGCTGATTTCAGCAGCTGATGAGGCAAGGATTCCCACCACAAAGTCACACGCAGCAGGCAGAAGGGTTCCTTCCAAAGTCCCTTTTATTTTCGGCTTTACGTGACAGCAGGTAATAATCTGCCCTTTGCCCACGCTGGTTTCCCCAGCCTCTGCTGGTGAGGCTTCTATCTTGTTGTTCCAGAAACCAAGCAGGGCAAAGAACACCCCCTGGTGTTCTTTGAGGTGGTCTAAGGGGGGAGGGACACTGAGGGCCCCCTCTTGAGCTGTCTCTGGTCCATGATTCTGGGGGTGGTGCAGGCGCCAGACCCCATAACTGAGCTTTTTGACAAGGAGACAGCCTCTTCCAATGGTTCCCCAGAGCTGGGGACCAGAGAGGCAGGCATCCTCTGTTCTCAGACAGAAACATCCAAGGAGCAAGATGTACAGTTCTACCAGACACACAGAGATAAAATTTATTTCAAGACATCCAGTGCTTTCTGTGTCCCTGATTGTGGCCTAGCATTATCTCTCGGGGCTGGGACAACCCTGCCTGGCAGCCCCAAGCTCCAGAAACATGGGTGTTGGTTTGCTAGTGTATCTTTTGTTCAGATAAAAGAAGGTTTGGCTCATTACAAATGGATAAGAAGCAGTCCTCCCAGCTCCCCACTGCACTGCCCCAGTGAGCAAAGAGGGGTTTCTAAGAGTCTCCCCCCCACCAACCCTGCTAGGTGGGAATTATTATCCCCATTTTGAGGAAAAGGAAGCTGAGACTCAGAGGCTCATGCTGATGGAGGGCCGACTACGTGCCAGGTGCTTACAAATTAGACATGACTCTCTTTAGTTCTCTCTCAACTGCCGTGGGGAGTAGCTGACTGTTGGCTATGTTTTACAGTCGAGGAAATGGGTTCAGAGAGGGAAACTGCTTGCCTAAGGCCACACAGCTGCCCCCAAGGGCTGGCTCTGTGATTTTATGCCAGCTGAGTCTGGGTCCAGAGCATGTGGCCAAGCATCTTTGCCCTCTGACCAGTCCTTCCCTTGGTCTCTGCCACTTTGGGGCACGGGCCGGACCAATACTGCTGTCTCTCCGGGCAGGCCCAAGGTGGAGCAGGCACAGGAGACTGACTTTTCCCTCCTCCCCACTTCCCCAGCCAAGCAAGCAGTGTCGGCAAAACTACAGGGACCAGATCCTTGCCTTTGTGGAGGTCCCACCCCAGACCTGAGGAAGGGGACTAAGGGGCAGGGGGCCACAGCAAGGTAAATGAAACAAGGGCTTCCAAGAATCTTAGGGCACAAACTGTTGATGCTTCCTACAGAAGAGACAATGGATCTTTGGGGGGAAGTTCTGGAATGAGCAATCAAGCTATCTGCCTGCGGGTCTCCCGAGAAAGTGAAGAGAGGCTGAAGGAGACAATGGAGGTGTGTGCTAGTTTCCTGTGGCTGCAAATGACCACGCATTTAGCTTCTTAAACAACTCAAATGTATTCTCGTACGATTCTGGAGGCCAGAAGTCCCAAGTGGATTTCAGTGGGCCAAAGTCAAGGCATCCGTAAGGCTGGTTGCTTCTGAAAGTTCTCAGGGAGAATTCATTTCCTTGACTTTTACAGCTTCAAGAGGCCACCTGCATTCTTTGGCTTATCTTCAAAGCTAGCAGTATCCTATCTTCTCTCCTCCTTGACCTCTGCTCTTTCTTTTTCATTCCTCCCTCTAATTCACCGAGGTAAGGACGTCCAAAACTGTAGAGAATTTTTACGAGTTTATTTGAGCCAAGCTGACGACGCGTGCCAGGGAGCAAGATCTCAGATGCTCTGGAGAATAAGTTTCGCGGCCTCTTTTATGTCTTTGAAATTAAGGAGGGGACGTTAGGAAGATTAGATGGAGGTAGAAGAAAGCAAGGCAGGGATTGCTTTACAGGATAGTTTACAAGATTTTGTGTTCTCTTGAGGGTGATTCGGCTTATTTCGGAGGCGTGTTAACGAGATGCAACGGTCAAGGCTTGCTTAAAGCAAAGGTAAACCTTTGACTAAACAGTTAAATGCCTGGGGGGGTGATTACCAACACCTGCCAATTTAGGGATTTATGACACGATCACCCTGTGAAGTTACTTTCCATAGAACTCTTTTTTCATCCATACATTCTACTGCTTTCCTCTTAGGAGGGTCTTTTGTAATTAAATTGGATTCACCCAGATAACCTAGACCAGCGGTCCCCAACCTTTTTGACACCAGGGACCAGGACTCCTATGAGAATCTGATGCCTGATGATCTGAGGTGATCCGAGGTGGAGCTGAGGCGGTGATGCTAGCACTGGGGAGCAGCTGCAAATACAGATGAAGCTTTAGACCAGTATGGTCGATGGCCCCGGGGGTTGGGGCTAGGGTAATCTCATCTCAAGATTTTTACCTAATCCCATCTGCAAAGTCCGCTTTGCCCTGTAACGGTAACATGTTCACAGGCTCTGGGGGTTAGGGCATGGACATCTTTGGAGGGCCAGTATGCAGCCTACCACGGAGAGCAAAGTCACACTGATGGAGGCATGGCTGTGTCTCAAGTGTCCAGGCTGAGCTGGAGGCAGATGGCTCAGGTCTCGTGCCCAGCACCTACCCTGACGCTTAGGGAGATAGGAACGGATCAGCAACATCTGCCACCTGTGGAGGTCCTGCCAGGTGACCCTCTTTTGTTACACGCACCGGAAGGGAGGCCCTACACACACCCCCGTTTTACAGATGAGGGCTATTAAAAAAACCGCCTCAGACCCCAAATGGCATCACTTTGTGCTAAAAGCCCGTGATGACAAATCTGTATTTAGTACCTGATCTCATTGCAATTCCGACCTCTCCCAGATACGTCGTAATCTTGATCAACCCAGTCTGGAACTTTCTGGTTAAGCACCAGGAATGTAATCCTTCACGTGGGGCTCCCCAGCTCCCTATAATACCCACAGAAAGAAGGGGTGGCCCGCACGGTAAAAACTTTCCCCTTCTCTGCCCTCAAAAGAAAGATGTTGGGGTCCACAAATGAGCCCTTCTTTCCTTTCACAATTAACTCCCTTGCTCCCCTTCCCTCTAGCTGCTAGATGGGATGTCAGCGGATTCATGAAGCACTTAATAAAGACAGTTAGATCTTCAAATCTACTCCACTGATTTTTTTTTTCTTTCTTTCTTTTTAAACAGGAAAGAGATTAGAAAGTGGTTAAGAGTTTGCCAGGAAGGGGTGGCGCGGGGCCAGAGGCTGGATGAGGGACGCCCCAAGGCTCTGCTCTCCCAGCACCTGGTGGCAGAGTTGCTTCTGCAGCTGGGAGTGGGCGGGTTGCTGAGTGGGGACAGGCCTCCTGGCTGCTCTCCCCGCCTCCTGCCTCCTCTACAAGGCTCCTTCACGCTGCTGCCTGCGTTGGGTCTTTCCCAGAGCTCCCGCCTTGGACATGCCTGCCTCGGTGCTGGCCACGGTGAACGGCCAGGTGCTCCCGGCCTTCCTGCTCTGCAGCACCCTGCTGGTCATCAAGATGTACGTGGTGGCTGTCATCACCGGCCAAGTGAGGCTGCGGAAGAAGGTACGTGCCGCCCTGGGGGCCCCTCGGAGCGCGCGCGCGCTTCTCTCGCTCGCGGCCCAGGCGGTTTCAGGGCCAGGGGGTGAGCGTGTGGGGTGGGGGACCCCGTGCCTCTCCCCGTCCTTCCGGATGGCCCCTCTGTGGCTGTCGCTTGCAGCAGCAGGGCCCGAACCTTCCCGTCCTCCGTCTGAGAGCATGTACTCACTCACTCACTGTGCCACCGCCTAAGTTCTTGCGACGCTGAGCGCCTTCGACGCCACCGACCGGTCCCTGGGGTGGAGTGAGACGACATATAAAGCCTCCGCTGACCTGGCGGCTTGCCGGCACAGGAGATCTGATATGTGGGTGGAGCGGGAACCGACGGAACAGGACCCCGGAGCGCGTGAAGTGGAAATTCCCAACTCGCTTGCCCGGTCACTTACAAACCCACCGAAGCCTCCAGGGTCCGGGTTTCGGCCGGGCTCCCCCAGAGTTGTAGGCAGGAATTTCCCCCACTAGTCCAAAACAACAATAAAGCGGCTAAGATCTGAGCCAGGGCCAGCGGGCGGGCGGTTTGCTGTCCCGAGGGAAACGAGGGAGACGCTGCTCGCACGGGATGGCCTGAGAGGCTGCGGGCCGCATGAGCGCGTCTGCCCTGTTGCACGCCCAGAGGCCCAGGGGGCACCTGCCGATTACCTTTCAGGTGTTTCAGTAGAGAAATCGTTTCTGGAGATTGTGCCCCTTTTCCCCCCTTTATCCAGCTCAAAGGCGAGGTGAGGCTGACTCTGGCATCTCTTGGGGAGTGGACACGGGGAGCCAGGCTGAGCCCCTGGAGCAGGTACATGCAGGACTGAAGGCTAGCTCCCCACCCCCCCACCCAGGTGAGACAACTCTCAAAGGCACGGCACAGCGATCACCTGGCCTTCTGCCCTCGCCCCCCTGGGTTGCAGGATTCAGGCCCCCAGCGGGGACAGCTGCACTCACTCTCCCAGCCCTGTCTAGGAGTTTAATCCCCACCCGGGTCCTGGGGGAGGGAGGAGGGGAGGAGCCGGCTCCACCTTGTTCTCCAGCTTAGGGACCTGGGCTCCAGAGGAGAGATTACTTCCCAGGCTGCTGAGCTGGGTTTGAACCCAGAGGTCTAGCTGCAGAATCCACAGCCTGCCACGGGGTTGGCGTTCTCCACAGCGAGGCGCGGGGCCCAGAGCTCTCCTCTCGACGAGAACTCGGGGTGGGGCGGAGACATACCTGTCTGAGTGCCCGGGTGCCTGGTGAGTGGGGCGTGGCAGAAGGAAAGTTCCCCTGCCCTTCCAGTCCTGAGGTGCTGTTTACCATCTACGGATTTTCCTTTCTTTTCTCTTTGGGGAGGTGACAGATGCAGGCTCAAACTCTCCCGCCCACCAGCCTTGGGACCCTGGGCAAGTCCGGGAGCTCGGTTCCTTATCCGTAAACGGGACAGTCACAGTCATGCGAGGAGATTTGGACACCTGGCCCAGAGCGAATGTTCCACCAGTGTCAGTTCTCATGGCTTGGTCGCTAATAACGGCTGGCTTCATGCGAGTGCACCCAGGGGCCCAGAGCCTCACCCCAGCGAGAGGTAGTCCTGCAGCCTCTGCCCATGGGGCTCTTCCCAGCTGGCTCCTGGCTGGGCCGACTCGCATTCCAGTTCTGTCTGCAGGGATGCCCAGCCCCGTGGACCGTAGACTCCAAAGGCAACTGCCCGCTGAATGCGAAGACCCTTTGAAGGGTGTCGCGAGTCCCTGGTCTGTCTCTGTGCAGGGCCATCAAAATTAGTGGTTCCATGTCTTAAGGGCCAGTGGAGACTTTGATCCTGACTGAGACCTGCATCAGGCTTGGGCTGCATTCGCCTGGAAGGTGGGGCAGAGGCGGGACAAATCCCTGCTTGGGGGCAGATGTCACAAGGGCTCAGAAGCAGCAGGGTTCGCCATTGGATGGGTAATTTAGAAAAC
>CM053509.1:158233806-158326308 GCA_028627145.1 Eidolon dupreanum | reverse complement strand
GGAGATTTACAGCAGCTTTATTGAAAATTGTCAAAACGTGGTTGTCTCCCGATAGATGAATGAGTAAATAAACTGTGGTCCACCCAGACAATGGAATATTAGTCGATAATAAAAAGAAACAATGAAGCCATGAAAAGACATGAAGGCACCATGACAGATTAAAAATAAAATAAAAGACCTCTAACTGAAAAAAAAAAAAAAAAGTTAAGGGCTCATTGTTAAGCGCAAGAAGCCAGTCTGAAAAGGCTACATACTGTGTGATTCAACTATATGACATTCTGGAAAAGGCGAAACTATGCAGACAGTAACCAGATAAGTGGCTGCCAGGGGTTGGGGGCAGGAGAGGGATGAATAATTGGAGCACAGAGGGTTCTTAGGGTAGTGAAACTATTCTGTATGATACTGTCATGGTGGATATGTCACTGTATCTTAGCCCAAACCCTTTGGGTGACAACGATATGTCGATTTAGGTTCATAAACTGTACCACTCTGGGGCAGGATGTTGATGGTAGCGAGGGCTGTGCTTGTATTGGGGCCGAGAGTATATGGGAACTCTACGTCCTGCTTAGTTTTTCTGTAAACCTGAAACTTCTCTAAAAAAATGCCTATTTAAAAGAGAAAAAAAGAAAATTTGAAAATTAAATTATAGCCTGTGTTGTGAAATGTGTAACAACCAGTTCATTGGAAGGAGAGATCTTTAATTTATAATGTTTGCCAATTTCTGGGGTATAAATATTTCCACTAAGGCCAATTTCTGGCTATGAAGTGACATCAGCAAAGGCAAAATCGGGAAGAGAGGCACACCAGTATACAGCATCTCCACACCGAGAACACAGATGACAATAAAATATAGTAAAATGACTAGAAAGAGGTGAGTTTTGAGTATGTACTGCCTTGATTTTAAATATAATGTGCATAATTGTGACTTTATATAATTTAATTTTCAACAGCATCTATATTTGACAACGAGCTTACACAATTCTGAAAATTTAAAGGTTGGCTGGCACAAGCCAGGAAGGCCTGGCACTAGGATGCCATGCCAATTTCCGGCCCATCTAAGGGAGGTGGTCTTAGTTCCGCCCACTCCCTCTCATCCTTATCCACGTGCAGGCATATTTTGACAGAGCTAGCATCGTGGTATACAGCCCGTCTTGGACCTGGGAACCAGGTACAGGAGTAATGGTGATGGCCTTGTTTGTCCCAGGACCAGCAGCCTCCCTGTCCTTGGAAGGGCCTGTCAAGTCCCCAGATCTTGCTCACCTTGTCACCGGGGTTCGGATCCCTCCCAGCAACCTCATGCAACTTGTGCATCTAACAACATCACCTGCTGTGAGCACTAGGCCTTTCTAAAGTCAGTTGTTACCCTCAAAAGTGCACTCAAGGGCTGAACAGTCCCCCCAGAGAAAACTCAGGGCTGCAGGTTTCACACCAACTCTTAGATAAAGGGTGATACCACCCCCTCTAAAAAAAAAAAAAAAAAACAGAGGCCAAGGGGAAGGGGGGGTGGGCTGAGTAAGGTGGAAGGGGTGGGGGCTGCAGCCAAGTAGAACCGGGGTCCTTGTCTTAGCTGCTCAGTGCAATCAGTGGGTGAGGGGTAGGTGGAGCTTTTAAAAATAAGATGCCAAACCCCACCCACTCTCCACCCTCAGGAGTCTGGCTCAGCAAGTTTGGGATGGGGCCTGGCCATCACCAGGTAGTGCCATTATACAGCCAGGATCGAGAACCACTCACTGACAATGCCAAGTGCATAGGCTTTGGGCATCGGACCAGCCTAGAGTCATGGCCACAGGCCACTTACCCAAGATGAGCCTCAGTTTCTTCACCTGCAAGATGGAAAGCTACCTACAGGGTTGTCATAGGTGACAATTCACATAACCAGGCACAGTGCCAGTATGAGGTGGGAGAATGGGAAATGATGATGAATTCTGTAGACCTGAGGAGTGATTGCTGTGTGCAGGGCACTGAATTAAACGCACTGCCGTGGGAGATGAGCATGATCATTTATTTCTCCTTTTCGGATAAGGAAGACAAGGCCTGGGGAGAGTGAGGACTTGCCCTGGGTCATCCAGCTAGCCAGTGGCAGGCAGAGGTCAGGCCAAAGCGGGCAGGCTTATTACTGAAGACAAGAGAGCATTGGGGCCTCATAGGAGAGCTGGGAGTACACAAGGCAGGGAAGCTGGAAGGAGGAGCAATTTGGAGAGGAGACGGGAGCGTGCTGAGGGGCCCAGGGGTGTCTCCTTGTTCTGTGGGACCAGAAGCCATGGGCCTTTGGAAACCAATGATATGGAACATTCCTGGCCTCGCGTATACTTTACCTCCTTCCTGTGAGACCCATAACTTCTGGGGAGTCTCAGCAGAGCAAGCACTTTCCATTCCCTTCTATGAATGAGAAGGGAGGGGTACGCTAGGCCCAAGGCCACACAGGTAGAGGGTGGTGTGGCATGGGCTGGCGAACAGTAGGCTCCTACTCATCCTATAAGACCCCACTCGAAAAGCCTCTCCCCTTGCCGATGCCCAGAACCCCTGTGCACCTGTCTGCTCCAGCCTCTTCTCATTGGCTCTAGGCTTGGTCCCCCGTCTCAAGCCCTGCTAGGCTGTGAGCTCCCAGGTGCCTCTGGGCTCAGTGTAACTGAACAGAGGTCAACAGAGCAGCAGAAATGTGGTCCCAGGAGCCCCTCTCGGCCTTTCTCCTTCAGAATTAAATGGACCCTGTCCTGACTGAGGAGGACAGCTCATGGTCAGTGCCCACACCACGGAGCCTGGGTCCGGGGTGGCTCTTCACATCATGGGACCCTTCCTCAAAGCCCTTTCTCACCCACCCTCATTGATGGCGCCAGGGAGATACCGTCATTCCAAAAGGGGAAACAGACTTAGAGAGCTTATGTGGTCTGCTCATGCTTCCCAGTAGGGATGTGAGCCAGAGTTTGTCTATCTGCCGTCTCCCCTGGGCCATGCTACCCTTCTGCTCCCCGAATCTCAGTGGGCATAATACAAGCACCCGCCCCTACTGGGTGTTGTAATGATTCCATGGACCCAAAGACAGTGACCAAAAGGGGCTGCGAGTCAAGCTGCTGGTTCCGTGACCTGAGCAAGTCGTTTCGCTGCTCTGTGCCTTGGTTTCCCTGTCTGCATATCACATCACTCACAGATTGCTAGGCAGATTCTGTGAGACAATGTCCGGAAGGTGGTCAGGACAAAGGACCCGCACGTGTCACCGTGGCTGACGAGCAGGAGTTTGGCCCGGGCAGGACAAGCTATGGGCCCCATCTCTGTCCCTTTTCTCCCATGATGCACCCTAAACGCCGCATGCAGCCATATCTCACAGGCTCCTGGGACTGAAGGAGCGGCCCGCCTCCTCCTCATACTCCCTGTCCCCCCCTGCAGGGGGCCGCACTGCAGGTGGCTGTCCCTCAGCCAGCACCAATCAAATATGGAAAAGAGTCAACATAGGTCGGGTGCATTTGCTTAATTCTCCCCTAACTAGCCTGGCCCCCACCTGGCTACCTTTGATTTCATTAGCATTCTACCAACACACACCCCTGCCCCCACCCCCGCACCCAACCCACCAAGCCCCGCCTCCCTAAAAATATCAGATGTTGAAGTATATTTTGTGGGGGGGAGGGTCTCAGGTGGAGGAGGAATGGCAGAGGTGAAGACAAATTCTGAGCCAAGAAAGCAAACGCTAAGGAGTCGCTGTCTCGCACCCCCACCCGGCACCTGCACAGCCCGACAGCGGGAGCTGCCTTACGGTTTGCACCCTTGGTGCCTCACTCTCCTCACCCTTGCGCTGACCCTCATCCTGAGCAAGACCCAGAGAAGAGCCAGCACACCAGACCAGTGCCCAGATCCCGGCCTCAGGACCCACCGCCCCCTCCCACCTTCGTCTGGTTCTCCTGCGCCCCCCCCCCACAAGCTTCCCACCGGCCACACTGAGACCCACTTCCTGTCTCTGCACGAGCCATTCCCTCCAGCCGGAATACTTTTTGCACCTCATCAGGAAGCCCAACCCCATCTTCACCTCTTCCCTCAGGGACCACTTCCTGGAGGAAACCTCCCCTCATCACCCCAGAAATGCTTGGGGACCCATCTGCCTCCCCCAGCCACTGTCACCGATTAAACTCACTTGGACTGTTTCCCTCTGTTCCTCTGTCACAAGTAGGTGCTCAGTAAACACTGGATGGATGGATGGATGGATGGATGGATGGATGGATGGATGGATGGATAAGTGGGTGGATGGGTGAGTGGGTGGGCAGATGGATGGAGGGAGGGAGGGATCAATGGAGGGAGGGAGGGAGGGAGGGATGGACAGGTGGGTGGGTGGGTGGATGGATGGGTGACTCACAGTCCAGCTCCATTTGGCCTTTAGGCTCACAATGCCTAAGGCTCAGGAGCTTTATCAAAGGCCCAGAAAAATGGGAGACCTGAAACACAATTTTTACTGGTTCCAAAATACAGTACAGAACGGCGATTAACAAATGGTTAGTGACAGGTAGATTTCACATGATGTCATGTCAACCAGACAACCAACTCCACCACCGACTGCTCTTGGCCATGAATAAAGTTTATTTGCACTTGTGTCTCATGTTGGGGGTAAGGGATGCTGCTACAGGAAGGGGGTCCTAGGCCCAGTAAGACCCCAGCCAGCGCAACGCCCCAGGCCAGGGTAGTCATGGCCCGCTTCTGAAGCTACCTCCATGGCTACCTGCCACCACTCCTCAGCCCAGGTCACAGACTGTCCACGGGAGACGGACAGACCCACAGGGCAGATGGGGACACTCAGCCCAGGAAGACGGCGTGCGGGGCGTCCTCCGTGACACAGTTGCCTGCCCTGGTAGAAGGGGACGAGATGGCGAAGGGCGATCCCAGTGCCAGCTGCCCAGGCCACATGGTGGACGCTGCCTACTTTGAGGGTCTTAGTTTAGATAAAAGCCCAGAATGAGTTCCCGCTCCTCCACCCACAAGCTGAGCAGCCTTGGGAAAATTATTTGACCTCTCCGAGTCTTGGCTGTATAGCTATAAAGCAAGCAGAATAAAGGTCTCACTATGAGAATTAGGTGAGATAATACATGTGAAACACATAAAGTAGGGCCTGGTGCTGTTTAGGGAAACTCTGCCCTGTAAATATGAGCTCCGTTACGTCCAGGAGCAACTCTTTGGAGAGCAGCTGAACCCCTGGGACCTCCGCTCATGTCCAAAGGGCTCGGGTGAAGCCCCACCCGACATCAATTGGCCCAGCCCTGGGCCAGTCAGCATGCAGCTCCGCTGCAGCCACTGCCATTGGTTCAGAGATGGGCGGGGCCCCAGTCAGGCACAAGGAGACTCTGGCTGCTCCATTGCTGAAACCCTGGATGCAGCCTTGCCTGAAGTCCTTCCGTGGATATTTCAGCTATGAACATCATTATCTCCGTTTCGTTTAAGTTACCTGGGGCCGGTTTCCTAGTCCTCTTCGGTGACAGTCCTAACTAGCATCCTGTTGAGCCCCACCTATACTTGGACCCTTGTCCTTCCCCTGGCAGAACTCGAGTAACACTCTCTCCTCCGCTCTTGGAACCCCACGCCCCAAAGTTTGCGGTGAGCAAGCGCCAGCGGGACTTTGGGGCCCACCTTTGGAATCCTCTCAGCCTCTGCTCCCTGCCCAACTCCTGCCCCATGGGCTGGGTGTGGGTCCCTCTGCCAACTAATTTGAGACAGATCTTTGCAGCTTGTTCGGGGGCTGCTGTTAGCCACAGGCTTGCAGGTGGGACAAGAGGGCTCTGGGGTCTGATCTCACCTCTGCCAGGGTGCTGGCTCTGCAGCCTTGGGCTGGCAACATCCCACCTCTAAGCCCCAGAGGTCCCTGTGCTTCTCAACCTGGTGGAACTTTCCACAACGACAATTAATTACCTGTTTGTGTCATACTGAGTTCATTGCCTGTTTCCTGTTAGCTGGAAGCTCCTACGGGCTGATGGGCAGATGTCTGCCCAGTGCCTGCATATAGTAGGGGCTCAAGAAATATATGTTGAGTGAAGGGGTCTCTGTTTCTCACCTGCAAAGTGGGAATTCTGATATAGCCATCTGTAAAGATGCAGGGAGCATACAGCTTAGGCAGTAGTGGAGTCTCTTCAGGAGGGACAATTTGTGACTGTTATGAACGGGGTCCCAGCAGGAGCTCCCTGTGGACAGTGACTTCACCCAAAGGAGTGACTTTAACGGTGGCATGGCAGGCACCGGCACAGCCGGGGAGGAAGGGAAGATGGGGCAGTAGTCCGAGGTCCCCACGGTTGGGCTGGAAGCCAGAGCCCCTCCCTGGGCTGTCCTGACCCGGCTCTGGCACCCCAGGTTTTTGTTTGTCTGCTGAGCCCAAGGCTGAGTAGCGGTAAAGACCCTCAAGTGGTCCCCTGGGAAGGACACAGCCTCTGCTGAGAGAGGGGTGGGCGCACTGCCTGCACCCCTTCTGCCCAGAGACAATGGGAACAAACAAGCCCTACTCACACGGCCCCACCCCAGGGTGGGATGGGGTAGAGGCAGACTCTTGCCTTAATATGGAGCTCGTTTGGGTTGGGACACTCCCAGTCCCCCTGCTGGAGAGATGCAGGACCTTGGGGACCAGCAGCTGCCAGGGGTGTGGCTGGGCCCAACACTCACCCTCCCAGGGACCTGCCTGTGAGTTGCTAATAATAGCAAAGGCAGCGATGATACGGATGATGCCCACAGGCGCAGCGGCAGGCCGCGTGCCGCAGCTATATGAGGTGCTTTCTGTCTTTAATTCTCACAACCCGCGGGTCACTATCCCCACTTTACAGGTGAAGAAACTGAGGCTCAAAAAGGGGAAGCCCCTTGCCCCAGGGAGCCAGTCAGGGTCAGTCTGACTCTCCGGGCCAGCTCTGGAACCCCTCTCCCTGAGGCCCCTCCTCACTTGAGGAGGCTCCGCCCACTCCCGGAGGGGCTGCGCTCCTGAGCAGGACCACGCCTCCTCCTCAGGGTCCTGCCTGTACCCGGGTGCCCAGGGTACCCCCATTCTCCCAAACTCTGCTATTGTTCCCTGTTTGAAGAAAGCCGCGAGCATTCTCCACGATCCCCGCAGAGCCCAAGACGCTGCATGGAGCTCTCCAGGGCCCTGCAGTTCTCCCGCGGGGCTCCGAGCTGGCCCCTGGGTGCGGTGGGCAAACACCCCACCTTTGGCCTCTCTGGACTGGGGAAACAGCTTTCTTCCCTCCTCCCTGACCGTACTCCATTCCGCACTGTCTGCCCTGTCCATGGGCCCACTATCCACTTACATTTCCATCTGGTTCTGGTTTGGGGGAGTGGAGGGAGGAGAAGGTTTGGGGAGAAGCTGAGAACTGGCACCGGAGGAGGTAAACGTGATACATTCGCTTCTTTCCTTGGCACCCCAAGCTCTGTGCATTTCCCTGCCACCTGCCTCCACAAACCCTGGGCTGCTTGGTCATCATGGGACCTGCTTCCAGGGACCGCTTGGACATGGGGGTTCTGGGCAGAGAAGGGAACCAATGTTGAGATCAACTCTCCCACAAGCAAACACCAGGTCTGAACTGGCTTTGCCAGAGCCCAGGGATCGGTTGCGTATGAGTGTGTGTGTGTGTGTGTGTGCATCTGTGCGCATGTGTGTGTGTGCGTGTACGTGCTGTAGACAGGTGGCAAGGACCCATCTGTAGTCCCCGAGGAAGCCTATCTGAATGGCTCAGCCTTCCTCCCCAAGCCACCCAACCCACAGACCTTTCAGAAGTTGCAATTAATCTCTAATTTGAATCTTTAACCTCAAATGCCACATTATAAAAATAATTGTGTTGTGTTTTATAGACGGATTTGTCATGAAATTATGTATGCATGGTTACAATCTGCGCCTTGGAAAATGAAGCAAGATGCTCCCAGTACAAGGAGCAGCAGTCGGTTCCCACCAGACTAGGGCTGTGGTAAACCAGGCAGGGCCGGGCAGGGGCAGAGGGGTCTGGGCCATGTGAGCGAGTGTGTGCGTGTGCGTGTGTGTGTGCATGTGCATGTGTGTGCGTGTGCATGCGTGTGTGCATGTGTGTGCGCGTGTGCGCGCATGTGTGTGCGTGTGCGTGTGTGCGTGTGCGTGTGTGCACGTGTGCATGTGTGTGCGTGTGCGCGTGTGTGTGTGTGCGTGTGTGTGTGCACGTGTGCATGTGTGTGCGTGTGCGTGTGTGCGTGTGCGTGTGTGCACGTGTGTGTGTGTGTGCGTGTGCGTGTGTGTGTGTGCGTGTGTGTGTGTTGGGGCACGCAGGGCTGGATAACCTGATTCCTTTTTACAAAACAGATATCAGCAGAGGTCTCTGGGGCCAGCTCCTGAAACCCAGAACTCTGTTCCCAGCCTCGGGACCCCCTCCCGTGGGATCTTGGGAAACTCTCTTCCATCTGCAGAGGAGCCTTGACAGGCCTAACCTGTGCACCTGCCTCCTCTCAAGTGTCAGGGAGAACGAAAGAGGAAACACGTTGCTGTTGATGGAGCACCTGCCGGGCCAGGTGGACTGAGGGCTGAGCCCCTGCCAGCCTGAGTCTATCAGTTCCTCAGAACCACCCAAGCCGCAGGTATGACCATTGGGCCCATTTTGCAGATGAGGAATGTGAGGCTTAGAGATGTGAGAATCTTTCTCAGGATCATCCAGTAGGTGGGGTGAGGTAGGGACCAGGACCCCACACCTAGAGTCTGTCTTTCTGGGCCTTAGCTTCCCCACCTGGAGAATGGGGCCGCGAGACTGCCCACCTCCTAGACTACCTGGGAGGGATCAGCACATAGCGGGTGATGAAGATGGACACACTCGCAAGCCACTCCCAGCCCGATCATCCAGCCCCACTGCCCTGACTCAGCCACAAGCACCTCGACCCTCCTCCGTTCGTCCACAGATGCCGGATTTGCAGCCGGACAGCCTGGGCCGAACTTCCCCGTCTGGTGATGGGTCTGGTGACGAACCTTCCATCTCGGGGGTGTTGCACACCTGTGGCACGAAGCCCCAGCGTTGGGTCTGTGACTGAGGCGTGGCCTCCCTGACTTGTGACCTTGGACCTCAGAGCAGCTGGGCCGCAGGGCAGCCAGTTAGAGCTAGCGATCCGCTCTTTTGCAGAGACGGGGGATCCCCAGGAGGCTCTGGGCAGCTGAGACACTAATGCCATCCCCAAGTTAGCCATTCCTTTCCCACAGGACTGGGAACACTTGCTCATTGGTACTGAGGAGGGCCTGGGTTCTCTGGACACTCCAGACACCCACAGGTGTGCGGAAAGCATTCCCACCGCTCCTAATACAAAAATTGCAAATCTGGAGCGAGACCCCGGTCACTGGGCCTCTCCCGCCGTGCGCCCTCCCAGCCCCTCTGCTCCTGAAACAGCCAAGTTCCTTCTCCCCTCCGAGCCTCTGCAGCTGCTGCTCCCTCCACCTGGAGCACCCTCTCCAGCCTCTTCTTCTGGCTAACTCCGCTCATATTTCTGGTCCCTTCTGAAAGTCTGCTTCTTCCAGGAAGGCTTCCCTGAACCCCAGACAAGGCAGCCGGCCCCATTATCTGTTCTCCTAGCTGCCAAGACATCTCCACAGCAGGGACCACACCTCCCCTTTTTCCTGCCTGGGGCCTCAGTATCCAGCCCTCAGCCTGGTAGAGTAGGTGCTCAACACATATTCATGCGAGGAAGGAGGGAAGGGTTTGTGGGATGCTGCCCCCATTTTTTCTCTGTTGAGAGAGAAAAACTGGCTCTTGGAAAGGCAACACCCCCCCATTCCCCAAGAGCTCTGCTCAACCCCAGGCTTGAATCCACTGCAACGGCCAGTTTTCTTTAAACGACGACCCTGCTTTCGGCGGCATTAGATCTCTGCCTTTTCTTTTTTCCTTCCCAGTGAAACCAGAGTAGCCGTTTTTACTTCTTGTCTCCAGCAATTTCCCGCTTAGAGCCCTGACACTCTCCTCGCCCTGGGGGTGGGGGGTGGCAGGGCTGCCGGCTCTGCGGGAGAGGCTGGCCTTTGAATTAAAACACGATGATCTCTCGAAACTCGAGATTCCTCAAGGCCCGGGTCCCTCCCTGGCCCCGAGCCCCAGCCCCTCCATCTCAGCTCAGCTCAGCCCAGCCCAGCCCAGAGCCCTCCTGCCTGACCACCAAGGGCCAGGCTTTGCATGGGGTGTCCCAGAAAAGCAGCACCACAGATGTGTCCAGGTGAGACTCGGGGAGACTGGGGGCATAGCCCCTCCCTGGCAGGGCCCAGGCTGCTTCCCGTAAGAAGACACTGTGGCACCTTGGCCATCTGGGGGCCTGGCACACAGTGGTCGGCCTTGGGATCACCTAGGCTCTAGGGATCATTGCATATTTCCTGGGTCATTTTTCCTTTCTGGGCCTCAGTTTCCTTATCTGTAAGATGGGGATAATGCTTCACGTCCCTTTTAAGGCTACTGAGAAAATTCAGCTGCATGTGAAGAGTTGACAGCCGGGAGTGACGTCGCCTTCCTGTTTCACCCCCTGGTTAGGGGCCAGGTCTCACCTGTCCACTGGTGCTTTCCGGGCACAATGCCTCAAAAAAACACACCTGTGACATGAATGAATGAATCAATCAATCGATCAATGGGAGAATTAATAAACTCCATCCAGTTTTCTTGGAACCAAAAAGCAAGGCACATCTTGGGTGGGAAGGGGCAGGCATGGAGTTTAACACACGGATTCTTGTGGGCGGGGAGAAGGCCTGTTTTCTGTAGCTTCATCATGAGGGGAAACGGAACGAAGTGCCAATTCGTCTTTTCTCCCACCTTTGCGATATTTTCATGGACATTCCTCCCTAGTCTGGGATGCCCTTCCTTCTCAGGCCAGACCCCCCCACCCCACCCTGAGCTCTGGGGGCTCTGGGGACAGTGCTTCAAGGTCCTGGGGAGGCAGCCAGGTCTTCTGGCCCCATCTGAGAAGACGTCACATCTAGAGGAGCCCACAGCGTTAGTGGTGGGGGCTTTGCAGGGGCTCTGGCCTCAGCGAGCACAGGATCAGCTCGCTCTCTCTCTAAGATGAGCTCGCTCTACGCCATCAGCTGTGGCTTGGAAGTCCCCTGAAGGCAGGGGGCTGTGTCAGATCTACTTCTGTACCTGTGTCATAGGATCTGGAAAGGGCTGTAGACGCTAAGGCTTCTCCCCACTCTGCCGTGTAACCTTGGGCAAGTCACTTAACCTCTCCGAGCCTCGGTTTCCTCACCTATAATCATGACAGAGCACCTTTTCTGAGCACTTCTCGCACACTCAGCTGTTTTGCTTCCATCTCTTAAAATCCTTAAAACTGCCCCTCAAGGAGGCACGAAGACCCTTCTCAGATGACAAGGGCGGCATTCAAAGAGAAGACACTTGCTGAGGTCCCAGGGCTGGTCGAGTCGAGGCTGCGACGTCACTGTCCCCGTGCAAACAGGCCCTGGATTGCTGGTTCTCAGTGAGAAGAGAGGCCGAATGATTGAGTGGGAGGTAGGCGGAGTGGAGAAGGAGGCCTCCGAGTCCCACAGGGTGCAGGGGGAGGCCCAGGTGAGAGGAGGGAGTGGGTGCCAGGCTGTCCCTTGGGCCCCACACTGCCCAAACCTGAGCCCCGTGCGGCTGGGCTGCCCGCTGGCTGGACCAGTTGCCCGCGGCACCATCTTGAGAGCATTAGGGGCTGCTGTTAACAGATGTTTTCTGTTACGTGTTATTTGTTAGTCTAATGAAAGGAGGTGCACTGGCTTTCAAGACCTCTGCGCTCTGCGGGGTTTTATACGGGGGGCCGGCGCGGAGCTGGCGGCCAGAGGAGGCCCGCGGCCCCTGCCAGGCGCGCCCTGCGGCTCGGCTTTGATTCCCAGGTTTGCAGCCATTCGCGTGGTAATTCCAGCTCTGGTTAAATGTCATTTTTAATAACGCCATCTCTGGCATGTGAGGGTCTGCGCCCACGGTGAGAGGGGAGGCCAGTGGCGGGGGCGGGGGGCGGGGAGGACGGTCGGGGAGGCCGGCAGGGGGCTGGCGGACAAAACCCTGGCCGAGGTGGCCGCCCTCCTGGGGGCTGCGGATGTCCTACCCCCAAGGGACCCCTGTGAAGGAAGCCTGCAGGGCTGAGAGGGGCAGGGTGAGTGGGGGTCGAGGGGAGAGGAACAGGCCTGCAGGACGCTAGGAGGGGGCTTTTCCAGTGACAGGAGTGAGAGACACCCCCACCAGCACCCGTGAGGCTTCCGACCACCGCGCCCCACCCTGGCAGCTAGAGAGAGCCAAGATGCTTGAGACGGACAGACAGAAATCTTCCCGTATCACAATACCCTCTTCATTTCAACTCTGGGCTGCCTCGGGCTGGCATTCGGTGGGTGCCCCGTGAATGCCGGTGGCTGGGGGCTGGCCGTTGTTCCCTCCTACACCCAGCACAAAGTCGGGCCTCTGGGAAGGCTGGGGCTCAGCCTCAGAGCATTCCCGCCCCCCTCCTGTATCCTGGACCCTTCCAGGCCCTTGCAATCGATGCCGGCCTCAGGCTTCGCATGGCGGCCCTGTGTGGCCTCTTCATCCTCACCAGGAGGACCGTATCCCACCGAGAGCACAGAGGCTCTTACCCTTTAATCATTTTCAGGCCCTCGAGTCTGATTCCATGAGATGGGGTGGGGCCGAGGAATCTGCATTTTAACCAGCTCCCTGGGTGATTCTAACACAGTGATTCCTGGGACCGTAGGTTGACAAACGGATGCTCCAAACCCCTCAGATGCGGACACTGAGGCTCAGACCAGTGGCGGGGTATGTCTTGAGTCGTAAGGCAGGGCAAGTCCTGGCTGCCTGGCTCCTAGTCCACGGCCCTTCCTACCACCTCCTGAACGGCCACGTCGCAGGAGGTAACGCCTCCCACTCTATCAGGCTTCAAGCAACCAAGGTGCTTGCTCGGCTGTGGGACGAAGGGGCCCTCCATGGAAGCTTCCAGGCCTCCAGCCCCTAGGCTTCCTGCGCTCTCACTGCCCCACGCCCAGGAGCTTCTCCAAAGACTGCAATCCGTCCGGCAGCCCCTGTCCACCTCTCAGGCCTCGGCTCCAGCTTCTAGGCTTCTCGTGACTCATCGCCCCCACTCCCTCCTAACCCCTCCCACTGCCCCCCAAACCGGAAGATCCTGGCTGCTCAGCCCACGCACAGAAAAGTAGAACGGGTCACAAAGAGGGACCAAAAATAATGTCTCCCAGAACACACTTCATTTTTAGGATGCAATAAAAGATATCGTTAGCCGTAAAGGGCCCCCTGTGGGTGCTGTTCTGTCATCACGGTGGCCACCCGGAGCCAGGCTGGGAACAAGAGCTTCCCAGATGTGGAAGGGACGCAGGGCAAGGGGGCAGCGGGAGCATCTGGGTGGTTTAACGACCTTCGCTCCCGGGACATCTTGAGATTCCATAACTCCGGGGTTCTGGCTTGGCAGGCTGTCGCCGCTGCTCCAGGGAGGAGGCCCTTGCCTCCTCCTGGCCACAGCCGTGCTCTTCCAGGGCCGGGGAGCACCCCGCGACAGGCCCCTGCCCCTCGTCCCCTCGCCTAGCCCCTGGAGGCCGCAGGGCGCCCTGTCTCCCTCCCTGTGATCAGCATGGGAGCAGGCCAAGATAACTTTCCCCAGCTCCCTCTGTCTAAACAGGAAGCTCCCACGATGTCCTGCTTACCACCTCAAAGAAGGCACTTAACCCTTGGCCCGGTCCAGTGGGATGCGGCTGCTCATTTAGTCACTGGCTGCCTGTGGCCACCCTGGTCATTAAGAGGCTGGCCTTGATCTTTGGGGCAGGCGAAAGCCCTCTCAATGTGGTGTGATTGTGTGTATCGGCGGGAAGTTGTGTGCATGTGGGGGGTGGGTGGGTCTGTGTGTGTTTCCATGTCTGAGTCTGGGGAAACCAGTCCGCCATGTGGTCCCCAAATGCCAACCCCCGACAAAGTTTTCACGGACCTCCTGCAAAACGAGAAAAAATAGGGGCAATTTGCGAGTTTTGTTTGGTTAAGCTAAATGAAGTCAGCTTTGAGGCCCATTCTTTACTCTGAGATTATGATGTTAAGAGGTCCTTTCTTGGATAAACAGATGGGGCAACAGGATGATGGTTGTTGTGGGTGAACGCTTTTCTCAGCAGCGTTGAAAACTGCCCGCTCTGCCAGTTCCTCTAAGTGCCTGGAAATCCCAAGCCAGAGCTTGAAATCAGAAAATCTGGGTAGGTGGTATGAGCGCAAAGCCTGACACGTACTCTGCTCAGACTGACTTCTGAATGAATGAATGGGTGCGAGAACTGAGGGTGGACCGGGGAAGGGAGCCTGTCCTACCGATAATCCCGAGTCAGGGACTCTCCACAGCTCTCCCGTGTCCAGGCGGCCGGAGACCAGCCTGCGGGGGGCGGGGGGCGGTGAGGGAGGCCACATGTGCCAATAATCCCAAGGCCTGGCAGTCCCCATGCCTGTCTCCCACAGGCCTGTCACCCAGGCCGAGCTGCTGAGGACATCAAGGAGACCCACCCAAGCTGCCTCATGGCGCCCCCAGTGCAGCCCACACCTGCTTGGGAGTAGACATCCCTGGCCAGGCCGCCCAGCATTTGGGGACTTCAGGGGTGGCCCTGGATGGTGGTGGAGAACAGGGGCTTCAGGACAGGACAGGCCTGGGCTGGAATCCCTGAGTCATGGGAATGCATGACCTTGGCATGTGGCGCAACTTCTCCGAGCCTCAGTTTCTCACTCTATAAAGCGGGGATAATAAAAGGACCATGAGGGGTGAGGCGTGTGGAGCCCCGGCCAGCTCGCAGAAAGCGCTGGCGTGTGAGTGCTATGGTCACTCTTGCCCTGGCCCCTTTGCTTCCTCAGGCGAACCTCGGCCTCAGTCACGTCCTCCAGCAAACAGGTGAGGCCTCCCCTCCCCCACTCCTCCAGCCTAAATGCCGAGCCGTGCAGGAGAGAGGCCTGGCCTGGGATCCAAAAGCGAACCCCAACCTTCCCTCCTAGCAGGGGGATCTCAGGCAGGTTGCTTTGCTTCCCTGAGCCTCCCAGAAACAGGCATGGTGACCACTAGCTCTGCTGGATTCACAGGGCTGTCACAGAGACCCTTTATGGAGTACCTACTATATGCCAGGCACGGTCTCCTATGCCCATTCAGGGCTCACCACACCTATAAGGGACAGGACTGCCCACTGTTCCCACTTCATACATGGCGACGCTGAGTCCCAGGGGTAAGCAGGGGAAGCCGGCCTTATCACGGCTGCTCTAGAGTCACAGAGGGAACAGTGACAGCTCCAGCCCCGTTGAGCTTCTACCCACAGGGAAGGGCCCTTGTGGGGGTGCTGGCTGGTCTGAGGCCCCCGCGCCAGGCTCCCAAGCTCCACCCAGATGACCTATTAGACAGAGGAACAAGATCACCCCAGAATCATGAACAAAAACTCAGAGATGCAGATCACGGTTCCTCCCACAAGCCACCCTCTGAATTCCCCTGGGCGCTCAGCTTCAAAGCCTGGTTCCTTGGCCTCTCCGTTACCCCTCCTCTCTCCCTGTTCCTGGGCATGTGCTGAGGGACACCCTCACCTGTCTGAGGGTCCGCGTCCCAGGGGACCCATCACGGGGCATTTTCTCAGCCTAGATCAGAGGGCGATGAGAGACGAGATGGGCCTCAAGAACGTGTGCCGCCTGGCATTGTCCAAGGGAGGAACCAAGAAGCAAGAAGCGATGTGACCCGCCCAAGGTCACACGGAGAGGACAGCAAAAGCCAGGACCGGAACCTGAGCGTCCTGAGCCCACATTCGGGGCGCCTTCCTTGGCAGATGGCTCTGCCCCTCCCCCACCCCCACCAGGAAATGAATGAAGGGAAAGGAAGGGACGGAAAGAGGCGGAGGGAAGGAAAGCAGGCTTGTCATCAGAAGGCTCGGTTCTGGAGAAACCCCTTTGTCTTCCCAGCCCCCAGCCCTGCGCCTGTCTGGCCCCCCAGCCTCCTCCCATCCCCCACTCCACAGCGCCCGATGTTGTCACTGCCATCTTCCAGAGTCGGTCACAGGGAGGCCGGTGAGCAACTGAAATCGGCTATGGAAAACAGGATGATGGCCCCTTAAAATGTCAAGCCTAGAATGACCATGTGACCCAGCCATTGTAGTCTGGATACGTACCCCAACAAATGGAAGGCAGGGACTAGAGGAGATGCCCTCAGAGCAGCATCATTCACAATCGTCAAAAAGTGGGAAACAACACAAGTGTCCATCAAGGGACGATGAACAGCACGTGGTGTATGCACACAGCGGAATACTATTCAGCCTTAAAGAAGGAGATTCTGACACATGCTACAGCACCGATGAACCCTGAGGACATTAAGCCAGACACAGGAGGGTCAATACTGTATGATCTCACAGATACGAGGTTCCCAGCGCAGGTGAACGCACAGAGATGGAAAGGGATACCGGTGGGCCAGGGGCTGGAGGAGGGGGGATGGGGAGTTGGTGTTGAATGGGGACAGAGTTTCACTTTAGAAAGATGAGAAAGTTCTGGAGATGGAGCACAGCACTGAGCATGTAATTAATGCCACAGAAACGTACATGTAAAAATGGTTAAACGGTAACTCTTACGTGAGCTGTATTTTACCACAATAAAAATGCTAAAAATTGAAGGCAAGTCTCCTAGTCTCAGGAACTCCATGGTCCCTGCAGGCTTACCATCCAGACAGCCCTGCCCACCCATGACTGGCAAGGGGGAGGGGCAGGTCCCCACCCAAACCAAACTCGCCTGTGGCATCCTGTCACCCACAGCAGATGTGGCTCAGAGAACAGCTCCATGAAGGGAGCCCAAACCCCCTGCCTAGGGCTCCAGTCCACCCCGGCTCAGCCTGTGCCCTCAGACTCCAAGTACCTCACCATCTTGAATCTCTGGGAAGTGGACCAACGGCCTTTGGGGTCCGGGCCTCGCCCCACCTGGCTCCAGGGGCTTTGTTTATTTTTACAGTGTGCCCCCATCCCGGTTCCCGCCCTGCCCGCAGGAGGGAAGGCTTTCAAGAAAATCCCAGTTATTAATGTGGTTTCTCTTGTTGTAAGTCATTGCGAAGGCCGTGGAGGAGGGCTTATTTTCCTAACGCGCTTGGCATAGCCGAGCCCCGGCGCAAACCTCAGCATTTGACTTGGGAGGAACCCGAGACCCCGGTTCGCTCTGAGTCACTGGCGAAGCCACAGGCTTCCTTGGCCCATTCCGGGGGAGCCTGGTCTGGGAACACCACTGGCAAGAATACGCTACATCTACTGGTGACTTTGAGAAAACAAAAGAGTAAAAAAATATGTTTTTAAAAATTTCGAGCCTGCGAACCTGGCAGGTTGAAAATAGATCACTTTTCTAACTACTTAGCATCCCCAATGACCCCTATTTTTCTAATAGGGAGTCACCCCTCTCTTTGGTGTGAGTAGTTTTCTTTGGACCTGGAAACAGCTCCAGAAGCCACAGAAAAATTCACTTTCCAACTTGTCTGAATCCTCAGGGGGGTGCACGGGCTCTGTGCGGGCCCAGGACTGAAGGACAAAGTCACAGCCCAGGACCCACACGGGCTGGCCTGGGGTCCAGAGCCCCAGCGCCCCGAGGGTTGGTTTGGAAAGTGTCCAATGATGCAGACTGGGCTCACCAGGATGAGGGGGTGAGGAGTCCCTTTGGAGACATCGGGACTTGGGAAGGCATGGTCACCGGCAATGCAGGGGCACCCACCATGAGAGAAATAGGAGGAAGCTGGCCTCTCTTCGTCCACCTTCCATCGGCAGGCACAGACCCAGCCAGCCAGGGACTGTCACAGGCCTGGGGGCAGCCACAGGGTGCCCCACCCCGTTCCTGTGCCTCTCCTGGCAGCGGGCACCCCTGGAATGCGCCCAGCTGGCCTGGGGAGATGCTCGACTTACTACATAAAACATTTGGATTTCATGGACTAGCGATTTGTTTTCAAGCCGATGAATGATGTAGAATTACATTCTTTTAATTTTGCCAAGTAAGGATATTAAAATAAAACAATCTCCCGTTATTATCTCTATTTCATAAAAGAAAGGGTGTTTTAACACCAAAAATGACTGGGGAAGATGTAATCCCAGACACCAGAGAAATCTTGAAACTTGAATTTGTAGCTCCCCGAACAACTCAGATTGTCCGGGTTTCCTTCAATTTGCAGAGGCCTGGAGAAAATGTCCCTGTGGGACCCAGTGCCCCAGGGTGGAGCTGGGCGGGGGTTCCAAGGCCAAGGTAGCAGCGAGCACCTGGCTGAGCCTGACCCGACTCTTCCTGTGGCCCCCTGTCCCTCATCTCTGGGGCAGACTGACTGTTTCCCTTGGCCCCGCCCCACCTGACCCCACGCCCAGTGTGTCCTCTGCCCCCAGCGCCTGGGTATTCCCAGTGTGCCAAAGCCCCTCCTTAGGAAAAGGCCCGAAGGCCTTCTGGACTCTCCTTGAGGATGGCCCAGCCCCAGGGGACTGCTGAGGAGGCCCACTGACCACCCTGATACCTGGGGGCTGCTAGTGACCCTGTCCACGATCTTGTGTCCCCAGCTGACACCATCCGTTCTGAGACTCCCCAGAAAACTCCTCCATTTGGAGACCTTCTACACTGTGTCCTGGAGAAGCGAGGCCTCGCGCTGTCCCCAGAGGCCAGGGCGGACAAGGGGACTCATCCTCTGCAGGACTTGAGTAGAACATTCCCCGGCCTCCTTCCTTCTCTCCCTCTCCTGTGCCCCTCGTTTCTCCCCTTTGCTTCCTTTTCTTCCTTCTTTGCTTTACCTTGGATTTGCTCCTCCCTCTCCCTCACCCCCAGAAGCCCCTCATTCATCAGGGTGAAATCAGAGATCACCCCTCCGCCTTCAGGAGAACCCAGCTCAGAGCCAGCTGCTCCTCCCATGAGACCTGAGCTCCTGGAACAAACTGAGGCTAGCAGGGCTCCCCGTCCCACACCAGAGGGCATCCCCTTTTCCCCCCAGCCTAAACCAGACACCTTCCTTCTACTTTTTCATCAGGGACATCCCCAGCTCTCAGGGGTGGGTCTGCCTGCTTCATGCTCACCACAGAGGTGAAGAGACAGGTCAGTTTGCTGTGGCTGGTGGGCAGTGGAAGCCACTGAGAGAGAGCGCCAGCGGTCACCGGACACTCATGGCCCTAGCTGGGTGCTCTCTGGGTACAGGCATGTGTCAGGTGTCCCCCACATACACACGCGTTCCCAGCAGAAGAGGCTGAAGTCCCCTCAGCTTTCCCTATGCCTCCTCTCACCCGAGAAGCAGGCCATGAAGCCAGCGGGGCTCCCCTGAGACCTGGACGCTGGTGCAGGAAGTGGGGATCCCCAGGGGTGGGTGGGAAGGCTGCTGCAATCTGGGAGGTGACTCTTAAGAGGCCCAGAGCCTCCAGCAGGCCAGCCTGCACCCCAGAACTAGGGGGCCCAGCAGTGGTCTCAGACCACCCCACTTCCTCTTCAGGGTGTGGGTGCGCTGGGGGGACTTGGGGCCCCCATGAAACCGCCCAAGGCGGACCTTTGCTTTATCTTCCTCTTCTGCTCCAGCTGCCTGCCTCCCCCTTCTTGCCAAGGGCTCAGGACCCCTCCACCCAGTGTAACTTTTTGAAAAAAGCCACTTGGGTGGGTTGTTTGTTTTTAAAGTCTCTTCCTGATGACCCTTAACCTTATCGAGGGAAGAGAGGCCTAGCTGGCTCTTTGGGGCCGGGCCATTCCACCTAGGAAGCTGCTGGGAGGGCAGACTGGGGGTGGGGGCAGGCCTCACACCGAAGCCAAGGAACTCAAGTCTTAAACACACCTCGCGGAGCAGCTGGGGCAGCGTCGCGCAGGGAGGGGACAGAGTGTGACTAGGTCGCTTTACCACTCAGAAGCCTCAGTTTCCCCAGCTGTATGAGCACACCCACTTCCCAGGGGGTTTGGGAAGGAGGCCGCGAGGGCGGCTCCGGGGCTGGGCACAAAGGCAGCGCGTCCCCACCCCCCAGCCCGGCGCGCCGTTCCTACGACCTGAGGTGGCTCTGGCCGAAGGCCACCCCCCACCCGGGCCGGCGGGGAGCTCTGGTCACCTCGGCCCACTCCATCGCGAGGACAACCTCAGTGTGGCCGCTGGGCAGCCGGTCCCGCGGCGCACGCCGGGCGCCCACACCCCCGGGGGGGCCCCGCCGCACGCCAGCGCCCCGCGCCTCCTGGGTGCGGGAGCCGGCAGCCCAGCGCCCCGGTCTTTGCCCGCCCGCGCCCGCCCCGTGGGCCCTGCGAGCGCCCAGCCTCAGCCGCCGCGCGCCCGGGACCCCGCGTCGCGTTCCCACGACCCGCGGGCCGCCGCGCCCGCCCCGCACTCACCGTCCTGCGGCGCCGCGTCGCTGCCGCTGCTGCCCCCGGACGGCTCCCGCGCCGCGCCCTCCCGCGCCTCGGCCCCTGCGGGGCGCGCCGCCAGCCGCCCGGCCGCCGCCACCTCCTCCAGGTCCAGGAGGTGGCTCACCGTGAAGTTCTTGCGCGCTTGGGCGCAGTCGCCGGGCCCCAGCGCGGGCGGCGGCGGCGGCGGCGGTCCCGGGCCCAGCGCCGGCTTGTCCAGGGCGAAGGCGGCGGCCGCACTGTCCATGCCCGCGAGCCGCCCCGGGGTCGCCGGCCGCGTCGCCGGCGGGGTCGCAGCCAGCGCGCCCCGCCGCCGCGCGCTCTGCCCGGCTCTGGGTGTCTCCTGGCCCCGCGGCCGCCCCGCGCGCCTGGCGCTGACGTCGGGGAAGCCAACTCTCCTCCCTCGCGTCTGCCTCCTCGCTCTCTCCCAAGTTGCTAAAACACGAGCGGCTCCGGCCACACGCCCCTTCTTGAAGCAAACCTCGCCCCGGCCTCTCCTCCTTCTCCTCCTCCCCGCCCCTCTGGCTGCGGGGAGGGAGGGGGTCCTGCCCGAGTCCCACTGCGGGCTGGGGGCGGGGAGAGGGGCTAGAAGAAGGGGTGTCGCCTTCCCCACCCACATTTTCAGGAGTGGGAAACTTCAGTGTTGTGATTCTTTTAAAGCCCCCGACAAGTGTCTGGGGGAGGTGGGGGCATGAGCACGCTCCCTTCCATTTACAAATTCCTCCGCTGGCGCGGGGTAAGCGACTCGTGACAGTCGACAGGGATGATCTGGAAGCCCCCAGCTCCGCCCTCACTCCCCGCTGCGCCCCAACACCGTCCCCGCCCCATGGAGAGACTCAGAGGTTCGCTTTGCCCACTCCCTCTGGCCTGAGGTTCTCCCCTCTCCCCCCAGAAAGTCCTGCATTTCTCGAGCTTCTGGGGTGCATGCACCCCCACTTACACACGCATATACACACATCTCCGAGCCCACTTCCAGGTTGCCCTCCCCAAGCAAAATCAAGCTGGGAGGTAAGAGTGTCCCTCCAGAATTCCTAGAGGATAGACAGCCAGACGACAGCCAGACTGACAGATGGGTGACAGGGAAAGAGAGAGGCAGGCCTGAGTCTCTTCTGCTCTTGTTTTTGTTTTTCAAGGAAAGCACCGAAAAGATGCCCCTGGTGGCGGAGCTGAGACTCGAAGCCCTCCAGATGCTGCAGATCTTTCCCCAGGATGAAGCTCGCTGAGCTGACCCTGGGTTCTCCACTCCGCCCCTGAGAGCCATCATGCCACGTCACTAAAAATAAGCTCACCAGAAGGACTTCAGAATGTCCTTCCTGGGCTCCCCCAAAGAAAACCCACCTTGCCTGCACCTCTGAAATCCTGCAGAGCAAGCAGCCTATGCTCTGCATGAACTGGTTTTTCCCAGAAAGGAATCACCCCCAAAATGAGATTGAGGGTCCCCTACATGGTTTTAGTCATAGAGAACCATGGGGGTGCACACGTGGGTAAGTGGAAAATCTAGGGATGACACGGTTCCTTAGGAAGCGGCCCGGGGGAGAGTGTCCGTGAGAAAGCCTGACCAAACGGGGGTGGCCTCCCTTCTCCTAGGGGATTGGCTGGGCTCCTGGGCATCAGGGGTCCCCAGCGCTGCCCACAGTGTGTGTGGCCAGACAACTTTCTGAGGGACAAGCAGGGTGGCTCCTGGGAGGGCCTTGCCTGTGGCAGAGCCCCCAGCTGGCCAAGCATGGGGCTTACTTGGGAGACACGCAGTCAGAATAGCTTTCAGAATAGCTTCCGTGCTGGGAACCAGGTTCCAGACCCAGCTGTGTCATGTACAGTTGTGTGACCTCAAACATGTCACCTTCCCTTTCTGAGCCCCAGCTTCTGCCTCGTGGGCACGATGGGGAGATTTCCCAGGGGAAATCCCAGGCCTGTGGCCTAGAAGACAGGGAGGGTACTGTCAACAGAGCCCCGACATAGGAGCTGGAAAGGGCCTGAGAGATTATCTAGGTCCCATTTCCTTGGAAGACAGATGAGGAAACTGAGGCAGAAAGGAAGCAGCTCCTTCTAGAGCTGAGAGAACCACTGAAATTGTTTGGTCCAAGCCCGTTTGTTGTACAGATTGGTAAAGTGAGACCCAGAGCTGAGAAGTAAGGTGTTACAGTTGCTCGCTGAGACTAGTGATCATAGTGGCTTCCTTACCCACTCACACATTCATGCATCTCCGTGTGAAGTGGTAATATCCTACTTCTCTGTAGTATGACGGTGCTCTGGCCTCCTGGATTCAAATCCAGACCTCGCACTTCCTAGCTCTGGGCCTCAGCAATCTGCTTAGCTTCTTTCTCTCAGTTGCCTCATCTGTAAAATGGGCTGTTAGGAGGTTTAAGTGAGTTGATATATGGCACTTGGTAATCAGTGAGCACTCTATCAATATTAATTATTATTTTTTTAAACATCTATTCCCAAGAAGTGGTGCAGGGCAATGATGGCAAACTTGGACTCTGGAGCTGGGGCGACGGGTTTGAATCATTTCACTGACATTTACTAGCTGCGTGGCATTGGAGGGGTCACTCACTGGTCCTCTCTGAGTCTGACCTATCATCTCTACAATAGGGGTAGTGAAGGGATCAATCCAAAAGGATGCTTGTGAACTTGTGAACTTGACATTATTATTATTGTCATTGTTATTGTTATTATTATCAAGTTGTTACTCTCCTTGCCAATCCCGGGGCTGGGGGCTGGGGCGGTACAAGGATGGCAAAGGCGGGTGAGAGGCTGGGACAGCTATACTGAAGCTCAGCGGTTGAGCAAAAGCCCCTGGTCTCAGCCTGGGAATGCACCGAGGAAACTCCAGTTAACCCAGGGAGGACAGGACTCACGACCCCAAAAGGAACCAGCTAAAAAATAAATAATTTCCACAGCCATTTAGATAAACCCAGTGATGCTAACCCCAAGTGTGGATGAAGGGAAAATAGGATTCCAGTTTGGAACCTGAGTTTGACAAATGTTTATGGAACCAGGCCCTGGGGAGGGCCCTAGGGAGGACCCTGCTCCCCAGAGATGATGCCATGGAGAAGGCGTGGATAGACCCTCGATTAGTGGCCCTGTTGGGCTGGGTCCTGGGTTTCATCATGAGTGAAGACGCATATTTGCCCCAGTCTCAAAAGATCATATGCTTAAAAAAAATCAAAACAAAATAAAACAAAAATCTAACTCCTATTACAGAAGAATATGTTTATCGTATGGGTTTTAGAAAACAGAAAAATTAAACAAAAGAAAAATCACATAAATCTCACTCTCAAAGATTTCTGACACACAATAGGTATTCCATAGACTTTTTCAAAGTTAGTTTAATGACAGAGATTGGAGCTAATTATCTATTTATTCAATATTGAATTGAAGACCTAGAAAATGCAAGAAAAAAAGACTTTTAGAGTACATCTTTTAATTTTAAGAGTATATCTTTCTAGTTTATACCTATATTCTAGATAAATGGAGATAGCCACATATTTTATAAAAGCTGAACTATATTGTATCAACTTCTTAATAACTTACTTACTATGTCATTATTAGTCTTGTCCTCTGCTGTTTTTAATGAAAGCCTAATGATATATTATTCACTATTGCTATACATCCATAGTTATTCTCTTGATAATAAATACCTAGAAATAGGATATCTGGATGTCGTAGGCAGATAATAGCCTCCCAAAGATGTCCACATCACAATCCCTAGAACCTGTGAATATGGCAAAGCAGAATTATGCAGCAGCTTGAATTAAGGTTGCCTATAGGCGACCTTAAGAATGGGAGATCATTTTACATGATCTGGGTGGGCCCAATGTAAATCACAAGCATCCTTAAGTCCTTAAAGGTGGAAGAGAGATAGGCATCTCAGTGTCAGAATGATGCGAGGTGAGAAAGACTCAACTGGCCATTGCTGGCTTTGAAGACAGACGAAGGCAGCCAGGAAGTTAAAAATGTGGGCAGCCTCTAGTATCTGGAAAAGCAAGAAAACAGATTATTCACTTGAGCCTCCAGAAAAAAAAAAATGCAGCCTGCGGACTCCTTGATTTTAGCCCAAGACTTCTGATCTCTAGAACAGTAAGATAATAAGTTTGCATTGTTTTGAAACACGAGCTTTGTGATAATCTATTACACCAACAAATAGAAAACCAACACAGTGGGTCAAAGATTCAAATGACATTGCCAAAGAGCCTCTGGAAACATTGTATTCACTTCTACCCCTGGAAGTGTCTCCACATCCTTGTTGGCCGTGAGCTATTTTGTTTGTTTGTTTACTTATTTCTGACAGCATTTTTATGGTTTTATTTAACACGAATAGAAATGCACTTGACAGTACACATGAGCAGTCTATTTGCTTCCGTCGCCACGCAGATTGGTGACTCTGATGGCCAGCTGGCTGCTCTTTCCACAGCTTTGCAGTTCTTGGAAGAAATACTATGGAAACATTGAGAGCAGGCTCCCACCGCGGGATTTGTTGCACATCAGCAACATTGTTACTTCCTGCTCCTTGACACTGTAGACCAGGAACTTCCGGAAGTCAATGGGGAGCATGTATTTCCTTTTCTTATTGCTCCCATAACCACAGTGAGGCATCAAGAACTGGCTCTTGAATCTTCTCTGCATCCTGTTGTCAGTGCCTCTGGGTTTCTGCCAGTTACGCTTAATTTTGAACTTCTTGGTTCTCTTTGTGATGATCTTGGGCTTCATGAGGGGTCTGAGGGTGACATGATGCTGAATAGCAGATGGTTGCCATCTCTGTAGGCAGTGTTGAGGGAGAGAGGTAATAATAATTAATTTTAAGTTTCGAAAGGCATCTCTTTGTTTTAAATGGCATACCTTGAATTATTGCTGAAGGTCAATATTTTTGGTATTTAATGGCCACTTGCATTTCTTATTTGTAAAAGTCTGTTCGTATTCACTATCCATTTTTGTACTGGGATGGTTTTCTATTTCTTATGGAATTATATTAGTGTCATTGTTTAGCCATCACAGCCTCTGTGAGACACTTGACTCTCAATCACTCAAAGACCAGGCCCATTTCACAGATGGGGAAACAGAGGCCGAGGATGACATGGAATCCTGCAGCTTCTCTGGTTCACCTGATCAGCCCCCATGGCCACATATCCAAGATCCTCTTTTGGAGGAGACAGTTTAGCAGGGGCAGCACACAGAGGTACACGGGCCAAATTGTGTTCACTACTGCACGTCTGGGGAATAATAAATGCCGCAGGCCAAAGTGACTCATATGTGACCAGGCGTGACTATGACAGATCACAGGGTTCTGTAAATATTGTGTCAGGCTGTGATCACAGCAGGGCTCCCTGCTCATCCCAGAGCCCAGTCCACCCCGTGGGAAGTGGAGCTGAGCCCAATGGGACTGGACATCTGTCTCTCTCTCTCTCTCTCTCTCTCTCTCTCTCTCTCTCTCTCTCTCTCTCTCTTTCTCAGCCCTCTGCCTAAGCTTTTCCAAGCCTCAGTTTCCCACCCGAGAATATTCCAGCCAGGATATCCTGGTTCTCAGCTCTTGGCAAGGGTTGAAATATTATACCCCTCAAAAAATGTTTCTGCTCTACCTGCAAGTCTAAAGAGGAAGGTGTGCTCCATAGTGGCAGGGGTTCATGTTTAATGAGACTTATTGTAAGCCAGGCGATGTACTGGACCACGCTGTCTCATGGCATCTTCACAATTACTGTGCAAGGAGGGGAAACAGACTCAGAGAGCCTTAAGCTGTGTCTTGGTAAGTCTGTGCGGCTCCTAACCATCACACCAAGTTTGTCCATGAGAATTTAGGGCTAGGAAGTTATTTTTTTCTCTTGAAGACTTGCAATTGCCCCATTAAAAAAAAAAAAGAACCAAATAATGAGACTTGGACATTTCCCTTTTTGCCTTGGCTACCAGGAACTCCAGAGCTAATGTTAAGACACAATCATAACAACTCTATATCCAGCTGGCAAGTCAGTGTATTAGCTTCTGTTTTCCTCTCCTTTCATGTGAACTTTTCGTTTTCCTGTTTTTGTTTTAAATCTTTTCGATGCAGTGGCCCTGTATTCGAAACTCTCTAGCAGTGCGACATTGATCAGGTCACTTAACCTCTCTGGGTTTTAGTTTGCGCATCTGTAAATTGGAGGTAATAATTGCACCTATCTCATAGGAGGGTTGTGAGAATCAAATTAAGTGATCTGTATGTCTAAAAATCCTTTCATGAGCCCAACACATGGAATAGATTCAGCGGGCGTGAAAGGCTTTGATGAAGCTGGGGCAGAGAGAACCTGTCCTCAGTGGCAAGACTTCGCTGGATTCAAGGTCGACCCCGCTATGGACCTGCTGTGTAACTTTGGGCCACGAGCTTCCCTCTATGAGCCTGTTCTATCCTTTCCACCCTTGCGTCCCAGAGCCCACACAGAAGGAGCAGTGATGCAGGCTGCGAACTGGCACATAGTAGGGCTCCATACACAGGCATTCCAACAGTGAATTGCTGGTGGAGTGGCTGGTGATCGGATTCCCCGTTGCCAGAATACACCCAGCCAGTGTGGTAGACTGGGCCTGGGCTGGTGTCAAGGTGGCATTAAGGTGAGTCTGGGGTTGCGAGGACCGGGCGGGGCTGGAAGAGGCCTGGATCTGGATCTGAGCCAAACAATAAGCTCCTGTTGAGTACCTACTGTGTGCAGAGCTTGGCGTCTGTGTTACACAGACATGTGGCGCCTCCTCTGCTGTCCTCAGGGATGTGAGGGCTTCGCTGAGAGAGGTTCCCAAACGACTCATTCCACGGAGAGCACTTCCTGTATGCTGAGGCACTCTGGATGAGCGCCAGGCCATCAGCCCTGGGGCGACCCTCCGAGGAGGTGCTGCGGTCCAGCCATGGCACCCTGAACGCCAAAGACGGAACTCAGAAGGGCTGTGGGCTTTGGCCTCCTGGGACTGACGTGACTCCCAGCATGACTCTTGTTGAAGACCTCCCTCCTGTTACAGGTGGAGAAACTGAGGCCCGGAGGGCAGAGGACCAAGCCTAGGGCTGGGACCTTCCCCCACACTGTAGCTCTCTGGAATTCTCTCCTGGGGAGCTGTTCTACCCCCACCGGCTCAGCCCTCTCTGGGAGTCAGAGGAAGGGTGTAGAGGGTGAGGGCACCAACCTCGAGCGCGGCCAGGGGAGGTCTCAGGCCTGGCCCTTGCCCCCGTGGGGCCTGCAACATCTTCCCGCATCTCCGCGGTGACTGAGGATGAGGCGGGGTTGAGGGACCGGACAGACTTCCAGCTCACCGGCTTAACTGGGGATGTAATAGTTATTATTATTTATAACTGGCTCTTGAACCCACGCCAGGAGAGTGTGTTCACAGCCTGCACAGTCCAGGGAGGCGTTAAATAATTAAACCAGGGGCCTAATCGGGCGGTGAAACTCCCCTCGGCCCCCGCTTCCTCAGTTCGCTGATTGCTGATATTTTGGGGGTGAAATATGACCATTTTTATGATCAAAGAGATCAGAGTTCCAAAGGAAAGAAACAGAAAAAAAAAAAGGAAGGGGAGGGAGTGGGCTCTTCCACTTTTCTTTTCCTCCAACTTAGCGGTCTGGTAAAGTTTCTTTAGACATGCAAAGATTTACACACCTTTCTGCAGGGAGCCTTAAATTACTCCCGATTCCTCACACGTGAAACAGTAAGTCATTGAGAAATGAACAGGCCTCCCCGTAATCGCTCCGGCAGCCTTTGAGAAAGAGGAGGTCTAATGACTTTTTTTGAAGTGGAGGTCAAGGTTTTTTAAATAAAACAATCTGTGTTAATGCAATTTCCTTTTTAGCTGTAGCATTGGATTTTTTTTTTTTTTTTTTTTTTTTTTTTGGAAACAGGAGGCAGAGGTGGAGAAGCGCATCGTTTTTCTCCCGCCAGACAACGCGTCCCTAATGAGATACATTTATTTAAAACTCTGTATATCATCGCCCTGTCAGGGCCTCCCAGAGGGACCCCACGTCTCCCTCTCGGTTTGTTTCGGATTAGCTGGCGTGTGGACGGCCCCGTCGTCCGGCTGGCTCTTGCTGCCACTGGTCTCCCCGCTGCCTCCTTTCGTGCAGGCTTGACAATGGCGTTTTGTGCCCTCGCCCTATCCCATCACCCGGATCTTAGCACAGCCCTTTGGCCTGCGGTTCTCACGCTTTCACCCCCCTCATCTGCCTCCAGGCTCAGTGCATTCCTAGCATCTCTCTACCTGGTCCCCGGCCCGCAGCACACACCCACCTACAGCTGCGGCCACCATCACCACCAGGGCTGGTTCCTCAGACCTAACTCAGAGCCCGAGGACAGGGCCCGGGTTGTTTCCTCCTACTCTCTTCCAGCTCACGAGCCGGCTGCACCTGAATGAAGGGCTTAGTCCACCTCTATCCATATGTTTTTACTGAGTGTCTTCGCAGTGCTGGGCCCAGGCTGGGGCACGAGGGACAGAGTGGTGACTCAGACAGCTCAGTCCTGCAGAGAAGTCAATTAGCCAATTCCCACAGAGCAGTAAGCAGCGAGAGGCTCCAGAAACATAGGGGAGTGGGCTGGGGGAGGTGTATCACGGAGGGCTTCCCTAAGGCAGAGGCATTAAGCAAGATTTAGCAGGTGGCAGGGGGTGGGGTCTAGAGGCAGCCAGGTGGGAGACCCAGCATGTGCAAAGGAGCCTTAGAGCCTCCGGCCTTACCTGTTCCAAGGGGCTGGGCTCCTGCAGGAGCCTCCTTTTTTTCTCTCTCTGTGCCTCACTTTCCCCTCCGTGCCAAGAGCTTAAACTGCATTTTTAAACTGCTCTGCATGCCTCAAGGTCATGAGACATCCTTTCCACAAATGTGTACCTTGCTCCTTGCTGGGCCAGCTGTGGGCTGGGCCTGAGGCTACACTGGGGACCAGGCTGGAGCTGGTTCCTGTCCTTGGGGCTCACTGCTGGCAGAGGAAGTGAAGAAAGATGTTCAGCTCAGGGGTGGACTTCAGCCTTCCCCAGGGGCTGTCAAGGAGGGGCCCCTAGGCTGTGCGGGCTGGAGGGCAGGTGTTGGGTTTTAGGAGAGGATGAGAGTCACTCCAGAGGTTGTCGGTGCAGAGTAGAGAGTTTTTCCCCCGCAGCCCTGGCTGACAGGAGCCTTGGAGCCTTGTTGGGACCTGGGGCAAGCGGTGTGAGCTTGGAGACCCGGGGCAGGATTGCTAACGTGCAGGAAACTGGCTGAAAGGGTGGACTCAGCCATGGGGGTCAAGGTGGAGAAGTCGTTCATCCACTCCCAGGCCCACGAGCACCCACTCTGGCCCGGCTCAGGGCTGGGGCCTGGGGCCTGGGGCCCGGAGGGTCCCGCCCCACAGGGCAAGAGAGACTTGTGTCTCTGTCCCCACCCCCTCTCTCAGCCAATGGCTGTCCAGACATAGGACCTACTTTAACCACCTCCAACTGCCCAGGCCAGATCAGCTTGTCCCAGGTCCCATCAGCATTGGCACCTCCTGGGCCTGCTGGGAGCTTCCTGCTCGGCGTCCACACCGCTGTCGCTGGGCAGCTGGCTCAGTGCCTGGCGCTCAAGAGCACTTGATAAAGAGCTGCCATGTGAAGTAATGGCAATCACAGTGACCCAGTTAGCATGTCTCGATGGCCTCTAGACAGGCTTGGGATTGAACCCCAGTACTGTCATTCATGGGCTCTGTGACCTTGGGCAGGTCACTTCACTTCTCAACTGTAAACAGGGCTGATAACAGTATCTTCCCCTTAGCGGCGTCAGGAAGATTCACCCCACGACTTGTGTTTCCAGCAGGGCTGGGCCTTAATAAATGCTGATTACCCATGAACTCTTAGCCGGGTATGTCTATTTCTGGAATCCTCTGGAACTTACTCTCATGGTCTGCAAAGTGGGCCTTCACTTCTTGTCACTGCTAAAACCTCCACAGCCGATTCCCAGGGCACGGCCTGGCCACACTCCCGTCGTCTTCCGAGGCGCTCTGGTCCGCCTCGGTGTGTCTCCGGTTCCATCTTCTTCCATTTCTGCTCTTCCGCCTCCGTCTGTGTCTCCACCAGGGTTTTACATGTTGGTTTTTCTCTGTCTCTGTCTGCCAGGAATTCTCTCCCAGAGGAACCAACACTCCAGGGCTCTACCGTGTTCCCTTTTACAGCAGTGAGATGGGAAGTGGGAGGGAGAGAGGGAGAGAGAGAGAGGAGGGAAGAAATCAAAGCCCACATATTGGTTCCAGATGTGGCCCTCTCTCACAGTCCTCTCCAGCAATTTAATTAAATTCCCCCAGACAGCCAGGAGGGTTTCTTAATGATCAAATTTCCCGGCTCCCCTCCTCAAATGGGCCCACTCTGTCTCCCTGACGGATGGCCGACGGGGTTCTTCCTGCCGTCAGCTTTGCCAAGCGAGCCAGTGGGGGTGTGTGGGGGGGGGCTTCCCGGGGAGCACAAAGAACCCCGCCCCGCAACTACCTCCCTCTGTCCTCCCTCCTTCCCCAGGGAACCTGAGCCCTTCCAGCCCTCCCTTGGCAGAGCCCAACTGGGCTGAGCTGCAGTGGCTGGAGGGGGCCCAGTGAACCCCTCCCCTGAGCTCTGCCTCTAGGCTGGCCTGCCAGGGACCGATGCCAGGTGGGTGCCACTGGGGGCCAGAAAGGGGGTTAGTCTCCAGGATCAGGATTCTGGGCTCACACAGCATCTGGACATGGGGCAGGCTCAGACCTCCTCGCCCCCCACCCATTCGACAGCCAGATATATCAAAGTTCAGAGAGGGCAAGGCCTGAGCCAAGCACACGGATCAGGGATGAGAGAGGCAGAGGCTGACTGACCAGCAATTAGGAGGTGAGGATCTGCCAGGAAGAGGCTGGGCATTATTTCTGGAGACAGTTCCTCCATGTTCTAGAATGGGAAAAAACCGAATCTAGGGGAGCCCTAAAGCTGCCATCTTCTTGTGCGAGTGGTATAGTGAGGCTGAGAGAGTGCCAAACCAGAGCCCGGGCCCGGCTCCCTCCCACCTTGGGGTGAGGAGTCTGAGGGGCTCTGAAGAGACCCAGTGTTAGACCAATTCATATGTTGAAGTCTGCCCCCAATAGGCTGGTGTGAGGAGGTTGAGCCTTTGGGAGGTGAACAGGGCAGATGAGGGCATGAGTCGGGCCCCACAATGGGATTTGTGCCCTTATAAGAAGAAGAAGAGACCAGAGCCCGCCCTCTTGGGCCTGGGTGCAGGAAGAGGTCACGTGAACATGCAGAGCCATGGCGCCTGCCTACAAGCCAAAAGAAGAGGCCTCAGAATGAAATTTGCCTTACAACTAGCTCCTCGATCTTGACCTTCCCAGCCTCCAAAACGGTGGATAATAAATGTCGGTCGTTTTAACCACCCAGTCTACGATCATGTGTCATGGGAGCCCAAACGGGATGAGACACCTTCTCACCCTGTCCCCTGGGCTTCTGGGGGCCCTGAGGTCTCACCTCACCCAGAAGAGACTGGAGTTCAGACAGGGCTTCCGATGTGGGTGCACAGGGATGGCAGAGAAAGGGGGATCCCCGGCAGTCCATCTGGGAGCTTTGCCAGGGTTTAGCCCAACTCATCACCGGCTCTCACAAGCCCTACACCACAGCCAGGCACCAGGGCCAGCTCGCAGTGCCTGGTATGGGGGAGGGGATGGATGTCAGGGGACCAGGGACTCTGGCCAGCAGGGGCAGGTTTCTTGCAGGGCCACGAGGCGGGGCAGAAGCAGGGCAGGCCACTGGGAGCACAGAGGTCCCTGGGGTTTGCCTTCCCTAAGCGTCTAAGTCCCCAAAACACCCCTGAGTGCTTCTCAGGAGAGCAAACAGAATGGGGGAAGGGATAGGAAAACCATCCACTGGCCCAGCCAATGCCCCACCACCCTCTCCTCTTCCCTCAGTTCCTCTCAGAGGGTCGAGCCTCTGGGAGAGGGCCATCGGGGCCCTGCTCTTCAGCATGGGGACTGTGGCCAAACAGGGCCAAGCAGGCTGGGCCCCTGGTCGGTGACACGCTGGGGTCATGAGGGTTGGAGGTCAGGGTAGGGGGAGGGGGAGGGGAGGAGAAAAGAAGGATCAGGCCTGAGGAGAGGTACAGACGGGAAGAAGCCACGGGGCGGCAATTCCCTGACTACTCCGCAGATGCCCAGCCCCCCACTTCTGCACCCCGGTGCCTCCGGGACCTTCCAGGGTTCAGGCTGCAGGCCCTGCACGCAGGAGGAAGAGCCAGGCGCCCCGTGGCAGGCTGCATGCCTTCCAAAGGCCTCGCTTTATGGACACGCCATCAAATGAAAAAAAAAGAGAAATTAAAAGGGGGTCTTTCACCCAAATTCTCTCACAAGGGCCTCATAAAGGACAGACCTGGCTGTTGCAGCCCCTCCCGGGCAGAGGGACCTTCAGAGGGTGAAGGGGCTGAGACGCGGCCAGGCACGTCACCCTTTCCAGGAGCTACGCGCCCTGGGCTCGTGTGAGAGAGCGTGTATGTGAGTGTGTGTGTGAGAGAGTGGAGGAGACATACATGTGGGTGAGTGTGTAAGAGTATAACAGTGCGTGAGAGTGTGATTATGTCTTGTGAGTGTGAATATAGGTGTGCACAAGTATGCGAGAGTAAGAGTGTGAGAGATGGGCGTGTGAGCATTGTGAGGGAGTGCGTGTGTGAGAATGTGAGTCTATGGTGTGCATACGTGTGGGTGTATATGAGCATGTGTGAGATAGTGTGAATGTGTGAGCAAGACTGTGTGTGTGTGAGAGAGAGAGTGACGAGGCGGGAGGTAGGTGTCCTGAGACAGGGCTCCCAGGAGAAGCTAAGAGCCAGGCTCTGGGTTCAAATCCCACCCGGGCCCCTTACTAGCTCCCTGACCTCGAGTTGGTCAGTTACCTATCTGAGCCTCAGTTTCCTGGACTGTGACATGGGAATCCTGCTGGTACTTCCTTACTGGGGTGTTATGAGGAGTCAATGATATGATGCGTGTTAAGCTTCTAATCTAATCCATAGGACATAGGACACAGTCAACCAAAGGCTGCTGTCGTTGTCAATTTGTCTCTCATACAGTCAGGCTGGGCCCTACGGTAACCCAGAGGACTGGGGAGAGAAGTGAAGGACGCACCAGGGCAGGCTGGGAGGGCCCAGGGGAGGGGAGCTGAGTGCGGGGAAGATGTCACTCGATGGAGTTGGGAGGAGAAAGGGTTTGGTGGCCAGACCGGGGCCTGGCCCAGGTGCTCATGGCCTTACCCTCAACTATAGGTATAAGAGGCACGTTCAGAGCCCGATTCTCTGTCTCTGGCTGATTTAGCATTTTGAGTCGCAGGTGAGATACATTCATTGGTAAAAAGGTAGAAAATACGTAGAAGCACAAAGATAACAGTTCCCTGGATCCTAGGACCCAGAAACAACCACCGTTAACATCTCAGCTTGGGGGCATCAAGAATCATCCACATCCACACGCTTACACGCACACGCACATGCACACGCACACACACACACGCACCACACCTTTGCCTAAATGGCGACATACCATACCTACTATTTTGTAACTTGCTTGTTGAACTGCTGTAGGTCAGAGCTTCGCACATGGTCAGTCCTATATGTCAGCTATTGTCACTGTTGGTGTTGGGCAGCCGGAGAGGCTAAACTTCTCACTTGTGTCTATCGACAGTTTTTCATCCTTTGGGACTCACCTGTGCATGTCCCTTGCTCATTTTTCTATTAGTGTTTTTTGCTTTCTTGTTGGTTTTTAATAATTCTTTATATATTCAGGTTATACCTTTCTCTGTACATTAGTCGAGTGACTCCTAAACTCCCTGGGGGGGTAGGAAACAAGGACGGACCCTGCCAGGGTCTGAACGCTGGGTGTTTGGTCCCAGAACCCTCAGCTTGCTGAGGAACCCCAGAGGTGGGCAGCAGAAAGTGGCTAGGCTGTCAGGGCAGTGAGGGGCAGTGGCGAGGAAAGAAAAAAGAAGGTTCTGAGCAACCGGGGCTTAATGGGAGGCAGATGGAGGAAACAAGGTTGCTCCTGCTGACAGGAGGGAGGTCAGGGGCCCCGGAGCTTTCTAAAGATAGGAGCCGGGGCGACAGGCAGGCGGCAGGGCCTGGCTCCAACACGTGGTGCCCAAGGGCTGTGACAGAGCAGGGGTCAAGTCCCCCCTCCCGCATGTCCAGACCCTCCTGGGCCCAGAGCCAGAGGAGCTGCAGGACACTCCACTCTCAGAGGCCAGATAGGTGGCAGAGTCCCCCAGACCTGGCTGTATGACACTGGACAAGCATCCACGCCTCTCTCCAAGCCTCAGTGTCCTTCTTTGTAAAGTGGTGTGATGCCATCGCCTCCTTCATAGGATTTATTGAGATTAGTATGGCAAGCATTTAGTGCAGTGCCTGGCACATCAAAAGGGCTCAGTAAAATACAAAGTAACTCACATCATTACTGTGCTGGTCAAAGGATAATTCTAGTCTTCTTGTTGGCAGAGCTCTTCATTGCCTCCAAGACCATCAGAGCTGAAGGGCCTTCCTGTTATAGGTGAGGAAACTGAGGCCCAGAGACCACAAGGATCGTGCCTGGTGCCACCTATTACAGTGGCTTTAATTGCATCCCCCAAAAAGATATGTTCAAGTCCTAGCCCCGGGTACCTATGACTGTGACCTTATTTGTAAATAGGGTTTTTGCAAATGTAATCAAGTTAAGAAGGGGTCATACTGGCTTAGGGTGGGCTCTATATCAAATGACTGGTGTCATTTAGAAAGGAGAGACTGGGACAGAGACAAGACACAGGGAAGAAGGCCATGTGAAGACAGGTAGGCAGAGATTGGAGTGATGTTGCCATGGGCCAAGAAATGCCTAGGACTGCCAGGAGCTGGAAGAAACAGAAAGGATTCTACTCCAGAGGACTTGGAGGAAGCAGGGCCCTACTAACCCCTTGATTTCAGACTTATGGCCTCCAGGACTTGGAGAGAATAGATCTATTGTTTTAGGCTGCCCATGAGTGCTACTTTGTGGTACCTTGTATTTAGGGAACTAATGGAGCCAGGGCAGAAGCTGGCCTCAGACCAGGCTGTCGCTTGTTTGGAGCAAGAGACCCGGGATCAAATGAGAGAAGGGCTGTGAAGCCCCTGGGTCACTTCCTGGCTGGAGGTCCTTCTGGAAAGCCCACGCTCGCCTGCCCTAAAGGGGCTTCAGCGATGCTGTCCATGCCCGCCCCTCTTCTTTCCACAGTGGGGTGGGGTGGGGTGAAAAATAAGGTTTTGAGCTCCCAGTGGGGATTTTAATAGTTTGATATTTGGTCTGCACAACAACCTCGTAAACTTAACAACAGTGAGCAATTATCCAGCCCCTGCTGTATATTCATCCCCACTGGTCCCCATAGCTGGACCTGGGCATGCTTTGGATGGGGTTTTCTTGCGATCTCCATTCTGCTCTTGGTGGAGGCTTACACTGCCCGTTCTTAATGTTTTTTATAAGACACATCGGAATGTCTTTGAATGTGGTTCTAAACTGATTTCCCTTCCCTGGACAACTCTTGCCTCTGGCAGGAGCCAGGCGGGAGAGACTTCCAAGCCTGCATGGAGGCGGGTGGGAAGCCAAGGCGAGGACGGCACACCTCTTCATAATGGACTTTCCAGAATCATGAAGACGTCAGGGCCCCACCGTGGGGGGTCCAGGTCGGGGAGGCTCAAATGCGTGGCCTAAAGGAAGATGCCTAAACTTCAGAAAGGTGGTCCTAGGCGTCGGGGCGCCTGGGTGGGAGTCACCTCCACCGCAGGGGCCGGGCTGTGCAACGGGCGGAGCTCGGACGGCGCCCAGCGGCCGCGGGCGGGATCGCAGGGCCGAGCAGGGTCGCGCCGGGCGGGAAGGGGAGGGGCGGGGCGCGCGCCTCGGGCTGGGATCGGGTTTGGCGGCGGGTGCGCGCCCTCCACTCCCCGCGGCCGCGCGCCGGACACGCCCGGCCCGCGCTCCCAGACGCGCAGCGGTCCTCCGAGCCCGCAGGGGGCGCTGCCGCCACCGCTCGCTTTCCGGGGCTGGCGCGGGCCAGAAGTGAGTGCGAGGGTCATTTCCGGCGCGGAGCAGCGGGTGCGGCGGCGGACCCGGCAAGCGCGGGGGCCGGACCAGCAGAGGCCAGCGGCAGGCCAGGCCCGCAGCCCCCGATCGCGCCCGCTTGCAGTGCCGGCCTCGGCGGAAGGTGCGGCCGCCCTGCCGAGCCCGGGGTCGCCGCGATGCCGTTCCTGCACGGCTTCCGGAGGATCATCTTCGAGTACCAGCCGCTGGTGGATGCGATTCTGGGCTCCCTGGGGATTCAGGACCCCGAGCGGCAGGAGCCCCTGGACGGGTAACTCGCTCCCTTCCCGCCGGCCTGTCGGGGCCGCTGCGACCCGTCGCTGCTTCCTTTTAATTGTCACTGCGAGCAGAGCGGGGCGGAGAGAGGGTATCTATGACCCCACCTTTCAGATAAGAAACTGAGGCGGAGGCCGGAGCTGCGCGCCTTTGAGTGCGAGCTCCCCCGCGCTGGCTCGCATCCTGCCCGGTGCAGGCGGCGGGGTGCTCCGGGCCAGCGCCCGGAGGGCTGCAGGGCGGGTGTCGGCGAGGCCTCCGCCTCAGTGCCCACCCTGTGCCCTGTTGGGTGCCCTCCACCCGGAGTTGCAAAGGAGCAGAGGGTCTCAATTTTTACCCCAGAGCAGGGCGAAAATAAACTTTCTATAGCCCAGTTTGCATTTTGCATAGACGTGAGTACTCTCCCCGTGACCCGGTGGGGAAGGTGTCAGAAAGTGAATCATTCAGGGGGACGGCAGTGAGCTAAGCAAAACCCCCCAGCCTTCCTGATGCTTATGCGCCGGGGAAGAGACTGACATGTTTAAAGTGTGTAGTGCTTCGCTGTAATGGAGGAAAGAGCAGAGGAAGGGGGGTGGGGTGCGTTTCCCAGATCAGTTGGAATTTCAAACACAGTGGCTGTTATGCATCTCTTCCGGGACTTGGGTAGAAACGTAGGCTTTCTTCTTCGCTGTTCTGTTCACTTGGAGGCTTGTTCTGAAAATGCAGTGCAGGGTGTTTCCTTAAACTCTGAGGCTGTCTTGGGGTGGGTAGGCGTAGGGTAGCAAAGGAAGCTGCGTGGACTTTCCTAGTCCCAGAATGTTTCCTTTGCACCCGTGGGGGCACTAGGCACACTCTCTAGGGATGGGGTAGGGGTGAGTTGGGATCTTGTCCAGGCAGTAAGGGTCAAACTTGACCCCAGCAATCGAAGGGGTGCAGATGGGTGCAGCTAAGGGGAAAAGGGGACTGGGAGCATCAGTGGGGAAAGAAGCCTCACCAAGATGGTGGCTGTGAAGGAGCTTTGTGCAAGGTCATGGGCAGGCCCTGGGCCTGCACTTCTGGGGCAAGCCGTGGCAGTTCTCAGTGGTCAGTGCTGCCCGGGAGGTAGCAGGTTGGGGCTGGGCGCGAAGAGCCTGCTGTGCACTCAGCCTTTGGGAGACCAGGAGGCTCATCATCTCCGTGAGTGAGAGCGGGTCAGGAGGCGGGTCCGGCCCCCTCTGCAGCTCAGGGACAGTCAGGATCTGAGGAAGGAGCATCAGTATCTGGTTCTTGCCGTTGGCGGCCAAGGGTCCCAGGTGTGTGAGGCTTTGTACCCAAGCCAGGGACCAGATTCTCTGGGCTACTTGGGACACAGCTCCTTTCTGAGCAGACCTGGGGAGTCTGCTCCAGTTCAAAGACCCGGCTTGGCCCCCTCCCTCCCACAGAGCTTTTCCAAAGAGACTTTCTGCTCACACAGCCAGGGCACTGCCTAGGGGGTTGGTGACAGCAGGAGACCTCTCACCTACAGGGTGCCCAGGCCAACTGGTTCCACAGCTCCTCCCACCCTCAACTGGTCCACCTCTCTCCTGCCCCAGGCCCAGTTATGTCGCCAGTGAAGAGAGCCGGATCCTTGTTCTTACTGAGCTGCTGGAGAGAAAGGCTCATTCTCCATTTTACCAGGAAGGCGTGAGCAATGCCCTGTTGAAGATGGCCGAGCTGGGACTGACCCAGGCAGCCGATGTTCTTCTGCAGAACGGGGCCAACCTCAACTTTGAAGGTCAGGGGGAGCCCAGGGGGGCTGGGGACCATAGGTGGCTTAAGAGCGCCCCTGCCCTGGGCGGGCAGCCAGGCCTTTGGGCTCTGCCTGACTGTTCTCTTAGGAGCGTTTTCATTTATTACATGGGTGACAAGGAGACCCACACTGGGTGGCCTCCCATCCCCCTGTGGGTTTCAGGTGGCTCTTACCACCTCCGGTCCAAGAGTGAGTTTGTTGCTGCTTCTGCCATGTGATGGGTTTAGCAGATCTTCCCAGCTCCCAAATTCCCTGCTCCCACTAAAGTGAAAATGCAGCTGCTGGCACTGCGCCCCGAGCTCGGGGAGGGTACTTTCCTGCCACTTCTTCTGAGCCATCTCGCATTTCTGTTCATGCCGTAGGGAGGAGGGAAAGCAGGTAGGGCACCCTGTGCATAAATCATGGTGGGACCCTGTCGGCCTCCAGCTCGTAAGTGCCGGGTGGGAGTCGGGGAGGCGATGGAGCCATTTGCCTCTCCTGTCTGCCTTTCCCCCAGGGAGGGCGGGGCCGTCCAGTAGACGTGCAGGGCCGACCTGCCTTGCTGGAGGTCTTCCTGCCGACACAGGACGTGGCCAGGCATGTCTCCCCTCCCCGTGTGAAGACAGGCTCCGAGCCTGCTGGGCTCCTGGAGGGGCAAGGAGCTGAGGCAGGGGTCCCATTCTGGAGTCAGTCACTTGAAGCCCCAGTTCTGCGAACGTGGCTCTTGTCACCAGGCTTAAGGAGCTGTCCCTCGGTGTCCTCCTGACAGCCCGAGAGGAGATGCCCTGTTTTATGGTCCCATTTTACAGAAGAGGAAACTAAAGCCCAAACAGATTAATTACTGTGCTCACTAGAACACCCCCGGGCCCCGAACCTGGGTCTGACTTTAGAGCCTCTGCTGTAGCACCCGATGAGGACAACTCCGTTCTGACCCCTCAGGGTGACAGTTCGGGCCTCCTCAGGTGGGAGTGCTGGGCTGGGCTGCCAGGCCAGGTCCTGGGATCCTGCAAGAACGTGCCCGTGGGTGGGACTGACACGAGCTGTCTGTGCCCCCAGACCCCGTCACCTACTACACGGCCCTGCACATCGCTGTCCTGCGAAACCAGCCCGACATGGTGGAGCTGCTGGTGCGCCACGGGGCCGACATTAACCGGAGGGACCGGGTAAGAGCCACGTCCTGCCCGCTCTGATGGGGGGACGCAGTCGGGGGCTCGGAGCAGCCTCCCAGGCCCCCAGGCCGACCTGGCTCTGCTTTCTTGGCTCAGATCCACGAGAGCAGCCCCCTGGACCTGGCCAGTGAGGAGCCAGAGCGCCTGCCCTGCCTGCAGCGCCTCCTGGACCTCGGGGCCGACGTCAACGCAGCCGACAAGCACGGTGGGTGCCTCCTGCGGGAAAGCAGGACAGCCCTGGGCCGAGGTCCCTGGTGAGGGAAACCCGGGGAACCCCAGGATGGCAGGGGGCAGGCTGGATGCAGCCCGTCTGCTGACACAGCACGGCCTGGCGCAGAGGCTACAGGGAGCAGTCACCGGCCCACGCCAGCCCCCCTAAGGGCTGTCTGTAGGGGTGTGCGCTCAGCTTCTGAGCGAGCTGTGGCCTCCTGTCGTAGGACCCTCAGCTGGGTCTCTGCTGGCTTCTCAGGGTCCAGAAAAGTCCTACCTCCCTTGGCTCTTCTGTTCTGTTTTCTGTGGGTGGAAAGAGAAGGGCCAGAAACCGGTCACCCGGAGCCCTGGCCGAGAGGTCAGTCTTTCGTAAAGTTCATCTTCTGGTCCTGAGCATGTTTCCCCCGGGGCTGCCTCGGCCTCCCACTCCTCACTCCCCGTCCCTCCTCAGGGAAGACCGCTCTGCTCCACGCTCTGGCCAGCAGTGACGGCGTGCAGATCCACAATACCGAGAACATCCGGCTCCTACTGGAAGGAGGTGAGGCTCTCCCCACCCCCCGAAACATGAAGCGTTACTCTGCAGGGCCTTAAGGCCTCCTCCCACCTTCTCTTCTTCTCCCCACTGGCTCTTCTAGGGGCAGACGTCAAGGCGACCACCAAAGATGGGGACACCGTGTTCACCTGCATCATCTTCCTGCTTGGTGAGACCGTGGGAGGGGACAAGGAGGAAGCCCAGATGATCAACCGCTTCTGCTTCCAAGTCACGCGGCTGCTGCTGGCTCACGGCGCCGACCCCAGCGAGTGCCCAGCCCACGAGTCCCTCACGCACATCTGCCTCAAGAGCTTTAAGCTGCACTTCCCGCTCCTGCGCTTCCTGCTGGAGTCCGGAGCCGCCTACAACTGTTCCCTCCACGGCGCGTCCTGCTGGTCCGGTTTCCACATCGTCTTCGAGAGGCTCTGTTCCCACTCAGGCTGTGCCGAGGACGAGAGCCACGTGGACCTCCTGCGCAAAGCCGAGACCGTCCTGGACCTCATGGTGACTAATTCCCCAAGACTCCAGCTGCCAGAAAACTTTGACATCCATCCGGCGGGCAGCCTGGCAGAGAAGATCCAGGCCCTTCACTATTCCCTGAGGCAGCTGGAGAGCTACCCCCCGCCCCTCAAGCACCTGTGTCGCGTTTACATCCGGCTCTACCTTCAGCCATGGCCCGTGGACGCGAAGGTCAAGGCCCTGCCTCTGCCCGACAGGCTGAAGTGGTACCTCCTCAGTGAGCACGGCGGCCCCGTCGAGGACGACATGTGACAGCTCCCGGACCGAAGGGAACTGGGTCTGGGCAGCTCAGTCAGCCTGGCGGCGGATGTAAGTGCCCGCGGCGGCCTTAGCGGGGAGCCTCCAGTCCTGCCTGTCAGAGGCGCGGGTCGAAGATGGACGTGATCCTTGGTACACAGAAAGCCCAGCGGGGGCCCGGCGGCTGCCATCATTCCAGTGGGGAAAGGCCTGTGTCTTTCAGGGACACTATCCCTTTCCATCCCTCCCTCTGCCAGCACCCCCACATTCTCAACCCGCGCTGGAGAAAAGAACAGGGCTTAGACTTGGGACACGTTTATACCCCCTTGATCTGAAGGGTGTGCTGGGCATTTCCAGGAGGGGGCGGCTCCGAGTCCGCATCCTCCTGACAGCTGCATAGAGGCAGAGCTGAAGCCAAGAGGAAGCTGGGTGGGCCCGCGGGGTGCAACCCAGCTGAGGCCCTTCACCCCACCTCCTTTTGTTCCAGATTGTCACTTACAAGTGCTTCTGGTGGGCCGGGGAGAAAGCTGACCTGACTCCTGCCAGCATCTGCGGCTCTCCTGCGGCCCCGCCCACCGAGGCACGAGGCTGTGCTCTGGTGGCCGCTCTGTGCCAAACCCAAGATCTTGGGGACCATGCCTTCTGCTAAAAAGCAATCATGCATGACCAGGGACAGCCCTTTCCAAAACGTTTCATTTTGTGAGGGGCTCACTGTTGGAGAAGGCTACCGAGACGAAAGCTGAGTGTCCCACCCAGCGCCGAGCCCTCACCAAGCTGTTTTCGTCACATTGGTCATTGTGAATTGTGTAAATGCCTCAGAAATAAATGGAGGCCACGGAATGATATATTTATATTACCAAATTAAACTGATTTCTCTTGGCCTTAAAGGTCTTCATGTAACATTTCTGTACCCCCAGTTCTGGATGAAGGACCCCACAGCGGCCGGGAAGGAGAGGTGGTCGGCACGTACAGATGCAGCACTTGGGGGGATGGTTTTCAGGTAGCCAGCACTTGTCGCACAAAGAAAAGCACCACCACACACAGCCCGGACCTTCCCAGCACAGGGATCCTCCCTTTTATTTTTGACTGAAAATGCCCGCCAAGAGCGAGGCTGCAGCCTTCTCCCCCTGCTTCAGGCTGTGGTGACGATCACGTTAAAAGGACACCAGAGGCCCATCACCAAAGAGGACTCAGAACGTGAGCTCCCTGCCAGCTGCGTGATACGGCAGGCGCCACGTGGGGTCGCTGCAGGCTCCAGCAGCCCGTCCGTCTCGCCCGAGGTCGCGTCCTCAACAGCCAGGTTAAGGGGTTTCTCTTCCTCTTAAGGCAGCCAGGCCTGGGGCCGGAAGGCCCGGTGGTGGTAAGAGACCCAGGAACCTCCGCTTGATGGATCACTGTATTCCCACAGAGGGGCCCCCAAGTCGCACAGGCCTGCACTGCCCAGTCCCTGCCTTAGGGCGGCAGAACCAGGCTCCCGCCTTGCTGCCCATTCAGCTGCACCCCTCCCCTCTGGGTCCTGTCATTTTTAAGAAGAGCCTGTGTAGTGAGTGGACAGCAGGCAGATATATTTAGTGGCCTCGCTCGACACTCGCGACCCATCGACGTGGAGCCTCTGCGTGGCACCCAGCTGCCAGCTCCCCCCACCCCTGCACCTGTCTCTCGTCCTGCCAGGCCCTGCTCATCTCAGGGCTAAGCTGTAGACGTGGTAGATCTCGTCGGGGAGGTTCTCCTGCCGCTCCTGGGCCAGGAGGCTGAGGCCCGCGCTGCGGATGATGCTGTGGACCACCCCGAGGTCCCGGCACACGCTGCTGTCCACGTCGTCCAGGATCACGCCCTCCTGAGCCATGTTGTCCTTGATGACGATGACGCCGTTGGGGCGAAGGCCCCGCTTGCAGCGCCGCAGGAACTCGGCCAGGTGCTGGTCGGTCAGGTGGCCTGGGGGAGGCAGAGGTGCGGGTGGTGGGGGTGCTGCGAGCACACGGCGCCAGGGGTCTCAGCCACCACCCACTGGTTAACCCACTGCTTAACGCACAGAGCCTCGCTGGCTCTCTGAAGAGGAAGCTGGCCCGGAAGTCACCTACCCAAGGAGAACACAAAGGGTGCAGCTGGGATTTCACCCTGAGCGGTGACTTCGGGGCCCTGCTTGGTACCTGACACGCCGCCCACCCTCCCGCGCCTGGATCCGGGAAGTGCACTAGCGTTCCTTCCCTACTCCAGGCTGAGGCTTCTGGGGAGCACAGAACAGGAGGCCAGACCCAGCATGTCCCCCAGTGTCCCCAGCAGGAGACAGCAGCCGACTGCCAGGACAGTGGCCTGGGAGGGGCACCCTGGGTGTGCTGTCAGGCTGAGGGTGCAGGACAGGAGGACAAAGCGGGGCCCCACTGTCAACAGCTGGGACAGCAGGCCTTCAACTTTTCCTCTTAACTAAAAAAAAATCTTTTATAAAAATCGGCCACGTTCTCTGAACACAGTAAGTTACTGGTCATTTAAATTTTTAAAACAGAAAATTGGCCCCCCTGGGCTACAGTGCGTACTGAGTTGAAACAAGCCATGGGAAACGCACCTTCCAGGTGTAGGGAGTGCGGGGGCTGCAGGGCCCCCTCCCCCCAAAGGGGCACCAGCCGAGGCCGCGGGGGACGGGAGGTAGGATGCTCACCGATCACCCACTGGATCCAGATGACGTCGTACGAGTCGGGCTCTGGGCTGAAGTCCTGGAGGCCACAGCAGAAGTAGTTCCTCACCCTCTTGCCCTCCTCACCCAGGTAGGTCTTCGCCTTCACCAGGAAGTCCTCCGTCACGTCCACCATGTCCACCGCCCCGAAGAGCGGCAGGAGCAGCCGCTTGGTGATCCTTCCGATGCCGGCGCCGCAGTCCAGGGCGCAGGAGGTGCCTGTCTTGTTTGGGCCTTCCTAAGACGCAGGGAGGGCGAAGGCGCTGTCAGGAAGGGACCGAAAGCCCGAGGGGCCCTGTCACTGCACCGGGGCCACCCCTCATGAGCCCCTGGAATTGCTCAGATCTGGACCAGGCACAGGCTGGTGGCTGGCTCAGCAGGGGCGTCACTGTGTGAGCACAGCACATTCTTTTTCTGGGCCACACGTTTCTAAAATGAAAGCCAACTTCCAATTAAAGGTGCTAATTCGAACAGGTGCATTCATTTCTCACGCCTGAGACGCCATGAGAATGAGCGTGGAGGATAAAAAGAACTCATGCGTGAACATGGAAGAAGGCAATCGGTGTCTACGGGATTCTAACCCATTTGGGAAGACGGGAAGTGACAGACACCAGACAGAGCAGCAGCCTCCAGAGCCGGCGGGGGGCGGCGGGGGGGTGGCCAGGGAGACTCCAGCCACGGAGAGGCCAACACGGGCCGGGAGGGCAGTGGGGGCGAGTAACCGGGAGCCTGCCTTCGCCAGAACAGCCAAGCCCCGCAGCCCAAGTGCCCAAGAACAGGGCAGGAGGGCAGAAGTTTCGTCCCTGGCAAAAACGGACGGCTTACGGGGAGACTACTTGATTCTGGCCTCTGGGGGTCCCCCAGCTCCTGTCTGCAACCTTGAGCAAAGTCCACAGTCCACAAGCCGTCCCCTGCCCTTCAAGGCCTGGATGGTAGACACCGACAGGTAACCGAAGACCCTGCAGGGGCACACGTAAAGGTGGCGCCAGCGCCACTTCCTCTACTCCTGGAGGGCACAGCAGACCTGCCTACCCTCAAAAACCTCTGCAGGAACTTCCGGGAGCTGTTGATGTCGATGCTGGAGATGTGGCCGTACCCCCCGAGCATGCCGTCCACTGTCGGTGGCACTTCTTTCCAGTACGTCTTGGCCTTCGAGTAGAATTGTTTCTCGTCTTCTATCACCTCGCTCGTCATGCTGTCACCAACCACGTCTCTGCTCAGACACCAAACTCAGCAATGGCGCGTCCTGAATGAAAAAAGGAGCCATCAGCCAGGTCGAGGGCCTCAGTCTCACACCGTGCCTTGCTGGCCACACAGTCCTGCCTGACGTGGGGGACTGTCTGGTGTCCCCTGATCTGCTGCCCCCCCGTGGGGGTCAGTGCCTTCTGTCTCTTGCAGTCAAGTCATTTTGCAAAGCTATCCTCCTATCAGAGCAGGAGACCCAGAGTTCTGGCTTCTAGTTTCTTCCTTACTCTCCATGACACCTGGCTCAATGGCCTCTGACCCCAGGGCACAGAGAACCCCAATCTATACTTAAGAGAATGGACAGCGAAGCATGGAGCCCAAGCCTCCCACTGGGAATGTTCCGGCCAGGCCTAGGAGGGGCCCGGGCAGTCCCCACGCCTCCCTTCGTCTCCGTCAGCACAGAAGCAAGTTCACTGTGGGGTCCAGCCCCTCAGAAACAGTGAGCCAGGACTGTGAGCCGGGGAGACAGCCAGATGGCGGACAGCTAGGGACACATACATCACACTAAGGGCTGAGGAGAAGCACAAGTTGCTGGAAAGAGCACATCCCAGAGGAACCTGCTCCCTGGGGAAGTGACACATCAGCTGAAATGAAGGATGAGGAAGCATCTGCTAAGCAAACAGGGCGAGAAGACCACTCCAGGGAGAAAAGAGTGAGCACAGAGCCCCTGAACCGGAAACTCCAGGTGCTATGGGTCCCTAAAGAGCAATGAGCTTGAACTACTCTAGGTTAAGCTGGGAGTGACAGGAAAAGATGTTTCTGGAAGACTGTATCGGCAGCTGGGTGAACTGTAAGGGCAAGAGCGAAAGCAGACAGACGGGAGTGTCACAGAATGGACAGAGGGGACCACAAAGCAACAACAGGGGCTCTGGCAACAAGCTCAGGAGGCAGGAGAGAGAAGAGGAATGGTTAGGGAGCTCCACACTTAGCCAGCCTGGCCACGTCATGCCCCAGGGGGACGTGAGTCTCATTTCTACCCTGGGGCGCTGGTACTCAGCGACACCAATTATTGAGGCTATCCTAGTTTCTATGATCTTGTCAACACCGAGTCCGACCCTGCGGCCCAGTAGGAGAGACGGCAAAAATGGAACCAACTAAAACAGGCAGAAAAAATGAGGACTCCCACTGAGCCAAAAAGTGCCATGGAAACCCCAAAGGATGGAGGAATCCTTTCTGCATGGCGGATGGGGCAGCAGCCAAGAGAAGGCGACAGACACCCTGAGATGTATCACTGTATTTCTCTTGCATCCCACGCGGCACATGTGTATTCAACAAAAAGTTCATTCTCATTAAATGAACAGGATAAATCTGGGCCAAACACTTACCTGGCTGTACTCTCTGCCTATCTGTTTGCCTTCCCTCCCTGGATGTAAGCTTCCTGGGGGTCTTTGTACACCATTAGCCCAGCACCTGATACAAGGGGGGTGTGTGCTAATTAGTTGTTGAACGAATCAAAGATTGAGTTTTGTGCAGCTACAGCCATTTTCCACTTTTAAGAAACTCCCACAGATAAAAATCTGACCGTTCAAAACTGATAACACTGAGGGCTATTACCGACAATATAATTTTTTGCTTTACCAAAAGCCTTATAACATGATTCCTTGAAATGTCAAGGTCCCCTGAATAATCTAATTTACAAGAATTCCACTTACAGGCGGATTCTAGGAACAAGGCAGGGAGGCCCATCTAGGCCGGGAAATGGCACAGATAACTGACATTTGTTCTAGCAGCTGATTCATTAGTAAACAGGACTCCTGAGGCCCTGGCTATACTTCGCCTCCCGATGTCCAGACTGGAGTGGGCAGGAGGTCCCTAGGAGTCAGAGGGAACAGCGGTGTCATCAGTCAAACAGCAGGAAGTCCTACACGCTGCCCAGACCCCCAGGTCGCAGTGACAAATTGTGTGGGTGCAAGGATGGGGAAGAGGCCTGGGCACGACCCGGCTGCAAGGATGCAAGGATGCAAGGGTGCAAGGGTGCAAGGATGGGGAAGAGGCCTGGGCACGACCCGGCTGCAAGGATGCAAGGATGCAAGGGTGCAAGGGTGCAAGGATGGGGAAGAGGCCTGGGCACGACCCGGCTCTGTGTATCCACTAGGCTAGCTCAGAGGGGAAAGAGACCCTTCGCTCACAGTGCACTTCTCCTCAGCAGGTAGAGTGTGTCTGTGCATTCTTCATGGTCATCTGGCCACCTCCCCCTCCCACTCCAAGGTGTTTACGGCAACACCTGGACAGCTGTCCCAGCTCTCTCTTTTCCCAGGATCTGTGGAAGACAATGGTGTTTGAACTGCCACGGCAGAGTCCGCTCATCCTCCCCGCTTCCAGTCTCTAAGAAGAAGCCTGGAAACAACAGGAGGCCAGAGGCTGCCTCAAGCCACCTCCTCCTCCTCGCAAGCTGCTGGACAGGGCCTGTTCTCCCTGGATCTGTGTGACTGCAACTGGACGTATGAAAATGGCAGGGAGATCCAAGAAGCAGAAAGGGAAGGAGGGAGGAAGGAAGACCAAAAAAAAAATTAGGGTAAAACTTTAAAAACAAAAGCTCTGGTGGAGTCAGATGAACCCGGTCCGAATCCTGGCTCTGCTTCTCACCAGCTATGTAAACTCAGGTAAGACACTTCACCTCAGTTATTTGAGTTTCTTTATTTATAAAATAAGAGCAGCAATACTGACTTTATGGGCAGGCTGTAATGATTAAATGTGGATATAAAAGCATAAAGTGACCCATACAGTGCCGGGCGCATACTGTCAGAGATTTCTAATCTCTGTCAAATGAGATTCTCGTCAGTTCCATCTGCCAATTGTAAAGATCGAGTGAGAAAAATGGACTGAAATGCCCTGGACACTGTAGAGATTACTGTTACGTTCAGTGGTGAATCCAGCAGCCTCAAACAACTCTAGTCTGTAGGGGAGGGGGCGGGGCTCCCCATCCACGTGAGAACGAAACACTGCAGAGATTTGGGGGAGATGCTATCTTTGTGGTTCCAGAGCTTCTGGTCTCCACCAAAGCTTTCCACATGTACCTCCAACCCTCCCTCAGCCCCCAGTTTACAGACAGAAAAACCATTCCACTAAAGGAGTGACGTGCTTTAAAATGCACACAGACAGGAAACCAGGAGTAGAATAAGGAGGGAATCCAGGCCCATCGTGCTGGGCAACGATTCTGCACATCCAGATCATTTGCAAGAAGGTCCCACCCCACCAGCACCAGCAGGGCCTCTGACCCCAGCTGTTTCTATCCCTTACTGAAGGGAGAAACCGCGGTCCTAAGACAGATCACACAGTTGATGGGCTGCAAAGCCGGGCCTTTCGATATGACAGCCTCTATGCAAACAGGCTGACCTTGGCTCCAAGAGCTCTTGGCTGCGAATTGTCTTTTGAGCAGCACCTGTGTCAGGCCGTAACTAAGGCTGGGTCCAGGGTGAAATATGATAGCAACTCCTAAGCAACGGGCACTGCCGTGTGCCCGGCCCTGAACTGAGCATTTCACTGAATCCTGGCATCCACCCTCAGAGGGGGTGCTCTCCTTATCCCCGTTTCTCACAGGGGAAACTGAGGTTGAAGGAGGGAAAGGGGCTTGCTGCAGTCCGCGGACCGGCGTGGTGGAGAACCCGGCCCCGGCTTTGGGTGCCCCGGCCTTCCTCCTCTCCCGCCACCCGTGGCCCAGGTCCGGCCCGCAGACCTTCCCCGAGCGCGCACGTGGGACCCCAGGCGGCTCGCGCCGGGTCACGTGACGAGCCGGGGCCTCTGGGCGCCGAGGCAGTTGGAGGTCGAGGCATCCCCTCTCCCGGCGGCCGCCGCCCCCCACTCCGCCTCCCGCTACTCACCCCGGGCGGGGCCTCCCGGGACCCGGGAGAAGAGGACGCGGATATGGAAGGGAGGACCGAGGCAGCGAAGACCCTACAAGCCCACAACCACCTCCGTCCAACCACGGCCAGACGTGACACCTCGCCGCGCGCGCTGCCTTTGTCCGCTCGCGTCATTTCCGGGTGCCTCGAGGGGTGGGGCTACGGCTGGCTCCGCCCGGCGAGCGCTTGCCCCGCCCCGTGGGCTCCTGACCTAACTCACCCCTGTGTCCGTGCAAGGACGTCCCAGACTTAGAAGGGCCGCAGCGCCGACCCTCTCCCTCGTGCACCAGTTCGTTTGTAGGGCGCAAGGCTGGACTTTTAAAAATAAGCTTTCTTTGGGTTTTCCACTGGGTAAAAAAAAAAAAGGGGAAGGAGCCTTATTCCTCAAATGCCACCCATAACGATTAGCATCTTAATATCCAGATCCAAAAAGTAAAGAAAAAAACAAAGAAATGCTCGTGGCAGCAGTGCCAGTGGGCTGCCACCCCAAAGAAGCAGAACAAGTTCGTGAAGTTTCCATTCCAAACATGTTACCTTCCCCCAGGCTACTCCCGAATACAGAAATTCTGCAGCGTTTCCGAAGCAGCCTTGATGGAAATGTGAGTTTACAGGTAGGTAGACCTTGTGAAGTTCTCCAAGCCTCAGTATCCTCTTCTGCTAAATTTGTGGGATGTTACCCATCAAGCCTTCAGCCCTGCACTTGCAGCTGTTATAATGACAATATTCACCCTAAGTTCACTTTACCTAAACTGACATCTGGTCTTAGAGTGATAGTGTCTTCCTCTGGGGACTGCACACAGAAGATGCTTAAAGTGTGTTTAATGTAGTGAAAACTGTGGGGGGGGGTGCTGAAAAGCCCCACTTGTGTTGGACTCCCCAAGCATATTTATATCCGTATTATTTAGCATCCTCTCTAGAGTACTCCAGATCAGCCTTCGGTTCCCTCCCAAGCTTCATTTTCCATGTCTCTAAGGGGAGGGGAGAAATCCTGGGCAATCTCAATCACTGGGGGTGTCTAGAGTCTTATTTGGGGGGCAGCTCTGAGATTAGCTCTTTTAGGGGTGCCTAAAAATCCACCCCTACCCTTTTTTTCCTGTCAACGGAAGAGGGAGTCCCTTCCCCTTCACCCAGACTCCAAGGCCTTTCCAGGTCAGGCCAGCCTCCCCGACCTCAAAGCCTTTTGCGTTTTTGATCTCTCAAGCCTCGCGCATAGTAGTTGCTCCATCAGTATTTACAGCATGGAAGGGATGGAGGGCTCATCAGAAATCATCTCGTCAGCCTGGTGTTCCTCATCCATTTTCTAAAAACTCACATATCCTTAGAATAAATATAAAAACGTCTCACCTTCCCCACACAATATTCTAACTCCTCAAGGAGGTATGTCCTTCCATTCCTGGCCGAGGAGTGTTTGTAGAAATGAAATACATAGTCCGTGAGGCCTCCTCAAAGCAGTTGCCTTGTAATTTGAATTACAGAGTCTTTTTTTTTTTTTTTCATTTTCAGTTTGTAAAACTATACCGCGCCAGGGAAATTACTGGTCCAAATTACCTTCGTCCCCCTCTAGAATTTCACAACATGAGCATCTTCCCTGCCCCTTCCCAGGTTAGTCACAGTGAGGCCCAACAGTTGGTTTTACCATGGCGCCCTGGGAAAGGAGAGGCTTGTCCAGCATCACACTGTGCACAGAAGCAGACCATGGATTTGAAATTGACTCTCTTAGATTCCAGGCCCCCTGCGTTCGTATGGCCCAGCTTCCAGGTGGACATTCTACCTGCAGAGCCACCAGCCCCAGCATAACCCACCCGGGCCTCCAGATCGGGAGGGTGTACCCGAACCCTGGGCCTTCCTCCCCTGGTGTCAGGTCAGGAGCCCCACCAGCCCCTCCGACTGCAGCTGTGGCAGGAGCACACTGAGTGGCTACAGGCTAGCCCCACCCCCCTGTCCCCAGGCCTCAGTGCCCACTGTTCCTCACATGACCTCGGGTGAGGGGCGGATCACAATGACCCTGATAAGGCCCTCCGGACAGCAGGGAGGGGCCGGCAGAAGGACCAGGCCAGGAAGATGGGCTCTCCCAAGCACCAGCCACCTGTGGGGGCCTCTAAACTCACTGGGACATTCTCTGGCCCCACCCCGAAGCCCCAGTAGGGTGAGTATACCGCTAGGGGCCAGCGGAGGGCTGACAGCATCTGGGAGTGGGGTGTCGTAAGGAGGAAGGAAGCTTGCTCCAAGAACCCCAGTGTCCAAAGCTGGTGGCGGGTCTGAGGCTGTCTCCCAAAAAAGGAGTTAAAAAAAAAATTGTGTGTGTGTGTGTGTGTGTGTGTATGTATATATATGTCTTCATTCCACCCCAGACCTACTAAATCAGAATCTGGGGCATCTGTATTTTCAACAAGCTCCCGCCCCAGCGGCTGGGAGGCCCCAGCGGCTGGGAGGCCCCAGCAGGAGACAGATGCTGAGCTCTCCTTTCAAGCTGGTTCCAGGTGTCCTAATTCCCCCGGGAGCCAGCGCTAAAGCAGTAACAGCCTCCAGGACTTGCCACCCCACCTGCTAAGTGCTCTCTACCACCTGAGGGGTATTTCACTCTCACGAAGGAGCAGGTGTTCTGTTAGCCCCGTTCTACAGATGAGGTCACTGAGGGGCGTTCATTAGTCGGCTTGCCCCACGTTACAAAGCTGATAAGTAGTGGAGCTGAGACGAAATCCTAAATAATAATCATTTAAAAATCATCATAATGATAGCAGCTAGTGTTTGTTGAGCACGTACGACGTGCTGGATGCTATTCTAAGCCACTTACGTGTGCTCGCTCATTTGAACGTCACAGCAACTCAAAAAGGTGGGGTACTCTCACCGTCACCATTTTTCAAGTGAGGAAACAGAGCCTCGGCGCGCTCTAGCCCGCAGCCACTCAGCGTCTAGCAAGCCAGCGATGCTGCCGCCGAACCACGCGGCCCAGCTCCGGGCGCCATGGCCCGGGGGCTGGTCTCCGCCCTCCGCCCCACTTCACTCAATATCACCTGCCCCCACTGGCCTCAGGATGCTCTGAGCTGAGCGCGGGGCCCGGCATGCCTCAGCGTCACCCCGACCCCTGGGCCCAGCAGGTGGCGCCCAAGGGGTTCCCGCGCGCGGGCGCTCAGCGCAGCCGAGAGCTGCTGCTGCCTCGGCTGCCGCCCTGCGAGCTCCGACCAGCCCCTGGCGCGGGGAGATGGGGGGGCTCGAGAGCCTCCGGGGCCGGCACGGAATGGTGGCAGGCCTCCGGCAGCGAATCGCCGCCCACCGAGCCTGTGGCGGACGTCCCTAGCCCCCCGCCACGCCTGCCCGCCCTGCCCCCAGTGGCCCAACGGGTGGCACCGAACAGGACAGCGCTGAGATCGCAGCTGTTGCCGCCCCTGCTCCTGGCCCGCGTGCCCCGGACACCGGCGCCCCCGCTCCCAGGGCCCGGAGAGGGCGAGGACTGCTGGAGGGGCTCGGCCAGGGAGGCCCCGAACGCCTCGGGCGCCCTCCGAGAAGAGTCCCTCCCTGGCAGGTTCCAGGAGCTCCTGCGTCAGCTCGGGAACGAGGGGCTAGAGCAGCCGCAGCCGCTGAGTGAGGCCATCCTCGGGTCCCTAGGGGGCGGAGCAAGGGCGGGGCTGAGTCATTTCCGGTGTGTCGGGGGGCGGGGTCCCACCACCTTGCACCGGAGGATGCTCATGTGAGTTGAGTACCTGGCAGTCCTGGCAAGCACCCCTTGAGAGCCAGTCTATTGCAGGAATGAGGAAACTGAGGCCCAAGGCCATATAACAGGAAGACCCTAGAGTAAGGACTGTCCCCAAACAAAGGCTCATAACTATTTCCACCTCCTCCCCGCTCCCAGCATCCTCAGAATCGAAACATCAAAGGGGTGTGTCAGAGCACTGCCAACGTTCTCCTCAGTGTCCCACCTGCCCCCTCCTCCCAGACCTGCGGTAAGCGTCAGTGACCTGCTGGTGGGAACAGGGCTGCCACTGATGCCCCATGGGTCAAGGACTCTGACCGCTCATGCCAGGTGTGGCCTCTCTTTCTTCAAGGGGCCATTCATCGCACTTCCAGGATAGTCTTAAGAAGGTTTTGCTCCATCAGACACCTGTCCTGGGGCCGCTGAGGACAGATCACACGCAATTCCCCACCATCAAAAAGGCCAGCAAGTGAGTATGGGAGGGGAGAGGGTAAGGAAGTGGGGAGAAAGAGCATCTCTTTCCTTCTTTTCTTTCCTCGGTCTTTCACCCATGAGTTTACCTATTAGTCCTCCACCTATTCATCTATGTGTCCATCCATGGATCAGGTTTCCTGCGAAAGCTTTTGTAATCCATTAGCGAATCCACCCATCATTACATAGATCTATCCATGAATCAGGTTTTCTCCCAACTCATTCAAGGATTATCCATCTACATCTATGAATCCATTCACCCATTGATCAGGTCTTCTACCAACACATTCATAATTCATCCATGAATCTATTCATATATTCATTCTCCCATTCACCCATCCAACCTTACGTATATCTCATTTGTGAACCAGGTCTTCTATAACCTATTCATGAATCTCTCCAGCCAACCAGCCAGCCAGCCATTCACCCATGAGTCAGATCTCCTGTTAATCCATTAATACATCCATCCATCCATCTAGTCAGTCTCCATCTATTCACAAGCACCCACGATTCTATCCATCCATTCATCCATCCATCCATGAATCCAAATTTTTGGATCAATCCTCTACAAACCCTTCTAGATCCACTTATGAATCCAGGATGCTACCCGTCTCTAATCTAGTTGTGAAGACGTCTACAAGTCTACATACCCATATACATAATTATTCATCTACCTATCCATATATCTACCCATCCTCCTAAAACCCAGCCCTATTTAGACCTTTTCATTCATCCATCAGTCCATCTGTGCACCCACCTGTCCCACATTAGAAGAAATGTTATCCATTTCTTCTAACGTTTATTAGGTTTTACTGCATGTCAAATATTGGGAGAAATAAAATAAGGGATAGAGGTAGGAGAAGAGTCTGGGCATTAGAGCTTACCTGGACCTCGATACCACAGCTATAGTGGGGGGGGGGGGAAAGAATGCAGAAAAAAATTCCTCCAGCTGAAACAGCGGTGAAGCATGAAGAGCACTGCCCACAAGTTTAAAGACCAGGGAGAGTAAATACGCAGCACACATACCATTCCTTCTCATCCTGGGCCCGTGGCAGACAGGACTAACTAATCACAGAGCTTTTCCCCACGGAGCTTCAGAACCCTTCCTGACGCAGTGCCCCATCCAGGCCGATGCCACCACTGGTTCAGAGCAGGGGCCAGAAAGGAAACGCATCTGCCAATCCAGGAACTTTCAATCAATCAGGCCAAATAAATGTACTCCTTTTTCACAAGATATAAAAAAAAAATCAAAGTGTGGAACTCACAGTCTCAAATGTGGGCGACAGCAGAGATCGACACATGCACAAAATTCCATATTCAAGAGCTAATACTTGAGGGCCATCCAGCGAGTGAAATTCCCTGGTCTGCCCGGGGGGAAGGGGGTGCTGGGGAGAACTCCAGGGTGCATTAGAACAGACTCCGGCAGCCTTGGGGAGGAGAAGCTGAGATTTCAGACCTGCGGGCAGAGCTGGGGTGTGCTTTGGCCTAACCCTGAGGCCAGCACCGAGCAGGCGTTGATATGCCAACACTGTTGGATAAGTGGGTCCAATGCCTGTAGCCAGGCACTGTTTTGGATGCTTCCTGGCCGCTTGGCTCTTTAACGGGCTGATGAAAAGTCTCTGCTCTGGGCCCCACACAGACACGAAGATGCGGTCAGATAAACAGATGTAGACTTAGGGTCGAACATGGCGTTTCTGAGTCACGGTGCCATGCATGGATCAGGCAGGCCCTCCTGCAGCCTGGCCCTGATGCTGAAACTCATAACGACAAGTGTAACAATCACAGATCCCCTTTTCTGAGCACGGGGTCTGGACTAGATGCCTCACGTAAGCTATTTGGTGCTCCCCAAACTCTTACGAAGATGCTATTATCACGCCTATAATTTATAATCCATAATTTAAAGGGGGAAACTGCAAAATGGGAGACTTAAGGGCAGTCTGCTCGAGGTCACATGGCTGTGAAGGGCATAATCGAGACTGACAATTATAATAAGAACAGTTTTTAGTGCAAGATATTCACTCCTGACCCCGCAATCTGCAGGTGTGACGATGGTCCCCATTTTACAGATAAAGAAGCCGAAGCTCAAAAGAGTTAGGACTGAATCCCAGGATGGCCCAGACAGCCTGGCTCCTGAGTTCATGTCCTTATTGCCTTTGCCGAAGTGCCTGATATATGAGTGCTGGCTCTGGAACCAGGATTCCAGTCTTGGCTCCACCCCTTACGGGCTCCACCCCTTGAGCAAGTTGTAAAAACATCTCTGTGCCTCAGTTTCCTCGTCTGTAAAATGGGCTTGGTGGGATGCTGTAGGCTACATTCCTGGCAGGCAGGACGTGCTCAGGCAAGGTCAGCCGCCGTGTCTGTCTGGACCACACAGCGAGCTCCAGTCGGATGGATGGATGTGTGTGGTCCGGGTGCAGTAGGGACCCGGGGATTCAGGCTCCGACCTCGGCTGTCCCGTGTCCCTCTCGTCTCTCTCGGCAGGCCCCACAGTATACAGGCCCCCAAGCTCAAGGCCGTGCTCACCCACAGCTGCTCGGGGGAAGGCTCGGGGCACCGAAGGCGGCGTTACCCATTACGAGTGCGATTCGCCGACGAGACCCTACGGGACACAGCACTCCGCTACTGGGAGCGCAGCTGTGCATGTAAGCAGATGGGGTGGGGAGCCCCGGGACTCCAGAAGGTTCCAGCCCAGACCTGGGACAGCAGAGGCTATGGCCCTGGGTCCTGGGAGTAAGGGGCCGGCTTGCAAAGGCTGAGAGGCCACTGACCCTGCAGGGGAGGTACCTGAACTAGCTTCTCGGGAGGATGTCAAGGACCAAGTAGTGGGTCCAGCAGAAATGTTCTACAATGGGTGTCAGCAGGGAGCAGCCACAGTGTAGGCCCAGGAGACAATGGCTGCCCAGGCCTGGCAACCACTGAAGGACTTCTAGCTGCCACGGGTTCCCACGCGCCATGCCCACCCACCATGGGGCCGTCACCCACAGCCTCCTGAACCCGCATCTGGACCCCCCACACAGCCTCCACGGGCTGGAGAAGGTAGAAAAGCACCAGAAGCAGCTTCTTCCCATATCCATGAAGCAGACCTGGATGAAGAGGTGCCCAGAAAGGTCCAGAAGCTTAAACCCTCTCTCTCCTGGGGAAGGCCACACCACCGGGTCTGGAAAAGAAGCCCACCAAGCCCCAGTCCCCAGCAGACGTTTATTCTCAGCTCTTTGGGGACGGATATGATAATATCTGTCAGTTTGGGCAGTTTCTAGTATTTTCTGGTGTCAGGAGTCAGGCGGGAAGAATGCGTGTCCTTTACCAGACCACCTTTCTCCATCCGCCCGGCCTCTCCTCTTCCTCTTCTCAGGATCCGGCAGCCCCCATAGTCTCAACAGGCAACAGCCTGAGTCTATTGTTTGAGCACCTACTGTATGCAGTTTCAGGAAACAGCTGCCCCAAAGTCTAGCTGTGGGTAAAGCCCTAAAATTCCAGAACCTTCGAGGACTCAGGAGGGACGCTACCCAGCTCCCTGAGGGTCACAGGAAGTTGGAGATAGAAACTGTGATTTTGCCGCACTTTGGGTTGTTTGATGAGGAAGCCGAGGCGGTGACAGCAGGTGACACGGCAGGCAAGAGGACAAGCCAGAGGGGCCTTGGTCGCTCTGGAAGTCTAAGGAAAGGAGATGCCCCTGAGGAACGATTTCATGCAAATGGCAGTCTGCTGGCCTGGGGGAGCTTCCTGGTCAGCCACTAGTCACAGAAGCTGTGGTTGCACCCTGGGGTGCCGGAGTGAGGCTCCGTGGGTGCTACCCAGCCCCGTCCATCCTCAGGGTCCGTGACCAGCCGAAAGGGCAGCTATTAGACAGGGGAGACACCCAGTTCCCAGAACTGCTCTCCATCCCCATAGGAGCCTCAACATCCCCTCTTGGATTTCTGTGGTGGGGTGTCTGGCCTTCCCACTGTGGAAAAGGGGGTCCATTTTGGGCTGGAGCAGGAGTGGGTGTGGTGGGGGGCACAGATTGGGTAATAAAGGCAGAAACAGTCATGCAAGATAGTTTTAAACCCCAGCTTCTCTGGAGGCAGCCAGAAGGCGCTGGGGAGCCTTGGGTTTCCATGGAGACTGGCTCTGCCCGCCTTGCCTGCCAGGGGCAGGGGGGGGGGAGGGCGTGCCCCTCCCGGGTGGAGCCCTCACGGTCCCGTCTCCCCTCCAGTTCAGCAGGGCGTCATTGAGAACCAGCCGGCCACCCAGTCGACAGCATCGGCGCGCGTGTTCGGGAGTGTCAAGAGATGGCTGGAGAGTTTGCCCAAAGCCCTGTACTCCAGGGCCAAGGAGGAGCCCGCGGCCAGCTCCCCGTTCAACTGCCCTGGCCTGTGAGGCTTCCCGGAGGGGCTGGGATTCATGCGCGCGGCGGGAGGGGGAGGGGCGCTCCCTCTCCTCACCCTGTGCAGGAGGGGGCGGGCTGTGGGTCTGGGCCCTCGCCCTGCTGGTCACACGTGGGCCTGGGACCTGGGACCCAGGACCCATGCAGCTCACGGGCTCCCGCCCCCTCAGGCTCATCCCGGATCCACAGGGCCACCTCTCTGAGGACACCTCCATGGAAAGCAGCAGCCCGCCCTTCGTGCCCAGGGCCGCCACCCCGAGGCAGCGAAGGGGCCTCAAAACCTTTCTGGGCACCCACAGAATCCTGGAGCGGGTAGGTAAATCGCCCTGCTCCTGGAGCCAGAAACCGGCGAGCACTTGCAGGCACCCGGACCCCTGGAGCGCCCCTGCCTGACGGCATGGCCAGGGTGCGAGTTAAAGCCTCCTGACGTGTGTGGCTAAGGGTGGGCTCTCGAGCTGAGCTGCCTGGTTCAGATCCCAGCTCCACACGCATTTCACCTTCCTCATCTGGAAAATGGGGTTGACAGCTGCGTCTGTCCCTTAGCACTGCTGCGTAGAATCCCCCTGGGCCCCGGGAGCCCCATCTCCTGCCTGGGGGCCCCTGCGGCACCCACTCGGTCCTCCTTCCCACTCCAGGGCATCTGCCAGCCCCACCTGATGCTGCACACAATCCTGAAACCAAGCCGCCCGAAGGGGTACCAGCTCCTCCTGCCTTCCGTACCACGGCAGCGGGGGCAGCGATGAATGGCCGCTGGTGCCCGAGCCTAGGCGCGGACGTGGCTGGGGGTCAGGAGAGGCCTTCCTTGCCCCACAAATAAATGCACATCCCAGGTGCCTGACACCTGCTGCTGGGTCTCGCCCTACGAGCTTCTCCAGGTGCCTGATTGCTGGTCTCCAAGGTTGTTGGACCAGGGGGAGGAAGCGGGCAGAATCACAGCGGGGGTGAGGCTGACAGGTGGGAGCAAGTCATCCCCAGGAGTCAGGCCTTCCTTGTTCCAAGTGAACCCAGCTTCTGGAAGGTGGGAGACCCTGCCACACACCTCAAACCTGGGGTCAGGCCTCTGTCCTTCTGGATCAGCCCACACCTGAAACAGGTGCCTGCCCAGACCTCTGCCCCCGGCCTCCATCTCTGATGGAGCCAAAGTGGCTTGCCGACCTCCCACTGTGGGGTGAGGATGTCCACACACAGGCTGGGGGGAAAGAACCCCGTGTGTGCACAAACATTTGTCTTCTGCGTCCCCCGGGCCAGACTCACACCACTTGGTCCCTGGAGGGCAAGCATCTGGGTATGCAGAAGGACGGGGGGCAGGTGTTCCTCTCCCAGTCATGCGGGAAGGGGGAGGGTCATGTTAAAGCCTCTTCAGAAGGTGGCAAAAGATTAGGCAGCAGGTACTGCCTGGAGTTTATCTGACTGCTGCACTGACCCAGCAGTGCCACCCCATACACCTGTCTGCCAGGTGTGGCCCCGCCACAACTATTCCAACCTCCTAGACCAAGTGTGTGCCCCCTACACCCTCCTTGAATCCCCGGTTTGGCATCAACGCCTCACCAGGCCCAAGATCTAGGTCTCTATCGCCACCTCCTGGCCAGTGAGGAAACTGCCGAGGAATCTACAGCCAGGCACCGTGCTAAATAGGATGGAAAAGGGTGGATTTGGGCTGGACAGGCGGTGGCAATCTTAGGGCCAGAATGGCTTGTGGAGTCGGGAGACCTGTTTTGAAGGGGTGCCCTGGTCCCAGAATAAAAGGCGACAGATCTAGGCACAGTCTGGACAAACCCTGTGGAAGATGGGCTGGGAGCAGTACTCCCATCCTCTTCACAGGGTGGGGAGGGCTGGAGTGGGATTTCAATCCCTGGGATGACGTCTTCCCTGCACCCCTTTTCTGGATTTTCACACCCGCCCCCCCCCACCCACACGCACAGTATTTCTATTTCCTTGGAGAGCCTGCGGGTCTCAGAGGAGGCCTGATTCTACCGCACGTCCTTCCTGTGACCTTGCGCGGCCCACCTCGCCCTCTCCCAGCCTCAGTTTCCCCCGCGCGGCCGCCGCCTGCAGTGCCGCGCTGCGCCCACGCGGGGGCAGTGTTGGCCTGGCTTTGGCGCTGCCGGGCGCGGCGGAAACTTCTCCGCCCGTCGGTGAAGGGTCGGAAACTTTTCCCCTCGCGCCGCGCTCCCGTCGCCCGCCTCCGCGCCGCCTCCAGCCCCGCGCCAAGCTGCGGGCCCGCACCGCCCCCGCCACCTACCGGAGTCCGCGGCCGGCCCCCCAACTTCTCTACTTCCCCTTCTCGCCTTTTGTTGTTAAACCCCAAACTGCTAAGCTTGCGACAGCGCCGTCAGCAGCGAGCACTGGAAATTGAGTCCCGCGTGCGACGCACAGGGGCGGGGAGGCGGCTGGAAGACTCGCCGACGTCTGGGGGCCCCTGAAGCCAAGCTCTTTCCTGGCAGGGTGGCCGGGGTGGAAGGAGGGGGCGCTGGCAGGGGTCCACCCAACGGGGTGGGGGTGGCGGGAAGGTGCAGGCGGGCGCCCCTTCTGACCCCCTCGCGACGCTTCCCCATCCTTTCATTTCCTCTTTCGCACTCTGGTGATCCCCCCCCCCTTCTCTTTCCTCCTCCACAAACATGGATTCTGTGTCAAAAGGACCTTGAACGTCAGCTCTGAGCCTCACATCCCACTCAGCACAAACGCAGACATGCGGGGACACCCGTAGACACCACACACACGGACGACACGCGCACACAGCAAGGACACCGCGCACACAGACGCCAGACACACGGACGTGACATGTAACAAACGCACTGGGCAAACACCACGCACGCACACAGGCGCCAGACACACGTGCACACACTTCGAAGACACACAGATACGTGCACCACAAACACACGTGTACAGACCTGCACCACACACCTACAAACACCACCGGTGGCTCACATACATACCCTCCCACAGTTAGGTGTCCCAGTGACCCCAGATCCCACATTCTGGGGTCCACCCATTGACCCAGAGACTGCAAATGCCCCCCCATTCCCCTCATGCCCATCCTCTGTAGGTCCCTGCACCAACGTGCCCTCCCCAGCTGCAGACAGAGCCTGAATTTTTACATGGGTGTGATCTGAAGGAGGATGGGGGGGTGCTGCAGAGCTGGGGAGGGGGGACCTCTTCCCGGTTGTCCCCGGGTTCTCTGTCCCTTCCCCTTCCCAGGGCTCCCAACGGGGTCCTTTTCCCTGGTACATTTCTGCTCAGGCTGTGGGTGGCCGGGGAGGTGGCCGTGACTGGGGCTGGTGCCCCAGCTCCTGCTCCCTGCAACCCCAGAACCTCTGGGAGGGGGCAAGGCAGGTGTGCCCCCACTTGTCTCGTCTAGTTCCTGTCTGCCCTTCTCATTCCAAGCAATCCGTCTCCACCGCAGTCCACCCTTGCCCCACCCCAGCCTGGTCCAGGGGCAGACCAGCCACGAAGCGGGGTGGAGGGCAGTGGGGGCCAGGCCTAGTCTCAGGGTGGCAGAGAAGACAGGGAGGAATGACACCCAACCCAGGGTGGAAGGAAGCGATGGGAGAGGCAGGATCACGGCTTCTTTCTCCGGAGCCGTCGTCACCACCTCTCTGGGCCTCCCCACCCCCTGGCGACTGCATCTCCTTAGCCCATTTGCAGATAAGGAAACTGAGGCCCAGGGAAGTTTGGGGGTCTAGCCAGGCCGTGTCCGATGTCAGTGCCCAGGCTTCAGCCTCACACACAGACGTTCCGCTATAAGCCACTCTTTGTACAGCCATTCATTGTCGTGGAAACGGGCCCAGAGTGGGCGAACCTTTTCTTAAGGTCACACAGTTATTACGTGTTAGAGTCAGGACTGGAGTTCAGAAGAAGAGACCACCACACAGCAGCACCTCTTAACAGGAGCTTTGCATCTCCCACGCAAAGGCGAGCCGGGTGGTCTGGGAGACCCTTCCCGCCCAGGGCCCATCCTCCAGCACATGGGGGGGGGGGGGCTCCTGCAGCAGGGAGAACCAGCCAGACGTTTGGAGACGGTGGAATTTGGGAAGGAGGCGGAGACGCAGCAGGAGCAAAGGCTCATGGGGACAGGAGGCTTCGAGGCTTCCCTGGAGGGTGGGGCTGCCCCTCCTTGAGGGGTGGGAGAGGCAGAGCTGACTCCCCCCGCACTGGAGAGGGGGCCTGAGTCCCCACGCACTGGAGAGCCACTGAAGCTGTGGGGCCCCTGTGAAGCCAGCCCCGAGCGGGACTCTGGGGACGAGAGCTGCCCCGTGGGCTCATCCACGTTCATTCTGCAGCCAATTCACTGAGCACCTACTGTGTGCCACTCACACAGTAGGCTGGGCCCTAGACACACGATGGGCACCAGAGCGACCAGCCCTGCCCTCAGGAGGCTACAGTCTAGTAAGGGACATGGATTCAAACGGGCAATTCCAGGACACAGTGGCAAGTGCTGTCATAGCAGGCTAGGGCTTTGGGGGGACAGAGGGGGGACCCAACCCATTGACGGGATGTGGGGTAGACACCTGGCCTTTCCACGACCGTGAGGTGGGGCGTGGTCAGACCTGGACGGAGGAACAGGGAGTGTGGGGGAACAGGTGCCACAGTTCCCGGCCCGGGCCAGGGCGAACACGGGACACAGGAAGGCTGCTGACAAGGCAGAGGGACAGGTCGGTGCTCCCCGAGCTGAGAGGCGCACACACGCACCCACGCGCGCGTGCACACACACACACGTGTGCGTGCCGTGTCCAGCCACGCGGGGCTGCCCGCTGCTCGCTCCGGTTCCTTTGCCTTTGTCTGCTGTCTAACTCCCACCCCCATGTCCTCCCTTTCCTGACATTTCTGCCTCTTTGGGATCTGTCGTCATTCTCTCCCGAATATGCCCTAAGTGACAGATGGTCCACACCTTCAGGGGCTCCTGTGGAAGGCCATCAAACCGCTCGATGTGTGTTTCCCTCCCAGGCAGCCGCACCAGCCTCGATGTTCCCTTTAAACAGGCCCAGGAAGGGGGCCGTACTGGTGATGTTTACTGTGCCTTTTAGGCCCCTTGGAGCTGGCTCTGGGCGGAGTCTGAGCCAGAGGCAGGGATTGGACCGACCAGGATGGTCTCTAGAATCCTCCTGAATGGTGGCATTTGGACCCCACGAGCAGCAGCCAGAGTAGCTCGTCTGCCATCTCCATCACGAGGCCTTGGGGACCCTTAATGACCAACCCGCCAGGGTTTCCCCAGTTGATTGTACTTGGCAGCCCTGGGGACTGCGACAATCCCCCCAAGCTCCTAGGGAGCCCAGGTCGGGCTCTGAGCTGCCTTCCAGCTCTCGTGGCCCAGAGCCCTGCTGGCCCAGGCACCTCAAGGACCCAGGCCACCGTCGCCCGGGGAAGACGCCTCCCAGGCTGGCTCGCGCATACCTTCTAACAGCCCACAGCCACTCTGTGCCGTTAACCGGGGCGACCAGGAGTCCACGTGAGCGAGACAGACCCGGGCCTGGCCTGGCAGGGCTCACAGTCCAGCTGGGAGTCACAGAAGGATGACTGACACAGGCACCACGTGCAGACACTGGCCTAAAAACCGCCATGCTTAGAGCTTGCTTATCCGTGAAGGAGGCCGCGACTCTGTGAAGCAGGCACGGCCCCCTGTCACAGAGGAAGACACCAGGGCACAGAGAGGCTAAGTCATGTCCCCAGCTCAAGATAAAAGAATCGGCGACAGGTGCCGTGATGGTGAGAGCACAGGGCCGCTGGCACCTCTGGGGCTGGGGTCTCCTCCTCCAGAAAAACAGCCAGATTTCCTCCAGCCCGGGTGACAAGGCGCAGAGGGGCAGAGCCGTGGCCAGGGTACACAGGCTGACTACGGATGGTAGACTGTGTCCACGCCCTGATTCTATTCCTTCTCCTTTGTCCATTCACGAAACACATTTATTGAGCACCTGCTGTGTACCAGGCTCCGTGCTGGGCCCTGCGAACCAGACAGACAGCCTTCCTGACGCGGGGAGCCCACGGCTAGGTGAGAAGCCTTCGTAGGTGTGTGCCCCCCTGCAGTCTGTGGCACAGGGCCCCTCGCCCAGAAAGACCCTGCGCTCCGTTCAATCCTCGGCTGTTGTCATCTTGAAATTCTCAATCGATTTTGAACAAGGGCTCTGCGTTTTAAGGTTGCCCTGGGCCCTTGCAAATTGTGTAGCGGGTGCTGGACACAGACGTTAAACTGTGGCAGATCCTGGGCTGGGGCCACGCAGAAGGCCGGCAGGAGAGTCCAGGAGCGTTTCTCAGAGGCTGTCATAGATTGGCCTTAAGGGGCTTTGTCCTGACCCCAAGTCCCTATCATGGGTCCCCAGGTCCCTTGGGGGCAGTTCCCTGGGAGCTGGGTCAGCACCAGGCAGGAGCTCAGGACCAGCAAAGATCCAAAAGGACTTAAAATTACTCCTGCGTGTCTGTACTGAGCTGATAACGCACATGCAGCACAGGGTGGGCAGGCACAAGCCCGAAACCGGGAGAAGAGAGCCCCTCCCACCGGGCCCTGGTAATCCCTGGGAGGCCACTAGGTAACCCCGTTTCTGGGCACCTTCGAGAGAGAGTCCATGCACGTACATACATGGAAGTATGTACGCACATGCATTTTTATATTACAGTGTTGATCTTACATACCTTCTGTATCGTACGCACTTCTCTGCACTTAGCATCCTCACGTCACAGTCTCACTGGGAAACCACAGAAGGTCCTTTCAAAGTCACTTATGCACGGCATACACGGGTGCCCACGCACGGCACCGGGCCTCGGCACGGCACGGTCCACGGAGCTCCGCACACACCCAGGCCTCCCCCGCAGCCGCTCTCCCTGCTAACTGCGAGGATCGGCGTGGAGGAAAGATCATCCTGTGCTGTGATGATTTTCGACTCTGCGTGAGGCTCAGGCACAGCCGCCGTGCTGGGATCAGTCACACAGACAGACCCAGGTCTGAACCTGCGACGCGGCCGCGCCACCGCTCAGGTACGGGTTCACATTCCCCAGAGGGCACTGCCCTTTGCAATACCGTTCACTATCTCCCCGATGCCAGATGGCGAAAGTAGGTGAGAACTGGGCAAAGGACATTCCAGCCTGACAGGACCACCAGGATGGAGCTGGCAGGAGTCCCAGCAAGGCCTGGAGGGCGGGGTGGGGCCAGGTGGCCTGCTGGGGGGCGGTCCAGGTGTGGGTGCCTGGACCCCTCGGCTCCAGCTGCACCCAGGCGCCTGGCACTCCCCTCTGGCGGATTGTGCCTGTCACCAGAAAGGGCTGGCATCAGCTGGTTGAATGTGCCTGGGGCGGCGATTCAGTATTTGGGTTCAAAGTATTATTTTTATTGTGTTTTGTTTATTCTAAGCTCTGCTTTTGAAATCTGTTTTCCAACCTTAAAAATAATTCCCTTGAGTTGGGGGGGGGCTCATTGTCCCTGGGCACACGTGGCCCCCCATGTGGGGTATCTGTGATGGGCCTGCAGGATAGCAGACACCCACCTGCCCTGGCTGAGCTGGACAGGCCACAGGCAGCCCTTCCAAAGCTGTGTGGAGAGGCGCCCTTCAGACACGGGCTCAAGAAGGCTCAGCTTTTGCAGTCACGAGGCCCTGTGACAACAGAACCTTCTCTGTTCAGAAAACTTCTAGGAGCATCTAGGACCTCCTGAGGCCTATCCACAGATCCCTCCCTCCGATTTACAGCCCCTTCCTGAAGGACCCCTGCTGTAGGCCTGTTCAGAATAATAACCATAATAGCTAAAATCAAGCTGCTTGCTCTGATTCTGGGGCTGTACTGTGGGGTTTCTGGGATTAACTCCTTTACCCCTCATAACCGAGGCACAGAGAAGTTGGGTCACTCATCGAAGGTCACACAGCTGGCAAGTGGCTAAGCCAGGATCTAAGCCCAGCCAGTCTGCTCGGTCCGAATTCCTAACCTAATGCATGCACGCACACACGTGCACACACGCACACGCACACAGGCACACACGCGCATGGTGCACAGGGGGGCTCTACCATTGGGTACCATTTTGAAGGTGGGAACAGAGAGTGGGGGTCCCACAGTGTAGACAACCCTTGCGGTGACTGCCATGAGCGCAGATTCTTCCCCTTCCTCCTACCCCCTCATTTCCTCCTCTTTCCCTTCCCTTCTCTCCCATACTACTGTTTCCCTCTCTCTTTCATCCTCCTTCCCTCCCTGCTCCCTGCCCCTCTCCCTCCCCCTCCCCCATGCACAGACAAGGATAAGGCATGCTTGCCCCCATAGCAGCTGGCCCCCCATGGTAGAAAACAGCATGGTCCAGTACCTGGCACACGTCTGGGGAGCCGCTGGTTCCACCTGGCCTCCTGTTTGCATGGGGGCTGAGCCCACAGACCAGTCTGGGGTTAGGGGGCTCTGCCCCACCCCCCCATTCCCTAATACAGAGAGGACAAGCAATGGCCTCACGGGCCTTGCAGCTGAGATTTCCAGCGTTTGTGGAGTTAAGATCCTAATACTATTTTCCAACAGCTTTTGGTGGTTTAATAGAATTGAGGGTAAATCTAACTTGCAAATTTTCCCTTTTGATCTCCCTCCTTTTTTTTTTTTTTTTTTTTTTCGAAATTTTAGTAGCTCAACAGGACAGGGCTTAGAACAGAACTGGAGATGTTCCCTCCTCTGTCCTGCTCCCAGCCAGAGTCTCCTGAGGTTTGAAGTTCTGAGTGCCTTGAGGTGGTCCCTGCAGGCTGAATTCCTAGTTTGCCAGCCTTGACGCCCCCCACCCCACACTTATCAGGCCTAGGCAGGCTCTTCCTCTGGTAGCCCCAAAGTCGTGCCCTCTCTGCCTTCCGACTTCCTCCTCCTCCCTCCATGCTCCCCCTCGCTCTGCAGCAGGCTTCTGGCCTCTTTACTTTCCTGAGCCAAACCTCTCCATACCCCAGGACCTTTGCACATGCTTCGCCCTCTGCCTGAAATGCCCTTCCGCCAGTTTTGCTGATTCCTACTTGACTCCACTGTCTCAGCTCAGATGTCCCCTCCTCGAGGAAGCCCTCCTGGATCAGAATTGAACAATGGTAATGTTACTGGTGCACAGAGGACCACTCCTCAGCAGACCTTGAGCTCCCAGGAGCACGGCGACCGAACAGACCCCAACACAGAGCCAGCCACACAGGAGGCCCTCAATAAATGCCAGGCGAGGGGGCAGGGCCTTCTCCGTGAAAATCCCCCTGCAGAGTCCTGTGCCTCAGTTTCCTTATCTATAAGACAAGGGACTAGGTGACAGGCTTGCACTCGCCATGTGATGACTCTCCGGCGCTCCCTCTGGCTTTCTGGCAAGGATCACACTCATTTCACGGTATTTGACTTCCTTGATTATCTGATTTTCCAGGCAGGAATTTTAAATGTCTGGGTTGGGGTGGCATCTGCCCGATACCCGGGCACCCGTCCCATCCCACCAGCCTGAGTGCACCTGGCATCCTGGGGAGACCCATGGAAACTGCCCCCTCTTGGCAGACAAAGCCCCGCACGGGGACTCCCAGGAAGGGCTCTGAACCGCGTTGGCGGTGACGCTGCTGCTCTCTGTGGCCAAAGTTATCACTGGGGCTCAGAAGCCAGACAGGCCGGGTTCATGTTCCCACCAGGTCACCGCCTGGGAGGCTGAGGCCCACCGTTCATTCCTCTGTGCCGTAGTCCTCGGCTCTAGATCAGGCTTACCAACAGCATCTCCCTGCCGGGGCTTCTCTGTTGACCCAGATGGTTCCTTGCTTGGGTTTTGGGGGTCAGGGGTGTGCCCTTCTCATACCAAGGGCGGTGGCCTCAAATTTCAAGAGCCAAAAAACCCAGGTCAATACCCAGTTCTGTTACCTAGCCGGCTGTGTGAATGCCTCTAACTGCCTCAGTTTCCCCATCTGTAACATAAGGGTGATAGGTACACCTGCCTCTTACAGTGGCTGCCCCCTCTCAGTGCTAGATCAGTGTCTGCTTTCCCTGTTACCCACCTGGCCCCCCTGAACCCCACAAGTGTCTTCTGATCATATGGGGGTAGCAGGCGTGAACAGCAAAGGGAAGACTCCAGAACCTCACGCATCCTCTCCACCCAGCAGGAGCCTGGCGCCACTTTCCCAGCTGTGCGACCTGGGGTGAGTCCCCTCTCCTGAGCCTCAGGCTTTTCGTCAGAGAAAGGACGTTGAGATTCGACCACAGGGCGCACTGTGAGGCTTATGTGGGGCAGTGTGTGGCTGGCTATTGTCGTTGTTATTGTCCTTACATCAGAAAGTAGAGCGGGTTCCCTCCACTCCGATTTTACCGATGGGGAAATAGGCCGGCAAGAAGCACGTGTTCAGTCTCAACAGCGGAGTTGGACGGGGGTACATTCAACGTCAGCCCCCTCAGGCTTCCAAGTAGCTGAGGCCCCGAGAGGGGAAGGCGGGACAATGGGTCGCATGGGGGGGGGGGGGAATCTTCCCGAAAGCCCATCCCAAGAAGCCCCACCCCCTACCTCACCCCCTACACCCCGCCCCAGAAGACCTGGAGCCTGGACTTCCTGGGCAGGGAGGAGGGCAGCCAAGGCACAGAAAAGGGCAGGGACTGGCCTCAGGTCACAAAGCCCGGTGGCGCTGCCTGGTGACGCCCCTCTCAGCCCGCCTTCCCCGGCAGCTCAGTCCCGCAGGAACGTGGGGAGCCTCCCGTCTGGGCCCCGCCGAGCCGCGGGATGAAAGGGGGCCCCGATCGCCCAAACCCGCCTCGCTCAGCGGCTCGCCCGCCCCTTCCGCCGCGGGATCAGGCTCGGGGCGCGGGCTTTGATGTCGGCGCAGCGGCCCGCGCCCCGCAGGCTCGGGAGCCTCCCGGAGGCCGACTTGAAAGGGTGGCCGCGGGCCGTCCCGCCTCCCCGGACCCGCCCCGAGGAGCGGAGGAGGCGGGGAGGCGCGCGCAGGGCCCCAGCCCCGCCCGCCGGTTGTCCTCGGCGTTCCAGGCCCTGCGGGGGTACCCTATCTCCGCCACCCGTTGCCACTCGGTCCTTGGGCCAGACAGAATAGCTGTGATACCCAGGAATGGCCCCATCTCGGGCCCTAGCACATGCTGTTCCTTCTCCCTGGAACACCCTTCCCATCTTTTTCTTCCCGCCTGAGCCCAGCTCCCGCCTCTCCTTGCGGGCCCTTCCAACGGCTCCTTCACCCCCTTCCCAGGTGTCCCTCTCCCTGGCCCCTGCCGTAACAACCCCTGCGGCCCACACTCTCTGGAAGCCGCGTCCCCCCAGACCTCTGGCCATGAGCTCCAGAAAGGAATCCTTGCCCACTCCCGCCCCCAGCCTGGACAGCTGTGGGTGGCTGCTCTACAAACAGGGAGGACCCCAATAATAGCGGTCACAATAAGGGTGGCCTCTGGGGCAAGCCAGTCCCAGGGGGCCGCTGAGAGAATTCCTGGTTCCTAGAGTATGTCGCAGTTTCTTGGGGCGCCATAGCCTCAGATCACAAAGCTGGGTGAGCCTTTTTCGCCACCTCCAGCTCGGGTCCTGCCCTCACTGTGCAAGGTCCGCAGCTGCTGCCTTAGCTGTGGGCTCAACAGCTGACAGCCCTCAGAAAGCCCCAGCCCCTGATCCTCGGCCCCAAGGTCCCATGATGCACTGCAGCAGCCTCCTAGAACCCTCTCCTTTGCCGACCAGCTGATTTCCCGGCCTCCCGAGCTCCCCAGAGCAGCAAACTGGCGACGGAGTTTTAGTTCCAAGTGGCAGCTGGAGACACTAAAGTCCACAGAGGGGTGCGAGTTTCAGGGCTAGTGGGACAGGGTTGGCGGTGTTTGGCCTCAGGAAAGAGAGAGCCCCGCCCTCGCCCTAGGCTAGATTCAAACCCGGGACTCTCTTCAACCAAGGCCTCCATGTATGTGCTAATATTGCGACTCAGGAACCGATGTTTTGATACACACGTATAGCACAGCCCCGTGTAACCGGCTGTATATGCGCACAAATCTAAGAGCAGCCCAGAAACCAGCCCTCTCCTGCCTCCCCAGGAGGGGAAGGGGCTGGGGGTAGGCGGGGTGTAGTGAGTGAGTGACGCCGGGAGGGGAATGCTCCCTGCAGGAGCTGCAGCCTGGGTGGGCAAAACCAGATGTGAGCTTCGGCCCCACCCCCAGCTCCAGCTTTCCTGTGGCTGCTTCCCCAGGGCATTGGGTGTTCTCTCTGCAGCTCCCGGCGCCGCTCCGCTGCCCCTAACCAGCCCACTCTCTGCTCTCTTGGGTTCCGCAGGCAGAGAGGGGAGGGGAGACAGAATGGAGGGCTCACCCTGGGGGCCGCAGACAGGAGACCTGACCCCCCTGGGACAAGTTTCTCAGTCTGTTTTCTCATCTATCTTGGAAGGCTGGACTAATTCTTCTTCCTTTTAGCAGATGTTTACTGAGCACCTGCTATGTGCCACCCCCGTGCTAAGTGTGGGGATATCTCTGAGAATGATAGAGTCATCATGTCGTGGAGGAAACAGACATGAGTCAAATAGACCCATAAACAGGAGCTATCATAGTAGATCTCCAGACTCAGAGAAAAGGTTCTAACCCAGCCACAGACAGCAGGGAGGGCTTCCTGGAGGAAGTGGCATAAATGAATGGAATGGCCAGGGCGAGGAGAAGGAGCTGTGGGAGGGGAATTCCGAGTGTGGAGGCAGAGAAGTGAGTGGGCTGGATAGTGAGTGAGAGAGAGGAGGGAAGAGCAGGCTGGTGTGGCAGAGGTCTGGGTAGGGCCTGGTCATGGACCTGGGAACCCATGAATGCCCAAGGCCAGGATGTCCCCACTCCCAGCTTGAGGAACGCAAAGGGTGGGAGCCAGAGAAGCAGGAGGGTCAAGTTGGCGGTAGAAGAAAATCACAGCCTGGGTTTCAGACCCCACCTGGAATGGAGTGGCCAGCGGCTGAACCGGAGGAACCCAAGCTCAGCTCCGAGGAGGTGTGATGCGTGGGGCTGGCCCAGAGGTGGCAAGGGCCTATGGCTCACTCTACTTTCCACTACTTTGGCCAAACTCCTGTGTCCCTTAGGTGCAGTCCACATGGTCCCTCCACTGTGAAGACCTTCCAGATCCCCTCCCCCACCTCCACTCTGTCCCCTCTGTGATTTCAGGATCTTTAGGCAGATCTCAAAAACATCTTTGCTGAACACCTACTGCGTTTCAAGTACTTGCCGAGCACCCTGCCCCAGCGAGAGAAACAGCGTCCACAGCTGGGCAGAGGCAGGGCCAGGCTAGGGGCCCAGGACCACCGACCCCACCTCAGGCTCTGAATGCAGAGCTGGGCCACCTCCTCCCATCTGTCAGAACTCACCTCGGCTGTCCCCTCCTCCCAGCGGCCCTCCCAGGACTGTCCCTCTGAGGAAGTCAGCGGTCTGCACCTCCCCCACTCCGCATCACACTCTCCCCACGTTAAAAAGGATGGGGTTGTGCTTCAAACAGGGAAGACTTCGAACAACAGAAAAGGGTTTATTTCTTGCTGAAGTAAATGCAGGCAGTCGGGGTTGGTATGGGGCTCCATGGCCGCTGGGCACCTGGGCTCCTGTCTAGCTGCTCTGCCACCCTCAACACACGGCTTCGACCTCACAGTGCACAATGGCTGCTCAAGCTCCAGCCTCCGTGCCCACATTCTGGTTAGCAGAATAGAAAAGAAGGGAAAAAAGATCCCCACCTGTCCTTTAAGGAAACTCCCAGGAAGTGATGCAAACCACTTCTGGCAACATCCTATTGGCCAGGACTTGGTCACATGGCCATCTCCAGCTAGAAGAGAAGCTGGGAAATGTAGTCTCTAGGCCAGGCAGCCATGTGTCCAGCTAAGGATTGGAGATTGCTAGTTTTATGGAAGAGGAGAGAAGAGACCTAGCAGCGTGTGTCACAGTCTCCACCTACAATAATAAAAATAATAGCTGATATGTATTTAGTACTTTACTTTGTAGTCATTCATTTAATCTTCATAATAACCCTTAAGGTAAGGAAACTCAGGGACAATATTGGTCAAAACAGCTGCCCAAGGCTACCCAGCTGGTGAAGAGCAGAGCTGGGATTTGGACCTAAAGCGATCTGCCTCCAGGGTGACGTGTCTCTCTCACTGCAGTGCCTGCTAAATTGCTGTGGAATGAATGACTAACCCAACTGAATTTTCTCTTGTCCCCATGTGTCCGTAAGTTGACAGATGCCCCCTCATTGTGGGTTCCTCCCCTGCCCTTGGGCTGGCTCAAGGGGCTGTGGGCTCCTCCGGGACTGAGGCAGGGGTTTTGGCCATGGGGAGGGGAATGATGGGCAAGGCCATCTGTGATGGAAGGTTCCAGAGAACCATGGGGGAGGGAGATATGGAGGTAGCCTCAGGCTTTCTTCAGAAAGTGAGACCAAATCAGTGCAAAAAGAACTTCCGGAGCAGTGTGGAGCCTGGGGCAGCTCTAGCTGAGCTTCTGGCTGCTGGGGTGTCCAGATCCTGGTTGGGGTTCAGGCAGGAGTAACTGAGAGTGGGGTGGGCTCTTGCCTGGCCCTGCGGGAGCCCAAGGGTTGGCCGGCCAGCCTTCCTGCAGCACCCTCCCTCAGGTGGCTGCCTCCCCCAGATTGTCCCTGCCAAGGAGCTCTTCCTGGGGACATTATCCTACTCGATCCACCTGGGTTTGGCACTGGGAGAGGATGCCATAAGGCCCCTGGAGAGGCCTGGCCTCCAGCCTGTGGAAGCATCCCTCGAGGAGACAGGCCCTAACAGCAAGAGGGTGCCCTTACCTCCAGCCACCCGCCTGCCAGGCCCCTGCCTGGCTCGCCACCGGCTTCCCAGCTGTGCTCCAGGCCCTGCTTTGTGTCCCTGTATCCCAGGTCCCCATTCCTCTCCCTGAGTAGGGTGGGGGAGTCATGACGTTTTCTGTGCCACGGACCACCCAGGCGTTTGATGACACTTTCATACCCTGTCTTGTTTGTAAATGCATAACAAATACATGGGATTACACCGGGAGCCAATTAATTTCAAATACAGCTAATGAGATTTTTTTTAAAGCACATTCGTGATGTCATAATAAGTGTGCTTCTTTATTAAACATTAACAAGATCTAGCAGGAAGTCTAAAACGAAGGAGTGACGAATGAGATTTTGAGGAATCCGCATCCGTTTCGATTTGATCTGCAGAGACCAGAGATTTATTTCTGCTGGGAGCCGAGCTGCAGGTGCTGGCGACTGCAGGGGTGCTGACTGCAGGGGTGCTGGGTGCGGTCATCCCTGAAGGAAATGCTGGACTGTAGTTAGGGAAAACGATGATGTCATTCTCTTCCCTTCCAAGTTCATGATCGCCCTGAATTCTATCCATGCCACACCGCAGGTTAAAGACCCCTTCTCTGCTCCAGCAGTCGGGGTACAGACATTATACCCACTGAGCACAGAGTTCTGGGAGGGCAAGGAAGGGAGGTTGGGGGTAGGGTTAGGGGAGGTACCAGCAGCTAAGGGGCAGGAGTCCTGGACTCCAGGTAGAATCTCCTGGCCCCAATAACCAATGAAAGCTGGAAATTGAGGGAGGGAGGAGGGGAAGGTGGAGAGTGAGGGGGAAGGCAGAGGCCTGCAGCCTTTGGTGCTGACACATTCTGCTCCTTCCTTTCTCCTGACACCCCCATGCCCCCCTCACCTCCCCCAAAACACGCACTGAATAGGGACCCCCAAGTGCACCATCCCCCCAGCTCCTGCCTGGGCCCCAGAAAGGCAGGCCAGGGCTCCAGGAGAAGGTGGGACAGGGGCCTGGCCTGGCCCGGCCCGAGCCCAGACAGCCTGCCTTGTCCCTCCTTCATGCCTAGGTGAGGCAGGGTACTCTGCCTCTCTGACCCTTAGTCCTGCTGTCTGCGAAATGGCATGACAGTACTTCCTTGCAGCCTTGTAGCAGTTAAAGAGATCAAGTTTACAGACGTCTGGCAATGGAAAATGCTCAGTAAGTAATTTTGTCATCCTTATTTACACTTCCCTCCCTCCCTCCCTCCCCGTGCACCTTCCTACATGGGGGACCATGCTGGCTTGGCCCCTGCACCCCCACCCAGTCCCGCGGGGCAGATCTGCTTGGCTCTAAGTCCCCAGCCTCTAGCATAGCACTTGGCATCTAGCGGATGCTCAGTAAATGTCTTCTGAGCGAATGAGCCGGCAGTTACTTGGGGATAAAGCCCTTCCTCTCTCTGGGCCTGAGTTTCCTCACGGAGGAAACAAACTAGGACTGTCCAAGGATCCTCCCGCTCTCACATCAGGACTGGATGTTATTGTCACCGCTGTGCTGAGTCTGGGGTCTTTTTTTTTTTAAATATTCATGCCATAACAGATCCCCAAGTCTTCTTATCTGGGCACAAGCCGACCTCTCGCTTTCCTGCCTGCTTCTGTGCTTTGAGCCTACTCTCCATCACACAGCAGGTGGAGGGGTGTTGAAAACGCCACTTTCTGTGGGATAAAGACCAGAGTCTAACCTGGCTCGCAGGGCCCTGCACAGCCCAGCCCAGCCCTGGGGAGCCTTCCAGCCGCTTCCAGAAACCTCCGCCGCCCCCTGTACACAGGCTTTCTCTCTGCCCCCCCTCCTCTGGCCCTTTGCACATGCTGCTCTCCGAGCTGCGATGCTGCTCCCTCCCTCTTCACCTAGGTAGCTCCTGCTCATTCTCCAGATCTCGGCTGTAGGGCCACCGCCTCCAGGAAGCCTTCCCCCCACCCTCCCCTTAGACTGAGGCAAATCACCCCATTATTATCTGCCAGAGCCCAGCCTCTCTGTCCCAGTGTCTGGGCCTCTGGGCCTCACGTATGAGATGCAGACAGTGCTGGTCCTCACTGCAGGGGTGTGAGTCAGCGAGACCATCTGTGCATAGCTCCCGGCCTGGCACCCAGCGCAGCACCCTGCTCACCCCTCCACCCAGGGCACATGGGAATGCCAGAGTGGGGAGGGGGGCGTCACGGGGTATCCCCAAAGCCACTCTGCTGCTGGTCTGCACTACAGTAGAGAGAGCCTCAGAGTGGCTGCCAAAAAAAGAGTGAGCGCTGAGTGTGTGTGTGTGTGTGTGTGTGTGTGTGTGTGTGTGTGTCAAGGAAGAGCCTGCAGAGGAGGGGAAGGAGCTGGAAAAGCCCAGCACTGCAGCATCAGTGAAGCCAGGGGCCCAGAGGCAGGGAGCGGAGGGGGACGGGTGAAGGAGGAGGTGGGTCTGGATGGAGGGAGGGGCTTCCCAAACCTGGGAGAGGGACCAGAATTCTGGACCTGAGGGTCTGCAGACTTGCTCAGTCCCCTAGTGTCAAGGGCTTGCGCTCTGCCTCTCCAAGACCCCTGTTTGGATCCAGGCTGTACCACTTATGCGCTGGATGACCCTGGGTGAGTCCTTTGCCTTTCAAAGCCTCGGTTTCTTCGGCTGTAGTATGGGTACGATAACATATTTGTCTGCTAGGGCTGCCATAACAAAGTACCACAGACAGAGTGGCTTAAACAACAGAAATTTACTGTCTCACAGCGCTGGAGGCTGGAAGTCCGGGACCAAGGCATTGGCAGGTCTGGTTTCTCCTGAGGCGCCTCTCCGGGGCTTGTTGATGGCTGTCTGCTCCCTGTGTCTTCATGGGGTCCTTCCTTTGTTTGTGTCTATGCCCCAATTTCCTCTTCTTATAAGGATACCAGTCATACTGGATTGGGGACCACTCTAATGACCTCATTTAACCTTAATCATCTCTTTAAAGACCCCATCTCCAAATAGAGTCACAGTCTGAGGTACTGAAGGTTAGGACATCAACGTATGAATTTTGGGGGACATAATTCAGCCCGTAACACTTGTTTTCTTGTCTTGGAAAGTGGGCTACACTAAAGGTTGATGTAAGTGTATTTATTTGGGCACGTATTCCCAGGGGGGAGAGCGAAACAGGAGAGGAAAGAGCGAACCCAAGCACACATTACTGAGTTCACCATGATGGAAGTCTGGGTGCCCAGCCCCCCGAGATGGAGATTCCTTATGAAATGCATCTCAGGACCACCTACCCAGGGGGAGGGGAGTAGAGGGGAAGTGCCGATCCCGTGACTCTGTCTCCCCTGGACCAATGGTTGACCTGTAGGGTGTTACAGCTGAGCATGAGTGACTGGTAGGTGGGTTCCTGAGCATCGGGTAAGCCCCAGGGCAGGAAGCGAGATGGGACCCGCAGGCCTAGGGTGAGGCGCTGGCAGGCCAGCTGCCTGGAGCTGGCCACAGCCTGCAAGGGGTGTTCACTGGATTAAGAAGCAAAGCCAAGAGGTGTGACAGAATGCACGGGAGGGGTTCCACACGGTCCACCCCTTGCAGCTCTCAGCTCTGCCCCCACCTTCCACTGGGTCCCGTCCATTCGGGTGCCCTTCAAGGCTGGCCACCTGCTGTCCTTGCAAAGATGATACACGAGATGGTTACCGAGGCGGACTACAGCCCCCGCGGCCACAGCTGGGGGGGATTGCTCACACCTGAACAGGAACTCCTTCCTTTGCCTGCTGGCTCCCGGCAGAAGGACCCCAGAGCGGTCAGATGGCAGTCGCGGCTTTGAGGTCAGTGGGACCCATACTGTCCTAGGTCATCAGGACCTCTTTTCTGATAAAACCTAAGCCTGCAGGGATGAGAAGCACGCGTTCATGAATGGGGTACTGCAAGGGACAGAGAGGGGAAATCCCACTTCTACAGCTTGTTCCTGGACTGTGCGTCCCGGCTCTTACAGACACAGTACCGTGGTCTGGCTGTGGGCTCTGTGCACAGGGTGTTGGAACCCCAAAGCACACAGAGGGCAAGGGGCCTGCCCCGGCCACCCGGCAGGCCTGGGTCCAGTCTTAACTCCCAAACCAGTGCTCCTTCGACCAAGAGAAAATGTGGGGAGGAGGAGAGGTGGGGACTTCATGCTAACTCCCCTCCAAAGTGTCTCACATATAATAGGTACTTACTATAATATAAATGTTTGCCGAATGACTGAATGAATGTCTGGGTGGGTAGATGGATGCACTAACAGACAAACAGGTGGCTGAGACCTAGCTCCAGATTGTTCTGAATCCCAGCCACTCAATCTAGTCCTTCCCTCCTCCTCCTCCTCCTCCTAACTCATTTGCTTGCAGCAACCTCACTCTCATTTCTGCCGAGTCACTGCTCTGCTTGCTACCCCCCCCACCCCGCCCCCGCCATGAGGAGCCTGGGTGTTCCTTGGAGGGAAGAAGCATGGCAGAACCTCAGAACCTCACCATCGGTTCCATTTTCCAGATGAGGAAACCAAAGCAGGGGAGAGTCCTGAGGTTCGCTCAGCCTCCCCAGCAGCCCTGGGCTCCTGCCCCTGCCTGGCTCGCTGGCCACCATGGTCAGGTGTTGTTAGATAGTACGTGTTGGGGAACCTGGTCACCAGATCGGGTTCCCTGAGGCCCTACCCATCATCCTGAGTCTTCCCAATGATGTACTGACACAACCCGTAAAACTTCAAGGCAGCTCCAAGGCTGGCCTTCATCCGAGAGGCACAGCAAGGCTCCCCAGTCCCCTGGCCCAGCCTAGGGGCTGAACCCCACCCTGCTCTCCTCCTCCCATGATTTTTTAACTCTGTCCTGTCGTCCCTTCCTCTCTGGCGCCTCTTACCCTTCTCCAGAGTCTGGAGGCAGGACTCAGGCACCCGCCTTTGTCCCCAACATGTCCTGTGGCCTAGGGTAGGCCCCTGCCCCTCTCTGAGCCTCAGATCCACCACCCACATCCCTTCTGACATTAACCCTAAGCTTCCAAGACTCCTTGGCCATCAGAGCTCTGCCGTCCCTTCTCCCTCTATCTCTGTCCCCCCCCCCCTTTCTCTCTGGACCTTCTCTCCGGCCTCTTTCTCTGGCCCCCTATGGACGCCCCCCACCCCGCATCTCCCTTCCTCCCTCCTCTTGCTCCCCCCACCCCCCACCCGCCCTTCTCAGAGAATGCCAAGTCTGCAGGTTTCCAGAGAGCTTGAGGAGCCAGCAGGCTGGAGGCAGAGCTGGCAGCCCAGAGCTCGGCAAAGGGGCCTCTCCTGATGAGACCCTGGGGGGCCGCCGGCTGGCTCTGCACCCTCTAATTCCCCACATCCTGTCCCACTTGCCTGCTTTATTTTTCTCCATGGCATTCCCATCTCACCAACTTGTGTATTATGTTTATCGTCCTTCCTCTCATTCGAATGCCAGTTCCACAAGGGAAGGGATTTCTGCTGTGACCACTGCCCTGCCCCCCATGCCTGGAACAGTGCCTGGGCTGTAGATGTTCAGTGAGTAACTGACGACTTCCAGCCACCATTTACCAGCACCGACTCGTGCACCACGTGTCTCCGATAAACGCGGTCTGCCCAGGACCGTGCCAGGCCCCTTTGGGAAGATGGGGAAACTGAGGATCAGAGAGAGGAACCGGAAAGGAAGAAGGAGTCCAAGGTCACGCCGTGGTAATTGGTGGAGAAGGGATTCGAACCCACGCGAACAGGCCCCTGCGCCTGCGCGCTCAGCCTTTCCTTCCAGCCGCCGGAGGAGGCCGTGCGCAACGCGGGCCAGCCCCGGAGAGCCGAGGGGCGGGACCAGTCCGCCTGGGGTCCTTCAGCCATGCCCCTGCTTGTGGAATGGAGAAACTGAGGCACCCCACTGCCTCAGATCCCCTGGAAGCCTCCTTCCCAGACCCCAGTCAGTCCGGGAACCGGCCCGCACCCCCTCCGCCGCCCCCGGCCCGAGGCGGAGCTTCGCCCGCGCCCACCGGGAGCCGAGGAGGGAGAGAAAAATGAGTTTTCCCGCCGCCCGGTGGCGGTGTCAATTGATCGGGTGCGGGCGGGGGCCGCGCGCCGGGCTGGGGGCCTCGCTCGCAGCTGCCGGCGCACAATTATCGGGGAAAAAAACTGGGGCGGCTTCTGCGGTGAAATTAGTTATCGATTCCTCGGCGGGGCCGCGGGGCCGCGCTCGGCGCTGACGGCTGCAGCCCCGGCCGGCCCCGCTGGGCCGGGGGCGGGGGCGGAGGAGGGAGGGGCGGCCCCTGCGCACTGCCCCCCGCCTTCGTCCTCCACCTCCTCCTCCCGGCCCCTCCTCCCTGCACCCCCCACCCCCGCCCCCGCCTCTCCACTGTCTCCTCTCCCATTCACCCCGCGGTAGTATCGACCCCCGGCCGACCCCGCGCGCGCGCCGGCGCCCCCTCCCGCTCGCCCTCTTCTCCCCAGCTCCGGACCCCGCGCTCGTCGCCCCGCCCGCGGGCCCGGCACCCGGCGCCCAGCACGGCGCGGGGAGACCCCCGGGGAGCCCGCGAGCTGCTAGGGGGGAACGACAGAGCCGCTGGGGGGCGGGGCGGGGCGGGGGGGGCGGCTCCCACGGAGACAGGGCCGCGCGTGCAGAGTTGGGAGCCAGCCCTGTCCCCAGGGACCGGATTTGGAGCCCTGCGGCCTGGGAAAGTGTGGGGCCTCTCTGAGCCTCAGTGTCCTCGTCTACAAACAGGGTAGTTCCTACGTCTTGCTTGTGAGGAGGATAAAATGAGAGGGTGTATGAGAAGTGTCTGCGCCTGTCGCTGCCCGGAAGCGTGTCGGGTGTTTATTTCGTGTTTATACCACCGACTCTTCCCAGCGTCTCTAGACGTGTCATGTCTCCATTTTATAGATGAGCAAACCAAGCTGAGAGAGGGGGAGACTCCTTGTCCATGGCCATGCAGTGATAAAGTGGCCCCACGACTCCAGCAGCCAGCTCTCAGGGGGAGGTTGGAGGGAGTCTTCTCAGCGGGGTGCTGGCATATCACAGAGCCTGGCGAGGGGGTCGGTCGCGAAGGAAGGGGTGTCAGGTCAGGGCCCCGCAGCCTCCAGGGAGGAGGGGAAAAGAAGGGAAGGCGAAGGAGGGCCTTACCTTTCCTGGTGGAGACTTGGGGGAGATATGGGAGCTCCAGGGTGGAGAGCAGGGGATCTGAGTTCTGATCCTGTCCCTCCACTCAGCAGCATGTGACCTCAGGCAAGTCCCTGTCCCTCCTCAGGCCCTCTACAAGGAGGGGGTTGGAACTTATGTCCCCCAAGGCTGTTTCCTGCTCTTGATCAGACTGCCCCTCCCCCACATGCCTGCCCGCCACAGCCTCCTCCATCTCTCCAGCACCTTTCCATTGAGCACCTACTATGTGCCAGGAACCGCGCTGGGTGCAGAGGGCTCAGCTGAGAACGAGACAGCCCCTGCGTCTGCCCTCTTGGGACAGAATGGGTATCAGGCAAATCATTACACAGCCATGTAGGACCTGTGGTGAGTTCGAGGGACTGTGGCAAGGTGTGGCTGGGGATGGGGGGATGGGAAGTGGTCGGGCACCAGAGAAGACTTCCCAGAGCAGGTGACCTTTGAGCTGAAACAAGTGGCGTGGGAGTAAGCAAAGGCAGGGGGGATCAGCCCACGAAGCGGGGACAGCCTGGGGCAAGGCTGGAGTCCAAAAGGAGCTTGAAAGTTTAGAGAAACGGAAAGGCCAGTGTGCGGGGTGGAGGGTGCCGATGAGGAGGATGAGTCCGGCAGGGTCAGGCCAAGGAGGGCTTAGGAGCTGCGAAGGTTAGTCCCCCTGCGGGAAGCACGGAAAGGCTTTAAGCAGAGGAATGTCAGGGTCAAGTTCAGCCTCACAGCTGGAAGCCTGTATGCAGGACTCCTTCACTGGAGGCCGGGCTCTGTTCCTTGCCTCTGTGAACCTCAGTTTCCTCATCTGTAAAATGCAGATAATGATTTCCGCTGCTATAGGGGCTGCGGGCTTTGGAGCAGGTCAGCCCTGGGTTCGAGTCTTCCCTTAAATAGTCGAAGGACGTTGGGTGGTGTCAACAAGTGGCTCAGTGAAAAGGGAGGGCCAACATAGAATCTCGGGGTCTCTGTGCTCCCCCTCCCCCGCTTTCTTGGCTCCCTAAACTGGGCTGCAGAGGTGGCGCTCAAGATCCAGAACAAGCCTTCAGCAGGTCCTCAGGAGGAGGCACGTACCTGCACGTGCGTGTCTGTACGCGTGCATTGTGTCATGGGCACAAATCAGTGTATTGCAGAAGCCGCATGTGCATTGTGTAAGTGTGAGTAGCTCCATATATGCGTCACGGTACATATTCATATGCGCGTGTGCATTTACGTACATGTGCATTTTTGTGCATATTCGTATGTGCGCCTTGTATGTACCTGTGTATATCCGTTTGTACTGGTTCTCAGTGCACACCTGTGCATAGGGGTGACCATCTCTGTGAATGCTTATAAGCACGTGGGATGAGCATCTCTGTGGGTGCACGGAGTTGCATGGATGTGTATGAAACGGCTGTGCGTGTGTATACACCTGATATGTACTTGCATTTTGGGTGCATAATGTGTGCACACTGGCATACATGGGTATGAGGTGCACATGGTACACGTACCCACCTTTGTGGTTTCATGCCCTTTGTGTTCGCTTCGCCCCGTGTGTAATTCCTCTGCACACGTGCACAGGGGCGCAGGTAGCTACTCCCAAGGGCACGCACGTTTCTGAAGCTGCTTATGTTTGTGCCTGTGTGTGTGTTTGCCTCCACCCACATTCTGAGCATACACGCAGGTGCCCCTGTGTGTGAAATCCCACACTCAAGGAGCACAGCACACTGCCCAGGGGAGGAGGGTGCTTCCCTGTGTTTCAGTGTGCTGAGGACAGAGACAGGGTGGCCCTTGGCTGCTGCTCCTCCTGTAGAGGGTGCTGCTGAAGGAGGAGGCAGAAGCTGGCCAGGACCACCCAGCTCCCCCTGCACCCAGCTGAGGTCCACGGAAATGGCCTCCTTCCCGTTCCCCAGGCCTCCAGGGCTAACTGAGCAGGTGGCCTTTGGGAGCAGGCAGAAGCTTCCTCCCCCATCCCCGGGCCCCTTGCCAAAGGAAGCTTTCTGAGCCCCTGAGCTTAAGGAGGCATGCTGCAGCCTGCCACATCCCTGCGTGGGCCTCTCACACCTGCGCCCTGGCCTCTCTGCTCGGAGCCTGGGCTCCAGTGGCAGTCTGTGGGACCTGGCTCTTCTTGGCTTTCTCTCCATCCTGCAGCCCTGGCTTTAAGGCCCAGGCTGGGGCTGGGCCAGGGCTCTACTCCTAGGTAGCTGAAGCTGCCTGTGAAGGCAGGATGTAGACGCACATCCTTCCTCAAGCTGCCCACCTGGGTGGTAATGGTGGAGCCCAGAGTTCAGGAGACCAGCTTTCTCTCTCTCTCTCTCTCCATGATGCCTAACCCAAGCCTGTGACGCCCTTCCATCCACCACAGCTTGCTTCACCCCAACCCCCACCCAACTCCCTAGGCCCTGCTGGTTCCAGCACCTTGGACTCTGGGGTCACCTACTCACCCCAGCACAATTTTTTTCTGTTTAGAGCTTTAGAGGGGCCTCCGAGTCCTGCTCTTTCCTTTCAGAGTGTCCATCTTGGGCACCACAAGGACCCCCCAACATGCTGGCCCCTCCTTTTCCCCATTCTGTCATCCCCAGGGACCTCGACTTGGCCCCTGCACTGTGGTCCACCCTGAACTGGTCATCACTGGCATGGCCACACCTCTGAACTCAGCCATCTTGCCTCCACGTTGCCCCCTGCCCATGTAGCCCTCACTCTCCTGAGAGGTACCACCCTCTTCCGGACCCTTCTCTCCCCATAGGTCCCACCCCTCCCCAGGACCCCTCACATCTACCACTTTCTGCACAATATCCTGAGATAGTCGCAACCTGGGGCCAGTCCATCCTCACCAGATTTCCACCCTGAATGACCACGCTGCCACTTTAGAGCAATCTGTCTTCAGGGTCACTCCCCCGGGCACCGGGCACCGCACTCTTTGGGTTCCCCTGCTCCCTCCCTGTGTGTCCCTTCTCCCCAGCTGACTCTTCTGTCTTTGCCTCTCCTGGGTCTGTTTCCTGCCCTCGGCTCTCCGCAGCAGTGCCCGCCACCTTCATCACCAACTGGACTTCGTTCTCCAGCTTGTCACCTTCTGAATGCCAGATCCATCACCCTCGCTGCCCTTGGACACCTCCACTGTGTCTCCACAGCCCACACAGGCCATTCCCACCCTGATCCCACCCCATCTGCCTCTTCTCCAGGCCTCTCCCTAACAGACATGGTCTCCTGGGCCAGACCCTGGGACATTACCTGTGCCTGCTTCTTCTCTCTCACCCTCCACATCCAGTCAGTCACCAAGCATCTATGGTTGGGGTTCACTGAACTTCTTGGATACAGGTTTTATTAAGTTTGGAAAAATTCAACCATTATTTCTTGCAGTATTTTTTCTGTTCCCTTCCTCCTTTCTTCTGGGACTCTGATTATCCGTATATTAGGCTGCTTGGGATTATCCTACAGCTCACTGGTGGCTCTTTCCTTTTAGTTTTTATGTTTTTAAATTCTTTTTTCTCTGTGTTTCATTTTGGGTAGTTGTTATTGCTATGCCTTCAAGTTTACTAATTTTTTCTTCAGCCTTGTCTAATCTGCTGCGATTGCCACTCAGTGTATTTTTCAGTTTTCAACTCTTAAAAGTTCAACTTGGATCTTGTTTATATCCTCATGTCGCTAACATTTTCAAAATATAGAGTACAGTTATAAAAACTATTTTAGAATCTTTTTTTTTTTTTCTTATTCTAACATCTGCGTCAGTTCCGGGTCAGTTTCCATTGATGGATTGTTCTTTTCTTTGTGAGCTGAGTTGGCCTGCTTCTTTATATGTCTGGTAATTTTCAGTGGATGCCAGACATTGTGATTTGGGGATATTTTTGTGTTCTTATAAATCTGCTTGAGTTTTATTCAGGGAAGCAGTTAAGTTTCCTGGGCACCAACTGATCCTTTGGGGTCTTGTTCTGTGATTTGTTAGGTGGGATTTTAGCAATGGCCAGTCCAGGGTTCATTATGCTCCACGTCTGAGGCAAGAGCTTTGTACAATACCCACTGCCCTGTGACTTCTGAGTTTTCCTGTCTGGCTGGTGAGAATAGGCACTATTCCCAGGCCTGTCTGAGCGTCAGACACTGTTTCCTCTAATCCTATCTGATGGTTTGTTGTTTGTTTTGTTGTTGTTGTTGTTGTTTTGTTTTTAGTGTTTTTTTTGAGAACTACTTTTTCATGTAATTTTTCTTAAAGTTTTTAGTTGTTTCAAGTTGGGATGGTAAATCTGGCCTCTGTTACTCCATCTTGGACAGAAGCGGAAGTCAGTCGCCAAGTTTTGATGATACTAGTTCCTAAGACCTCTTGAATCTATCACCTTCTCTCCCACCTCTGCCACCATTTCAGACCCCATTTTGCCTGGGTGACACCCACAGCTTCCCCAGGGCTACGTCCCTGCTCCATTCAGGTCATTTCCCATGCGACGGCCACCAGAGCTGTCTTTCTGCATTGGGTGTCCTCTGACCATGCTCCTCCCCAGCCTCAACCCTTTTTGTTCCCCATTGTTGGAGTGAATTTTAAACACCCATCTGTGGCTCATCAGGTCTTGATACAGCCAACCAAACGGAACTGTTTGGAATTTTCCCAAGGGGTCATTCTCTCTGTGGGGCCTTTGCTCATGCTGTTACTCCTGCCAGGGTCTCCCCCCGCCCCGATTTCACTTCTACTCCCCTAGGCCTCAACACAGGTGATACCTGCTCTGGGGTGAAGGTGCCCCTCCCCTCTGCGCACCTGTTCCTTAGCAGGGATTGCTCTGGAATGTAGCTACCTGGGATGGGTGTGTCCCTGAGGTTGGGCCTCCCTGAGGGAGAGACCCTTGCCCCTCCCGCTGAGCCCTGCCTGTCACATTCGCTGAGTGAATGAATGGATGATGAGAAGAGAAGAACAGAGCGCAGGAAAGGCTGGCATGAAGGGGAGGCAGGCTGGGGCGGAGCCCCCTCCCAGCCCTCCCCAACTCGCCGTGTGACGTTGGGCCCGTTGTAGCACATGATGAACTGGTCTCTGAGGCCTCGTCGAGATCTGACTGTCACGATGCTCGCCCACTTCCACAGCGTCATGGAACGAGTCTCTGTCATGCTGGACCACTGTCCTCATCTGACCGAGGCCCAGTGGGTGAGGCAAGCTGGACCCCGGGTTGCCCAGCACATCAGTGGCAGAGCCCAGCTTGAGGCTCTTAGATCTGCAATTCTGGGCTTAGGTAAAGAGTGTGAAAAAAAAGGGAGTCCCCAGTCGCCATGTCCTGCCCGGGTGGCCTCGTGGGCAGGCTGGGGCACTCTGGGTTGGAGCCAGGACTTCTGTGTGTCTGAATTCCCGGGACTCAGAACTCACCAACGAGGAGGAGGAGGAGGAGAAGAGTCACTTGGAGCAGTCACACATCCGACTGGGGGAGGACTTGGGGAGGCTCAAGGTCAGCCCAAGGTCAGCCCCTGTCCAGCTTCATTATTCATTAACCAGCAAGTCCAGGCACTGAGTTCATGACCAGCTCGAAGCTGGGGAGGGGGCGGATTCCTCCCCTGAAGGAATGACCTGCAAAGGGCAGGGAAACCTGTAAATGAGCACTGGGTGAAAAAGCTCTTCATTCATTCATTCATTCATTCACTCACTCACAAACGAATGTATTCACTTCCCTCTCTGTGCCTGTTGATGAGCATGCTGGAGGTCCGGCTGGTGGGGGGACAGAGCAGGGGAGACAAGGACAGTCCAGAGTGATCGGTGCTGTGGCAGGGGCAGCAGAGGAGACCCCCAGGCCAGCTCCCCAGGAGAGCTGCAGGCCTCCCGTGGCTAGACCACATGCCACAGTTTGTGTGGTACAGTGTTGGGGGGCCCTGCCAGGCTCTCAGCCTCACACCACCCCACCTCAACCTCCGGAACATACCCCATCATCAGAGAAAGCGCCACCAAGCTGACTTCTAGCCTGCTTTTCTTTCACAAAGAGTCTAAGTTGGGGGTTCCTCCACTGGTCTGGCCACCCTGCCGCTCCCATCCCCAGCACTTGGCCCTCAGGCAATATTCGTGGACCGAAGGATAAGAGGCCTCTCCCCTCTTGGGGTCCAGTGGGTGCCCACCTGAGGTGGAGGACCTGTCCAAGGGGAGGCTCTATGGACAGAGATGCTCCAGGGACCAGGAGATCTTGTCCCTGACACTAGAAGGCGACAGCCCAGGCCTAGGGGAGTCTTGTGTGCTAGGCCCAGTGTGCAGATGGAAGCTGGGGGTAAGGGTGGGGTTTAGCCACCGAAGAACAGAGAGGCTAGTGGCAGGACCAGTTGGGAGTTGGAAGGTGATGGGCTCTCAGGGCGAGCAGGGGAGGGCAGGAAGGACAGACGGAAAGAAAGGGAAATACTCAGCTCGCACAGGAAGAGCCCAGTGGGGGCGGTGGGTGGGAGCGCCTGGTGCGAGTCGCTGGGCTTTTCAGGGGACACTCAGGGTTCAGCTGTTGGGGCTGGCCTGGGAGCTCTCTAGGATGGTAGGTGCTTGTGTGTGTTCCCATGTGTATGCACTGGTGCATGTGTCGCGTTGTGCGTGTCCCTGCACACATGCATGCCTGCCGGTGGGCTGGCTCCCTCCTGAAGGCCCGTCCTCTGTCCTCTCCTGGTGAGCTCTCCTTACTGGGCGCCCTCCCTCCCAGCTCCCCATCACCCTGGGAGAAGTCTGAAGAAGTCTCCCATATTTTCTTGCTGGGAGATTGAGCAGCCTGTTGCAGCCGGCTGAGCTGGAGTGGGTCAGAGACTCCATTCCATCCTCACTCCACTGTCGGAAGCTATCGCAAGGCTCTGGGCAAAGGTGGCGCTTATTATGGAAACTAAATAAAACCCTAATGGGGACAGTTCCCAGCCGCTGTCTCAGCCTGTCTGGGTGAGAACCAAGAATCTGGATGCTGGATCCATGCAAGCAGCCTCGGTGGGTGTGGGCAGGGGAGGAGTGAGCAGGAGGCCAGTTGCCCCCAAGGTAGCGATGGCACCCCACGACACCGTCTTGGCCTCCCTGGGCTGCCTCAACCACAGCAGGAGGCCCCGGATGCCTCCTACTCCCTGGGTCCCCAAGCCGTAGGGCCCAGTTTGCATCCTGATGCCTGCGCCCAACATCAGGGGCCCCATCAGGTTGCGGGGGTGGGGGGAGGTGGGCTCCTGGCAGCTGGCGGGGGCAGCTGGGTCTGGAGGATGGGGGAGTCGGGTGGAAGCGTCACCCCCAGCCCGCTGGGGCTGCCGGGGCAGCGGCGGAAGCTTCAGTAGCTGCCTCCTGTGTCCCCCTCCTCCGCTCCCAACAAAGGCCCAGCCCCCGAGGAGAGGGCGTTTGTTCATCTCCAGGGCTGGGGGGGGACAGGAAGCAGAATTTCAAAGCCGCTTCACCCTTTGTTACCCCGTCCCGGCCCCACCCCCACGTTCCAGGCTGCATTCCAGAACCGGAGGGGTCCTGCCCCGGGGGAAAGCCGCTGAACCGAGGCTCGGGTTACAGCCGAGCTGCTCGGGGAGAAGCCGGGCCCTTCTCAGCCTGACCCGGAACATTCCGGAAGGCTGGGCTTTGTGTCCACCCTGGGACCCCCCTCCAGAGGATGGGGAGACGGGGTTCTGGGTGGTTTATTCTGAGTAGGGGAGCCGGGACTCTGGTTTTCCGCCCCGGGGCAGGGCTGAAAGGGTGACTTCTGCTTTGACGAGGTGGGCTGGGGGAGGTGGGATTCGTCCTTCACGACCAGGGCGAAACTGTATTTGTTTTATTTCCAGTACTTTCTCGAGGTATATTTTACATAAGATAAAAGGAGTCCTTATGTTGTGTTACTTCGTGGCGGCCTCCTGGAGCAAGATGTGGGACATTGCCGTCACTCCAGAAGGTTCCCACGGACCCCTCCCGAGTCACGCCCCCGCCCGGGGAGACGCGGGTCTGACCGCGGTCACCACGGGCTCTGCCTCCTCACGCAAATGCGAGCCAGAGTACGTCCTCTTCCGGGCCCGGCGTCATAATTGCGAATTCATCCATGTCGCTGTGTGTGTCGCCAGCTGTCCTTTTTCACTGTAGAGTTGTATTTCTTTGTTTATCTCTTCTCCTGTCAGCTGCCATTCCAGTCTTTGCTGGCCTGGGAGTCTGAGGGGTCAAGCTGCCGTGAACATCCGTGACTTGCCTTTTTGTGGAGGGGGGTGGCGCTTTTTGTGACACTTCTGTCTGTTCGTGGGTTCTCGAGGAGGAGCACACAGAGACACAAGGCCTTTGCTGTTCCCTCTGCCCCACGCTGTCTCTGCTCCCAGTCGTGTGTGACTGGTTCCTTCTCCGAGGTCACAGCTTAAACGCCGCCTTCCCAGAGAGCGCTCCCCGCTACCTGGCCTAACAATGTCCCCCAGCCCTTCATGCCCGATTTCATTCCGGATTTGTTGCCTTTGTAGCACTTAATTGCCATCTACAGCCATCTCATCCCTATCCTTGTTTCTGGGGTGCCAGGCCCCCCTGGAAGTTTCTTGTGCTCTGAAGGCTGCCACTTTGCCTGGTGTATCCCAGTGATCAATCAAACATTCGTGGGTGCGGCTCTAGGCCCTGGGGGGTGAGCACCCTGCCGGGCTCAGAGATGCAGCCATCCCCCAGGGAGGCTTCCTGTAGCCCTGACCCTTGGCCCAGGGGGCCAGCCCAGGAGGGTGGGAGATGTGGGGGTCACACTCATACCTTTCTTATCTGCAGCTAAATGTTTGCCAACAGTGTCATGCTTCAAGAGGCGTTGAGGTGGGGGGCAGGGGCCAGGCTTACCCCTCTTTCTGCCTCCCCCTGAGCTGCTCAGCATCCATCCGTTTTATGCATAAAGAAGCAAGAAAGTCTCCCTGAGGAAAAGTGGGGTCTGGAAGCCAGTGCTGTAGGCGGTCGGGAGCCGTGGGGGGTTTGAGGAGGGGAGCGCTATGGAGGTGGCCAGCGGTGGCCATGTAGCCTGAGCTGTAGGAAGAAGGGCGGGCCTCCGTCGCTTTGCCATCAGCCTTTCACAGGCTGGGGAATTAACGGCCACGCGTATTTCCGAGGTTGCTTTCGGCCCAGCAGCTGAGTGGGGAAGACCACAAGTCTGCAGAGCGGGGTGAGTTCAGCCGCTGAACGCGGCAGGTTGGAGTAAGAACGGGAAGCACCAGAGTTCTTTGGATTGGGGCGTGCGTGTCCCCACAAAGGTATCAGTGCTGAAAGCAAACACTTGGGCATTGCGCCTTGCGGCGGGAGGCTCCTGGCTCCTGAGCTCTATGAGGCCCTTGGGGTTGAGACGCTTTGGCTGAAGGACAGAGGACCAGGGAGGGAAAGGGATGTATGTGTTCACAGCCACCCGGCTGGTTAGAGGCAGGGACAGGTAAGGAGCAGGTGTCAGAATCCAAGGCGGAAGTGGCTCCCCTTCTCCTAACCCATTCCTTTCAGCCCCAAAGAGCCGGGCTGGAGTGAGGTTCTCTTTCTGTTGGTTCCTCCTGTCTTAACCTGCCAGCGGGCCGCCCAGGGAGATGCCCAGGCAGAGGCACGGACGGTGTGGAGGAACTCTGCCCGCATTCCTGTGTGGCATTCTGCAGGAGGGGGCGGGGAGGAGGGATGGGACAGCCCCACCCCCACCCCACCGCCAGCCAGAAGCTCTGGGAGTACACAGGGGTCTGCGATATCTCTTTAGCACATTCAAGTGTTTGCTGAGCCCTTAGTGTGTGCCAGGTGTCCTGTGACCAGGCAGGGATGCCTGAGGGTCAGGGTAAGCCTGGCCGGCCCTGGGCAGCATCAGTCCAGTGCTAGGATGAGAGACACTGACGTGTGGGAGCACTGAAGACAGGCAGAAGAGGGCAACAAGAAATGAGAGAAGGAGGGGAGGGGACAGCATATGTGAGGCTTTGGGGCAGGGCTCCCATGGGAGCAGTGGCTCAGGCCGGCCAGAGAACCAGTGAGTTCCACAAGGCTGGGTCCTCAGCGCCCCAAAGGGGCTGCCGTGAGCCGAAGTTAATTCTCGTCAGTGTTCTGCTGCGTAGGTCAAGCCTGGGCCACCTTTCCGTTCAAGTGCAGAGCTGCTCACACTTCAGAGTGCAGGAGAGTCGAGCTGGGCGGGGGAGGGGAGGAAGAGCTTGCTTAAAATGCAGTCTCTGGGCCCTTGCGCAGCCAGTGCTTCTAGTCTGGACAGTCTGCGGGTGGGACCCCGTGATCTGCATTTTAATAACCATCCTGTCTTTGTTTCCTGGGCTGCTGAGACCAATGACCTGCTTGCCGGGTAGCTCAAAACAATGGAAATTTGTTCTCTCACAGTTCCGGACACTGAAGTCCACACTGAGTCTTCCAGGGCTGAAATCAAGGTGTCGGCAGGGCTAGACCCTCCTGGAGGGCTGCAGGGGAGAATCCGTTCCTGGCCGCTTCCAGCTTCTGGGGATGGCTGCATTCCTTGGCTTGTGGCGCCATCCCTCCAATCTCTGCCTCTGTCTTCATACCGCCTCTCCTCCTCTGTCTTTTCTCTCTCTGCCTTTCTCTTATAAGGACACTCGTGATTACATTAGGGCCTGTCCAAATTGTCCAGGGTACTCTCGCATCTCAAGATCCTTAATTTCATCACATCTGGATGTTTTTAGGGGCGATCATTCAGCCTACCCACCCTCCCATCCCCCGACTGATTCCAGTGTAGAGGGTCCAGATAGTCTCCGGAGAAACCCTAGTCTGAAGATTTGTTTATCTAACTGATGGCTGCTCTCTGATGCTCCTCTGAGCTTAGATTAATGGGACTCTATTCAGCAATCATTTAACGGGTTATCATGGGTTATCAAAGGGCCCCATGCCAGGCCCTTTGCTAGATGCTGTGAACACCAGGATGAGGTAGACCCAGCCCCTCATGCTCTGAGCCACAGAGGGAGCGACAGGCTCCTGGCCCCTGACCCTAAGGCTAATGGTCTTTGTAAAACAGGGACAAAAGTCCCCCTTTTCTGATGTGTGTGGTGCACCCCCACCACCCACCCAGCCCTTCCCAGTACGCAGCAGCTCCGGGTCGGCCTTATGGACTGGATCCAGAGCTCTGTACGTACATCTGGAGACCTAGGGTGGCCCATTTGGAAAGAAAGGACTTTCGCCCTATGTCTGTGGGAGGCCCTCTCTCCCTCCTGCTGGACTCAAGGAAGGAAGCAGGTGGCCTCCTCGTCCCTGAGGATCAAATTCTTGTCGAAGAAGGCACAGTACTGACACCCTTGCCCCCTGAGCCCGGCCCCACCTCTGGGCTGCCTGTTATGTTTTGTTCTGGTGTCCTTATTACTGAGGCACGGTGCCTGTGACTCACAGCCAGAAGCACGCTTCCTAATGCAATGTGAGGACAAGGCAGCCAGCCGCCCGGCAGGCCTGCCCTGTGTGGCCCTGAGTGTGCTCAGATTCTGGCCCGCCTTCCCCTCTCCACCAGCCACCACTGCCCATTTGCCATTCCCCGGATGTTCCTTCCGGCTGCCCCTGCCCATTCCCGGAGCCCGCCTGTTCTTGTCCTACAATGTTCAGCTCAGATGGTACCTCCTACATCCTGACTTCCCAACCTCCTGGGCAGAAAAACCATAATCACAGAGGCTCACCAACAGAGCAGAGTCCTCACCGGCCAGAACCGACTACGGCCTTTTCCCTTGCCACCTCTTGATGGGCAAACCCGCAGACAGCACCCATCGGAGCTGTGTGTGCGGAGAGACACAAATGCCAGCTGCTCGGGGAGGTGCGTGAGGAGGGAATGTCACACAGGGTCTCCCTAGACCCGTTAGCGAGCGGTAACCCGGGCTGCCATTCCTGTTTAGGCCCAGAGGAACAACAACGACAAAATCCTGTCTAATTTTTGCCGAGCTAAAATCCACTTCTGTAGCAACATTTCATTTAACCTGGCAACGGCTCCCGTCGCTCTGAGTCCTCTGTTTAAAACTCCATGACCTTGACCCCAGTGGCCTGCAACCTTGTGAGAGGCACGCCTTTATTATCCTCCTTACACAGAGGGGGAAACTGAGGCTCGGAGTAGATAAATCGCCCAGCGTCACCTTTGGACACCCAGGCACAGGATGAAAACTCAGGCCTCCTGGTGCAGATTGGAGCATTTTTACACACTGCCACACACTGCTGCCCCCATGAAGGCTGGCTAACCAGTCCTTGGGAAGGGCTGGGGAAAGGAGTCTGCCCTATGCAGTCCTAGCAGGGTGACCCCAAGCCAGAGGAATTCCACTTTTCTGAGCCTCAGTTTCTTGATCTGTAAAATGGGCACAGTAGTAACGTCACAAGGTAGTTGTGAGGATCTGTCACAGTTGTTGGCAGAAACTCTTTATGGACTGTTCCCTCTGCCTAGGAAGTTCCTCCCCGGTTCTTCAGGGGACCTGCTCCTTCTCACGAAAACTTTAGTTCTCAGCTGGAATGCCCCCTCCTCAGGGATGCCCTCCCTGACCACCCCTACCCAAAGCAGCTACCGCCCCACCTCCTGCTTCACCTACTGGTTGCTGTCTATCTCATCACCTCACTTATTCCATTCCCAACCCTTGTCATAGGCTATGCTTAAGTCATTAATTCATTTCTTTATTGTCTCTTCTCCACCAGGCAGTGAGCTCCATGAGGACAAAGAGCCTCCCCAGTGGTCGATCCCCAGCTTCTGGCGCAGTGCCTGGCAAAAGAAGGGGCTCAGTAGACACTTGTTCAAGTGGCGGATAAATGAAAGATGATGCAGGTAAAATGCTTAGCACAGAGCCAGCTACGGAGCAGTCGCTCAGTAAATGCTAGCAAACGTTCTTGCTACAGAGCAAACACAGACTCACATTTTGAGCCTGTCTACCTATAACACGGTGACCTTCGGGTCAGTCACTCTTTGAGCTCTATTGCCTTGGAGAGAGCACAGGGTGGGGGCATAGTCCGGGCCCCGCTCCTCAAGTGGGTTTTGAGTTTACTGTGGTTGTGGGAACACAATGAGTAAAGGCAGACTGGCTGGCCACTGGCTGGCAGGGAGAGCTGGGGTGCAGGCTGATCATGCTCCAGGGGACCAGTGCAGTCTTCTGAGGCACCCCTACCCCAGCTCAGGTTGAGCTCACCTGTCTGTCATTCCTGTTCCTACCTCACGCAGGTAAATGACCTGTTTATTTGTCTAATGTGATGGTCCCCATCTAGAGTTCATGGCTGTGTCCCCAGAACTTAGCGTGCATCTGGCACATAGTAAGTCTCAATAAATATTTGTTGAGTAGATCAGTTAAGAAGATGCATGGGAAGCACCTTTAGGGCTATGATTTTTAATCCTTCAGAATCGCTGACTTTGAAAAACTCATGAAACCTTCAGATCTGTCCCCAGGCGAATGCACCCAAACTGTGATGTATAATTTGAGGTATCTCCTAGACCACTCCGCCCCTGCCCAGGTCATCCATAAGGCTCAGAGATCTTTATTGGGAGGCGGTGGGGGGGCCTGCGTCCAGTGATCCCTGGGAAACGGCCAAGAGGCACACTAGGGAGCTCAACCTCTCCCTGACAGGCTGGCGTAGATGGGGGGAATGAGTCCTTTTTCTTTCACTCTCTGCTCTCCAGGGGAAGGGAAGGAAGCGAGCATGAGGCCATCTGGCTGGAGGGGGAGAGAGCGGGAAACACAGGGCCAGGCGGAGAGGG